>BJBW01000934.1:74014-149885 GCA_004320125.1 Scolopax mira
CCAGCTCCCTGCGGATGAGGGGTCGTGGCCACACTGAATGTGCTGTGGCTCAGAGCTAGAAATTCGACTGCACAAGGCAGAGTGTCTTCAATAAATACTGCATGGCATAGACGAAGAATAAATCCTTCTGGACATCTCTTGGAGAGGTACCTAGGGAAAGTTTCAGGCTGAATAAGGCTGACACAGAGAAGTGCGAAAAGGCCTATACACACGTGCTTATTACTGTGTAGTGGTGCTGAAGTGTCTTGCTGGTATTACTTGTGTATCTGGAAAACCTGTTGAAAAGTTAGCTGGAAAAGCATCCAGACACCTGCTCAGAGCAGGTACTCTAGAGATTCAAACACTGCAAGTAAAGCTGTCCTTTTGACTGCTGGGGTGTTTGCTAATTAGCTAGGTTTAAGCAGGTGGTGGTGTTTTGAGTTTCTTAAAGCTCCATATGATAGTTTTCACAGCCATATAAATCAGTGTTTGAGGAAAAAAATGGAAGGTGAGACCTGCACTTCTAGTAGCAGTTGTTGCAGATCCTAAAAAGCTGTTGCTTCTGGCTGATGCTTCCTATGATGAAGTGAAAAAGGCACGGAGAAAAATTGCTGTCATCAGCACAGAATAGCACTAGCGCTGCAGAGGGGGATTTAAGCCTCTGTGGCTCTAACACAGGAGTGTCCAGAGGCTGTGGGAGATGACTTGAAGCTGTGCTGCTGCGAGCGGTGCCGCTGGAACAGCATCCCAGTGAATGTGTTTGCCAAGGGCAGCTGGTGCTTGCAGTGGTGCCAGGTTGCCAATGCCTTGGGATTCCCAGGGAAGGAGCTGGGTGGATGACAGTTGGGCCTAAACATGAGGGGTGTACCCGGCAATGAAGTGCTTCGTTACAGTGCCAGTAAACTGAGCCTAAAATGTGTGATTGTTTTAACCTGCTGGCAGCAGTACGATGGCAAAGCTGCCCGTGGAGCGTGCAGGTGAGCTTCAGAGTGGAGCTCTGAGTCAGGGCATTTGCAGGACTCGCTCTGGAGTCATGAGTTATTTGTGTCTCGCTGGATAGGAATTGTTGAAGCAGTATTGTGATGTTACATATCAAACAAAGTACAGAGTAAAATCTTAGGCTTTATTTTTTTTCAACTAAGAATTTTTATTTGTCCCTCAGGAACAAGCAAATAGAAAACAGCTTGTCTTGGCTATTGTGAGTGTTCATGGGACAGAAGGGGAGGGAGGGGGTGGAATAGCAAGAGCAAAGTGTTGTAGTAATGAGAATGATATCTTATTTTCGCTGATACTTAATCAAGTAGTTCCAGGAAGCAGGAACAGATGGCTCCAGGTTTTCTTTTTTTTCCCTGCTCTCTTATATCATTGATTGTCACCAAGATTTACCTTAAATGTTTTAACACTTGCCAATTCTTTTTTCACCTTATAGATTTTTACCCATCCTTAAGAGTAAACTCTTATACTAATCCAGCTTGCTTTTGTTTGATCAATAATACTAATACATGAAGTCACTGAGAGTCCTGTAATTATTGTCTTGGAGAGGATGCCTCTTATTATAAAAACTGTGAGGATATTTATTAGTTCAAGTGCATTTTGATAGTAAATTAGGGCAAAATTGACTACATTTTATATCTGAGTGTTGCGTCCATCTCTCCTGTAGAAGAGAGACAGCAAGTTGGAGGCAGTATTTCAGCCCTTCTGGAAGGTGCAAGCTACCTTAGGGGCTGGCACAAACTGTCCTTTGTGAAGCAGGTCAGGCTTTTTGTTTTATGGCTTTTATTCAGTATCACTCTTGCTTACCGGGGCAAGTATCACTCTTGTTTATCCAGAGAGTGGGTTATTGCTTCTCCTGTATCCTATTAACTGCCTTGAAGGGTAATCTGAACTGCCTCCCAATTCTTCTTTTACCAGGGTGGTGAAATCCAGGACTGTGCCTACTTGGACAGTGAAAGCACCTACAGTGAGTTGGAGATCTTTCCTGATGGCGACGCGATGACTCTGGCACAGCAAGAGGTTCACCATGAGTCTGACATGGACAGTGCTATTGAGAGCGCCCAGAGCTCAGAGGCCTCCGACGTGTGTCGGAGCGAGGAGAAGGATGGTGTGCTTGGTGGCCTGTTTCTGCCTGGTGACAAGTGAGTGGTGGTTTTGCCTCATGGCGACCCTGTTTTGAGGCGTGTGCAAAATGACCAGGGAGAAAGCAGCCTTGATGTGATTAATCCCTACTGTTGGAGGCTGAGGATGCCTGAAGGATTTATAAACTTAATATTCATTTACAATATAAGAGAGATGGATGTCCAGGTCCTCTAAGTGGCTTAGGCAGGCTCAGCCCTAGCTCCTTCTGGCATCTTCTGTGAGTGCTCATGGGACTTGCATGTTGTGTGTTGAAGTGAAAGGGTCAGGTCTTTCCAGAACAGATCACTGCATTGGCATCCCCAAACTTAAGATCTTCTGTTTCCATAACCCTTATATGCTGGAATTAAAATAAATAACTTCTGCAAAGCAGTGTAGTAAGGGGAATGCTGCTTTAGCCTTTTGTACATCTAGTTTTTGAAGATGTGGGTTCTGCAGATTTGCTTTGCAACTCCATGTACCAAGACAGTTCTGTGTGTTTCTAATTTTTCATAACATTTAGTGCGCAACAGTAACTTGTGTTTAACACAGGGTGTCCTGGCATGTGCATGTGTAACCATAGTTTACTGTTAACACAAAACCATCTCTGTAATCCTAATTTGACTGTTCCCAGGCGTGTACCTGGGACATGTTGGTAAAAGCTGACTGGGGGAAAGGGACATAACTTGATTTAATCCTGCTTTGAGCTGAGTTAATGCAGTACCCCAGGACAGAGCTCAGTTGGGCTTGCTGTGCAAGTTTCTGCCCTGTCTTTCCTATTTTTGGCTTGTCACCTTGGTTTGTGCCTACTGAGCTTCTTTCCTTGCTAAGACAGTCCTTCCCTCTCCTGGGCCACCTCGCGTGCTCTCTGTGCAGCTTCATTCCTATGAGATGCAGGAATCCTCTTGTAGGAATCCTCCTGCATTTCTCAACCAGCTGAGTTCTGGCCTTCTCCTACTTGCCCAAGCAATCACAGAGATTTTATTAAGATATTTCCAGTTTTCATCAGCTCTTTGTCAAACTTGTCACCTTGCCTTGCTGTTGGTACTTCTTCAAAGCACTCATCTTTGTGGTGGCTGATTTTCACCCATGCAGTGTTTGAAATGAACTATCTTTCCTCCCAGCTCAGGGTCTTGTGAAGGGGGTGGAATGGGCATTGTCCATCCTGTACCCTCCTTCTGGGGGGGCAGGAACTACTAATAGCTCCTGTGCTGCTAATAATAAATCTTGGTTTATTCTCTGAGGCCTCCTCAGCTTTGATAAATCTGTGGGAAAAGAGAAAATGCTTGGGAAGCTTCGTGCTTTTGTGTTAAAAGACACAATAAGGGATTTTTACCCTTGCCAAGCCATGATACCTGCTTGTTGAAGAAGTGCTCTGTGAAGTCCTGCTCTGAAAAACAGGAAATAGCTTTAAAACAAACAAACACCGACAAAAAAAAACACCACCAAAAAAAAACAACCTGAAAGCTTCCTTCAGACGGTGTTAGAATGGGGGAAAACACCTACTTTTAGTAACTCCCTTGAAAATGTCTGTGCGATGGTTTCCAACCTGAGGCTGGAGTTCAGGATCTACCCTGCCCATTGACTGTTTCAACCCAAGCAGTTTAAAGTTTGGCAAAGCTTATGAATAACTGCAAATTAAAAGTTCTAAGAAACACTATTGATTATTAGGTGGGTCCAATAGTGATGACTGTATATAGTGTGCCAGGTTTGACTTGCCCTGATTTCTGTTAATGTGAATTAGATAAGTGAATTACAGGTTATAAATGGATCTCGTCAAAACAAGAGAAACAAAAAAGCATACATCTGAAATGTTGGCAGGCTTCCTCTTCTAGTAATTGCTTTTGGAGGGAAGGGATATGCAAATAATGCTTGCATCATCCACCAAAGGAGTGCTGTTGCATCTCTTGTTTACAGCTCACAAATGTAGTATTACAGGAAGAGGAATCTCAGTCTCGGAAAGTGCAGGGAATGGTTAAGAGGCTCAAGGTACACTCAGAAGAAACCTGGGAGGCAATATTGTTGAGCTGCTGGAGAACGACAACAGGGATTTACTGTCTCACGGCTCAGCCGGTGGAGTCAAAGATACAAGAACTGTGAGCTGAAGCAAAGGGAGTGAAAACCTTACCCCAGCCTGCATGAAGCATTAGCAGATTGAATCAGTGCCCTGTCTGTATTGCAGCAAGGTGCTGGATTTTGCTCTGAAGTAGGAACAGTAACATATTGAGCAACTCCAGGGCTTCACAAGTGCAGTGTGTATTTCAGGCCTTAGATGTGCGTTCTCTGTAGGGAGAACTTTGTGTGTAAGAACTTGTATGTGAATTTACTGGCTTGTCTGTTTGAGTGCCTTACTGAGGTGGGAGCTGAGCAAACCTGTGTGAAATACCTGGCTCTGAGATAGCACACTGCATGACTGTGGGGTAGTCTGGACTCTGGGCAGGAGAATCATTGCGCACCCTCTGCAGCAAACTTTCTCCATTGTATTAGACATGATGTGTTCAAAACTGCTCTGCCAGTTAATTTCCTATGGAGTCTTGCTCTGCTGAGCTGTGTACCTATAAGTCCTCTCTCTGAGGTCACAGCATCCTGCCATTCCCTACCTGTTTGGCATTATCTACGGTACTTCTCTCATAATAACGCATCCTTTTCTTGTGGTCTGTACCTCCTCTGAAAGACACAATCTGTCATGATGGAAGAAAGAGCAAGAACTCAGCCTCCAGTGACTCTCTGGCACGCAGTGAGCTGGAATTTGTTTCTGGCCACACAAAAGAGAGTGGCTGGAGCTCATGGGGTGTGGGAGGGGGTTTATGGGAATTACTGGGGAACTCTGATTGTGATATAGAGTCACAGCCTCTGTCTTGTAACATGTTCCTCCCACTATCCCATGTGTTTCGGGGTTTTCTGCACAGTTCCTGCATTCAGAGTAGAAGTCCCATAAGTATGACATGGAAATGTCATGGAGGATTGAGTGTGCTCTTTAAAGTGAAATGGGTTTTGTTGATCCAAACTCATCTTGCCGGTAGCTTGTATTTCAAGGCACTATGTCAAATGCACATCAGATGTGTTGGGCACTTCAATTTGTTAGCACAAAGTGGGGCACAACTTCAAATGAGGGAACAAGCTGTAAAAGTGGAAGATTCCACGTAAAGTGAGATGCTATCAAAGTCGGCCTTCGAGACGTTTTGACCTCTTGTTTCAGGTCAAGTCCTCACAACCCTTCTGCCGCATCTGACCTTTCAACTTATTCCACCGCCTCTCTGATCAGTAATGAAGAACAATTTGAAGACTATGGGGAAGGAGATGATGTGGATTTTACTCCCAGTAGCCCATGCCCTGATGATGAGACCAGAACCAACGCCTACTCTGACCTTGGCTCATCTGTATCTTCCAGGTTGCTTCTTATTCATTAACAAAAAAAATTTCAGTTTTGTTCCTCTTTGAGCATGGGTGACTATACCACTGGTTACATAGGTTCACCTTAAAAGTAAAATGTTATCAGTTCATTTTCTGCCCTGCTGTTGACAGACTGCATTTAATAATAAGAGCTATAGCAAATATGTTGCTCCTAATAACCTCCCTTGGGTTCTGTTGAAATAACTAGGCTGTTTTGCTTGTAGAGATTTCTTTCTATTGTAAATGGTGGATTTCACAGTTACGGGCTAATATTGGAAGTTACCTGCTGCAAGCTGGAAACCAGCTTAGCACTACACACCAGCCCTGCTGCGTGCTGGTAGAGAGAAGTGAAGACCTGCAAGAGCGCTGTTTCTCTTTAACATTCTGATACTACAGATCCTTAGCACTAACCTGTAAGGTAAAGTGCTGTATATATACAGAGGTTTGTTTGACACAAGCATCCATACTGACTCTGAATGTCTTGGAGAACATAGGCAGGTAGCTGCTGTCTGTTAGGAACTGAACACTACAGTGTTCTGGACAGTTCCACCAGTTTCCTGGACATGACTTCAGACTCTGTAGCTCTTATGTGACTTGCTGATTTTAAAATCCTTCCCCAAGTAAGGGAATGGGTGAGCAGGGTTGGGGAAGACAAGCATGAAGGTGCTCTAGGATTCATCTGCTTGGATCAGTAGCACACAAAGGTCTTTGTGGCTCATCGTGAGCCCAGGATAAGCTTATTCCATCCCTCTGTTCCACATACAGCCCCTGTATGCTACCCTCTGTTTTAAGCACTTCTGCAATCCAACCTTGCCACCTCTGTCATGCATGCAGAGTCACCACCCCTCTCCACCGCCCCTTCATAATGATGGTTTGTGTCCTTCATCCCTATTTCCTCGTATTTGTGCAGCCCTTTCCATTCCCATTGCTGGGGGGTGGTCTGTGCACTTCATGTCATGATTGCTCTTTTTTATTTTAAATTATTAAATAAATTATGAAATAAACAGTAGGCCAAGGCCTACTGTTACCTCCTCTTCAGACCTATGTCCACTTCTCCCTTCCCCTTCATTCTAGGGTTCCTTCTGTCCTACCATCCGAGGGGAGGTTGTGTGACTTCCTTCTTATCAGACTGCTCTGGTTTTCATCTTACTGTCTTTTTCTTGGAGAAAAGACTCTTCAGGGTGACAGGTTCTAATGGGAAGATGAGAGGGGGACATTGCTGTGGTGGAACATACTGGTGTAGCTGCTTTTGCTACGTGTATCACATGGGTTGTGTGTACCTAGTGCTATTCTTCCAGTCACCAAAGTGATTCTTTCGACTGACACCCAGAACACATTCTGTGTAAAGCCTCAACTCAAACAGATAGACTTGCCCTAAGACTGGCATTCTCCATCATCACCTCTAAGTTACAGGTGTAACTTAGCTGTAGCTAGAGGTGGTTCCCAAGTCCCAGGTCTGTGATTCTGACACGCAGTCAAGGGGAAAATCTGTTGTTAGTTGGTTATTACAGCCAGTAACATCTCTCCTTTCCTGCAAACAGTGCTGGCCAAACGCCCCGAAAAATGAGGCATGTTTATAACAGCGAGTTACTGGATGTTTACTGCTCTCAGTGCTGCAAAAAGATTAATCTACTCAACGATTTGGAAGCCAGGCTGAAAAACTTGAAAGCAAACAGGTAAGCAGCCTATTGCACCCCATGAAGCCATGACCCCATGAAATAGGACTAAGTAGTAGCAGGAGGAGACAAAGAAAGAGCCCTCTCCTTCCCTGTGTCCCATTCTGTCTTACACACGTGATGTTCATACGAAACAGCAAGAAATTCAGACCTTGACATCTCACCTGAAGCAAAATGCTGTTCTTCATTAGTTAGTATTTTTCTGACTTAAGGTGCAGACAGCATTTCCAGGAATTTTTCCCAGGAAGTGGGGCCTGCTGTGCTGCTTAGTGCAGATCTGTCCTTTTCCAGGAAAGGAGTGATCTGGCAGATCCTTAGGTAATGCATATAAACATACATACAAAATTACTTAGGTTGGAAAAGACTTTAAGAATCATAGAGTTCAACCTCTCCTAAAGCTGTTGGTCAGCAGAGGTACTTAATTCCTGTGGGATATTTTTTTTTTGGTCCTAAATGGAACTTGGAAAAATAGTGAATCCTGTGGCAGAGGTGACTTCTGGGGTTCTGTGCAATTTTAGCTTTTTCCTTACATTTCTCTCTTCTCCTCTCTATCCACTTCTGAATAGTGCTGAGCGCTTGGAAAGAATTCAGTGCTTCCAACTATCACCTAGGGGTTTTGAAGGAAATTATTTGGTGGGTTTCTAGCTCCCCCTAGAAACTGAATGTAAATCCTGCCTGTCTGCATATTTCTCAGCAGAGAGCTCACTGCACTGCTTCTTCTCTTGATGACACAGCAACATAGTACTTGATATGAACAGTATTCCTGCCCTAGCAAGGAGTCTACTAACACCTGGAGCATGACTGGATAGGACTTTGGTAATTTAATGAATGAAGCTGAAAGAGGGCAATGCTCTGACAAAGAGTTGTGTCTGTGTGCTCACACAGAAGTGGCATCCTCTTACCGAGAGATGCAGCTGGATATTTTGATTTGGTTCTCATCTGTTGTCTGGAATCTGGTTCTTCATTTAGATAATACTAGTCTCTGGCTGCAAAAGGGAACTGTAAAAATGGAAATTGTGTCAGTTCCTGTGCTGAACTGGAAAGCATTATGGCGATGGGTAAACTAACTGTTTTTAAAATCATCTAAAAACCAGGAATCCAGAATAAATGTCCACCACTAACTCAGTGTCCCATTGTGGTGTGTCTAATTTTAGTTTCACTGACAAATCTCTGCTAAATATAACAGCATTTGCAAATTGACTTATTAACGTTGACAGTGATTTGTGGTTCCACTCATCTTCACATGGTTGATAATTACAGCTTTTTATTAAGTTGGCTAAGAATGTTGTTCATAGAATCATATTTTTTTTACTTCACTAAAGAAGTCAGTATTATATTTCATTGTGCAATTCAGCTGGAGTTTAGACTTAAGATTGAATCCAGCACTGGTCAAATAAGTGTGTAATTCCTATATCTTTCCTTCTGTATCCATGTAGCCCTAACAGGAAAATATCAAGCACAGCTTTTGGAAGGTAAGAGTCTTCAACTTTTTTTATGAATACATGTGGAATCACTTGGAACAATTCTATAAGTGGGGGTGAGAGGAGAAAGGAAAAACAAGTTGAGAAAAACAAAAATGTGCTAAGACAAGTTTTCAAAGGAAAGGGCTTGTATTTGGTTAGGGTTGTTACAAAATATAGAAGTCACTGCTAGTCTTGAAGCAGGTCCCTGAACTGGAAAGAGCTCTGTTAAGATAGTTGCTTCCTTGGCTGCCAAATTTGTTCCTTTATACTGCTATTCTATCAGTCCAGCTATTGCTTCTTTCACTCGTGTAATGTGTGCCTTTTTGTTAATCAAATGTAAAGGAAAGCAAGAGGATCCCTTTAAAAGCACATAGGATGAATGAACCAACCCTGGCCTGTGGAGGGCTGTAAATTTCAACAATTTTTTAGATAATCTCCAGAATTATGTAGTCTGACAGTATTCTGTAGTGGGAACTGCTTGGGATTTCTTTTTTTCTGTTGCAGATTTCTTTTTTCAATAAGTTCTTACTGTATGAAATTTTCTAGGTTAACTGTACCAACCAGTGCACAGTGGTGACCTTATTTTAAATTTCTAATAAGGCAACATTGTACTTAGTGTGAATAAAGCTAAGTAGTTTATAAACTATGCTAATGATGGTGGCAGATCCTATCAAAAGCAGCAAAGAATTCACACCCTAGAACTAATATCATTGATTGTGCTCAGTATGACTTCATTTAGCTACCAGTCTCTTGTAAGACTTGTGCTTAAACAGTTGCAATTTTTGTAATTGTCACTGAAATGATTGTACAGATTTTAGCATAGGATGTTCAAAGTACAAAGCCACGCTGTAAGACGGTACACAGACACTTTCTCCTCCATTCTCATCAGGCAAAATAATTATCCTTTTGATCTTTCAGACAACTCTTCCACAACAGTAACTTCAGCAGCAGTAATGGCAGCACAGAAGACCTGTTCAGAGACAGTATAGACTCCTGTGATAATGATATAACTGAAAAGGTGAGAGGCCATGTGTATTGCATTAATGTACCCAACACAATCCTGCTGGAGACATGTATCCATTGACAAAACTCTTTTGTTTGCATTACCAGTGATGTGAAGTAGCTCATTCAGAATGTCCTTGATATCCCATTAACATTATGACTTTGCTTCAGAAAAATGCAAGAACTGTGCAAGTACAGATCTAGGCATTGTATTAATACTTCTTTGTTGTATATTTACATTGATCACCTTCAGGAAAGATGCAGGGTCTGAGGAACTTGGAATTTCAGAGCTTAATTCTGCTGATGGCTTTCTAGGGGAGCATCCCACCTTTAAGAAGGGTTGTATAGGTAAATGCCCTGTGTAGGCATTACAGTAAAGGAATGTATGAAGAGAAATTCAAACTTGCAGTTCTTTCCACTTCCCCTTTAAGGTAACATACCTAGAAAAAAAGGTGACAGAACTGGAGAACGACAGCCTGACAAATGGTGACCTGAAGAGCAAACTGAAACAAGAGAACACGCAGCTAGTTCACAGGTAATAAAGCATGGAGCCAGTTCTCTTTGTCATGTCAGAGCAGAGCTAGAACAAAGTTGTAGGGAAGGAACATCTCCTCTCTACCTGTAAAATATAAAATATAAGGCAAAAAGTCTTTTGCCTTAATGCTGACAGACACAAAATAAGATAAGGCTTCATCTGAGAAATCCAAGTGGAATAGGGCTCTGGCTGAATTTTCCACAAGCAGAGGCCTTACAGACAAGTTTCATAGTACAGAGACGTTACTGACTTGTAACAGAAGAGCTTGCTCTGTACAAGAGAGGTTACCACTGCTCTTGTATGTAGCAAGAGCAAAAGCCTGGATCATAGTCACAACTTCTTGAGATTGAGAATGAAAGGATAATAGATGAACTGATACTACTTAATTCTATGCTGTTTGGAAGATTAAATACCTAGAGAGAGATTGGGAGAGGTTAAATGCCAAGAGAGATACTGAAGGAATAAAGTGGGGAGGAGAGAAGCAATGAAGTTGCACACTTTTTTAAAGTACTTTTGAAGCTGTTACTGAAGTGAGCTGGGGTTTTCTTAGAGTTCATGAGCTAGAAGAACTATTGAAAGACCAGGAGACGTCAGCAGAACAGACTCTGGAAGAAGAGATAAAGAGACATCGAGAAGCATATACCAAATATGAAAAAGAGAAAGGCATCGAAATTGAACTGCTAAATACAAGGTAACAAACATCTTGATGTCTCCCAGAACAGAGTACAAGTTTTTCTTTTCTTTGTTTTTATTTTGTGCTTAAGTGTAGGCTGTTCACAACCAGACAGTGCACAGATGGTTACAGGTTAGCAGTCCTAGCGAGTAGCTGTGCAGTTGCATGTCTAATGCCCGAAAGCTTGGAGATTGCTTTACATTAATTCTTTAATCCACATGGCCCATGTAGACAGCTTAGCTGAATATTTGGCATGGATTCAAGGAGGGAATTGTGACCAGCTGTGGCAAACATTTGTATCTGCATTTGTCTCCTTCCTACTTAATTCTTTTTAGATACCTGTTTTTAGGAGCATGAGAATCAGTTGAGTGTCAGTTTAGCATTTTTGACCCTAAAAACAAACAAGCAAAAAGCACTCCATAGCTCATAATAAAAAATGCTAAGTTTAGAAAGATTTTCTTGCTTCATCTTTCTATCAAGTGCAAGTGAAATGGCTTTTAAGAACATGTCATTTTGCATGTGATTTGCTGTAAGATTTTTGTTATTGACACAGGGTTCAGCAACTGGAAGAAGAAAATAGTGAGCTGAAAAGCACTGTCACACGGCTGAAATCACAGACGGAGAGATTAGATGAGGTAACAAAACTCCTGAGTGCTTGAGCAATCTAAACTAGCTTGATGTAAGAGCAAACTCATATAGTGATTGACCCAGGACCCAGCTTCTTTAACTTGCCTTCCCTAAGCAAGAATATTGATGGAATTGGGACATCGGTCAGCTTTAGTGGCAGGAATGTCCTGAGATACGTGCCAGTTTATGACCAGCTGTGTCTAGAGATTTGTGTTGTAAAACTGAAGGTGGCTTATGCACTTGCAAGCTAGCTTTGAAGTTCCCCATTTATTCTAGGAAAGGCAACGTATGTCAGATCGATTGGAAGATACTAGTCTGCGACTGAAGGACGAGATGGATTTGTACAAGAGAATGATGGACAAGCTGCGGCAGAACAGACTGGAATTTAACAAGGAGAGAGAAGCCACACAGGAGGTAAGTGTGAAGAGGGATGTGAGACCAGGCAATCACATCTCACCTGCATGCTAGCAGGTGAGATGCATCTAAAAAAGAATGGACAAACAGGATGAGGTCTGAAAATACAACATCCAGTAAATGTACTACTTGTTTCTGTGTTTCTATGGATTTCTTTTCATGTTTCTATGGATTGTGTTTCTATGGGAGGGGTACCCATAGGGTGATAAATGCTGCAAGAGCACCTAATAAATGGCAAACCTTCACCCAGAGGGTTTACAACGCTTGGAGAATTTGCTAGGGCTTGAATGTGTGCCCTAGCATTTCCTTTGCTAAATTTGCAAGTGGAATTACACCTCTCAGATATGAAACTTAGAGATCAGAGCAGCTTCCAGCTCTGAAGTGGTTTAAGTGACCTGTGCTTCCATAGAAGAGCAAGTGTATTGTAGGCTGTATTTTAGGAATGTCCAGGCTCACACAGCGCTCGTGTTGGAGTACAGAGGTGCAGCACAGAGATGTCTGCTGCTGGGGAGGGCTGGCTGTGTGCGGGCTGGAGAGACATGGCTTGCTTGCATGCCCACAGCTCATTGAAGACTTGCGGAAGGAACTGGAGCACCTGCAGCTGTACAAGCTGGAATGTGAGCGTCCTGGACGTGGGAGAAGCTCTTCATCCAGCGTGGGTGAATTCAACGCCAAAACCAGAGAGGTGGAAATGGAGCATGAAATAAAACGGCTCAAGCAGGTGAGCAGGGAAGGGCTTCTTGATCCATGTGAAATGTGCAGAACTGCTTTGAAAAATGCCTATAGCTGCAACCCCTAGGATACTGCTTTTAGATTTTGTCCCTCCCTTCCCACACAAACACAAGACCCACATTGCATCTATCTAGGACTTCTTTGCACAGGGAATACAAATTGTGAATGCAGGAAACATCTGTGATTCAGGCAGGGAGAACTTGTCACTGGTGATAAGAGAGTTGCTGTTAGCTCACAACCTTACCTTATGTCATCCAGTCTACCTGTGAATTTTTATAATTTATTTATATTTTAATGAAACCTTGTGGAAAGAACTTAAAAACAATGTCTTTTCATCCTTAAATAGGAGAATCAGAAACTTCGTGACCAAAATGATGATCTTAATGGACAGATCCTAAGTCTTAGTCTTTATGAAGCTAAAAATCTCTTTGCAACGCAAACAAAAGCTCAGTCACTGGCTGCTGAAATTGATTCTGCATCAAGAGATGAGGTAATACACTTTTTTAATCAATGAAACTTAAGTAAGTTTTTCAATGTAATTAACTGTCAAGACTATCTGAAGCTGAAAAACGAACAGAAAAATCTGCTTTGTTAGGAGTTCAAGAGTGTTAGAAGATTCCCTTAAATCTAACAGTGATCTTGGATGCTGCTTTTAATATAACTTTTCCATTTGTCTCTCTCTCAAAAAAAAAAAAAGGAATTATTAGAATGTCAGTGAACTGCTTTACAATAGATTAATTTAACATTTTTAATATTATGGAGTATTGTGCTATTACAATGTTAATTTCATATAGAAATTACCATAGCCAGCTACTGAAATTTTCACTTTCGGCTCTAGATATGGTTCTAAGTTACTTCAGTAACAAGCTCTCAGATGTAAATTTCAGCTATATATTCCCTGTAGCAGAGCTGAATTCTTGGAGAAAAGTAGGTTGTGTGCAAGTAATAATCTGGTAATGCTTGGGAAGATCTTACAGGAGACCCATTTGTATGTGGGCTGAGTGAAGCTGGTAACAGCTTTCTTTAAGTGCCAGAACAGATCATGAGATCAGGCCAGTGTAAGAGCTCCCAGACTAAAAGCCAGGTTAGCAATGCAGGAGATAAAAAGGAGTTACTTACCTTCTATGCTCTATTTCTTCTGGACAGAACTTCCCATTTTTTCTTCAAGAGTAGTCCTGAGACAAACCTTCCTGAGACGCAGTCTGTACTCTAATGACCCTGTGAGCCTTCACTCCTGGGCAGTCCCTTCAAGTGAAGTGCATACTTGTGTTTCTTGCTGAACCAGATCTCTGTGAAAAAGGGCTGTTTAATTGTTGAATTCTAATTAGGTAAAAGCAAATTGGGCTCCTGCTGTTGTCAAGACAAATCCTTATTTCTCCTCCTGAATCTCCCAGCCCCTGTAAATAATGAAAGTGCCTTCCAACTGTGGCCCAGGCTTATTAAACTTCATAGACGTGCCTTGTCCCATTTTTCCTGTATAATCAAAATGAAGGCAAGAAACTGCAGATTCAGCTGTGACAGCTGATGGAAATGGACACCCATTTAGGTGTGTCAGTTTTAGGAGGATCTGGGGCTGTGAGGCCCCTGGACAGCTTTGTCAGTAAACATGCAGAGTATAAAAGGCAAGCAATCTTCTATTTGGAGAGTTTGAGGGGTCTTTCAAAGGTCTAGTGAAATGCATATGTTTAATAATATGACATAGACTATTCAGTGAGTTGTTCTCGATGAGTATTTAGCTATGTTTTGAGGGTGGATTGGCAGGGATTTTTTTGAAAGACTGTATGCATATGATGCAGAGGCAGCCCATAATGTTCTCAGTACAAACCACTGAAATCATTGTTCTGTTCAGCAACCTTTCATGCAAAGTGCTTCAGATTCCAGTAGACGTAAAAATTGAATATCATGAAGCTCTTGCACTGAGATGAGGAAGCTCATCCATGGTAAGGATGCAGGATAGACGTGTATGTTAGATGGGGAATTTGTTTCAAAAGACCTGCCAAAAGATTCCTGTGATAACAGTTCACCACCTTCCTTTACCATGATGACGTTTAACATACAGATTGTTTCTAGTAGAAATACAGGGAGGAGATAGAGTACCTATCACAAAAGAATGGTGATCCTGACCAGGCACTAGTCTCTCACCTGTCTGAATTTCATGCTGTTATGTAAACTAATATTTCAAGATTAACTTTGAAATATTGTGTTTCAGCTCATGGAAGCCCTTAAAGAACAGGAAGAGATAAATTACAGATTGCGACAGTATATGGACAAGATAATTTTGGCAATTCTAGACCATAACCCATCTATCTTGGAAATAAAGAATTGAAGAGAATATGGGAAGGAAAAGCAGCAACTGCCTAATATTTCTGCACATGCCACTGGATAAACAACACTCTGATACTGTAAATTAACCTATAAATATATATATATACACTACGTGTGAGTGTGGGTGCGCGGGTGTGTTTTTATGATGTTTGGTACACTGTTATTTGTCATTGAATTGGCTTGGTTAGACTTTTTCCATGCACTTTCAATACCTGTGATAAGATGGATACTGTATATTAATGTAATAACAATATAACTGGATCATGCTGTTTTAGATACTGGACAAAATGACTCTACCTCTAGTTGTAAAGGTAAAAAAGACAATGGAAACATATGGATGTGGCCCTAACAAGGAGCAAGAATTATTCTTTTGTTCTTCCAGGAATTTGGGTACCACAAACCAATTAACATACCCAGGTTCAGTTCCTGACTGGTGCTGACTGTGTAATTTTCTATTTGATTTAATTTTAGTACTTAAACCACACATAGGATTAAAAAAAAAAACCTTTGGGAAAGAAGAAAGACACAAAGTAAAAGGGAAGAAGAGGAAGATATTGCAGAATTGTTGCTATTTGTGAAAAATCACCATCCACTTGTTTGCCACTGTCAGCACAAAGTGCTTTGTATGTAAGATCACTTTGGAGCCTGCTTTGGGATGCTCTGAGCCAGCCTGCTTTTTAGCATGTGTGTGCATGTGTATTTTTTTTTTTAATGCCAAAGTCCCTGTAGCATTGAGGCTAAGAAGCTCTTCAAATCTCTTCCCCTATTTTCAGGGGTTTATCATGGGCCATTAAGATGAATTCTGGGATCCAGCACCTTCCCCTCATTTTAAAGATGCTACTTAAGGAACACATTCAAGTTCTTACCAAAAAAAAAAAAAACAGAACCAAAAAAAATAAAATTGCATGAAATAGATCACATCAGGGGGAGGAGGAGCAGCACTTGAAATTATGTATTGAGTTCCTTTCTCACCGCAGTCCTTCCAGACTGACCTTTTGTGGGCAAGCTGTGGAGAGGAGCAGCTGGGTCCTAACACAGGGGTGGAGAGAAGTCTGGTGTGTCCTTTTATCTATAGGTCAGTAAAAAGAAAAAGAGCTTGGTCTTGCAGAAGTTGCTAATCCAGATTGATTACACACATGCATATCTAAAGCTCTGGCAAGGGAACACATCCTGATTTAGATGAGCAGCAGTGCAGGCACTTAACTTTAAATGTGTACTGTGACTGCTCATAAAAGTCAGTGGGACAGAATATAAGGGTTAAAATTGAGTGTATGCTTAAATGCTGCCTTAAATAGGGATGGACTTCAACACGTGCCTGTGTTCTCCTGAGCTGGATTGTGTACTGTAGGGCTAGGACCTTTTTAATTAATAATGTAGCTTATATAAGGAGGGCATGGAATTGTTTGGATAGTTGAATAGTAAAAACATAATTGTATTCCATGCACTTTTTTTAAAGAAAAATTTCACACTTTCAATTCGCACCAACTGGCACAGAAAAATAGGCCCAAGTATCTGGCTTTCCCCAATGCATAGAGATGTTTTCTCTATTGAATACGCTCCCCAGAAGAATGTTACAGTAGCAATGGCTGTGCTTTTCTGTGTATTTCTTGTTGTTGTCAGTGTCTTGCCCCTAGTATTCTCTTGATGTACCTTGGTGTGTATATGTGATGCATTTTTCCTGAATTTGAATACATAAAACATGTATTCAGTTATGGATGTAAATATATATATATTTTTCTGCTATCTCTGTGCTCTTGCCTTCAGTGATGTGTTACTGGAGTGATGGGTGGGGGGGAAGTACTGAAATCAGGCTTTTTTGAAGGCAAGAAAATAAAAACAATTCGTGTCTATGTATCTGCATTAGGCAGGTGTAAAGTAACTGAAAGTGAAAGGGACCATGGGAAAGAGAAATAACCATGGGACACTAAATCCCAGCACACAAAGATGTCTGCTCTGGGAGAAATGGTACAGCCTTGTTCAAACAGTGATGTCTTGGGGCTGGTTTCCTGAGGCTCTAAGATAATCTGGAGGAAGGGATTTGAAGTTTACTCCTTTGCCATCTGGGGATGTTATAAAATGTTCTTTGCTAAATTGCAGCAGCCTCTATTTGTGGAGAAGCAGGTGGAACACCATGGACACCACACACACACACACACACACACACATACACCTTTCCCACCTGCTGCTGCTTCTGGATGTGCTACCAGAAGGTAGCACAGGTACCTACCCAGAAGGTAGGAGAGGAACAGTTATGCCAGTTTGGTGCTACCTGTAGCTCCCTGCCCACAGGACTCTTTGCTTTTGTGATGGCATTTCCCTCTGTGTGGTGCCATTTGTGGGTTGTGCCCAAGGACTTTGCTTTTTTTATAGACCATAAAGGACTATTTCAAATTGTCGAGTGGCTGATGCTAACCTGCTGTGACAAGCAGGGCTGGTGAGCCAGCAGCCCTGCTGTCCGACCTGATTCGCTTGGTAAGTTGTGCTTCTGTCCTGCTCTCATGCAGTGGGTTTAGATAAGAGTAAAGCTGTTGCAGGTCAGATCAGTGACTGAATGTTTTCCCCTAACTATTTTGAGGTAAACTGAATGCAGTTTCAGAATTTCAACAATCTAAAAACCTGTTCCTGCTAGGAGGTAACATCAGCAAATGTTGAAGACTATTTAACTAAAAATGATGCCAAGCGCTTGGGAAGGGGAGAGCCTGGCTTACTTCAGAAACCACAGAGCCTGTGGACGTGAGCAGAAGACATGAGCATAGAGGTAGCCAAGTTTTTGTGCAGGTAACTATATGTAAGAGATGAATAGTCACTAATTATGACAAATAGTCATTAAATCTGGCTGAAAACCTGAAGGTGGCACTCTAGGCAGGGGTGTACCCAGCAGTGGATTTTGTAAGGACTTGCAGGTTGTCTTGTGTGGCTCTGTACCCAGCTGCTGTAGCATTTAGAAGCTGTTCCTTGCTCCAGTGTTTGCATCCAAAGAGTTCTCTTATCACTGTGTTGGTGTTTGTAGCTTTTGTTTTATTGCATAAAGGAGTTATACTTCACTCCTGTGGGGCCCTTGCATGGGTTTCCTTTCTGTTATTGTTTCAAATATATCACCAAACACTTGTGATGTTTGACAAATAACATGAGCTGGAGGTGGGAGAGGTATTTCACTGGCAGATACATTTTCCTCTAAGGTATCCACCTCTAAAAATACTAATTAGCAATTATATTTTTGGACTCCGTAACTACAGATAATAGACCAACTTGTCTTCTAGTCCAAGCCTTGGAGAAATCTTCTGTCCCAGAAAAGAAGTTGTCACATTTTATGACATGCAGGTAACTTGGTAATAAGGGATCACTTGATGGATCACTGGGGCAGGGAGAAGAATAACTCGGTCTCTACGTTGCAGAGTGTGTATTTTGATCAAGTGTCAAACACACATTGGCAGAACAGACGGGAGATGTGGGAGATAGGGAGGCACCGGATAAATTTATTTCTTTACTGTGGGCTTCCTTTGTGCTCACAGGCCAGCTGGGGAAGTACAGTCTGTTACTGTTAGTGGAACAATAGCTTCACTTCCCTGGGTAAATAACTTCAAACAGACAAGTGTGGTATCATCTCAAATGCAGTAAACATTCTTCTATCAAAACTGTGCTTCTCATTTAACCCTCAGGGATGCAAACACAATCTAAGGTACTATATTTTGAACTGCTTCTTAGTTTGTTCTACTGTAAGTTTTGAAAAGCTAAGTGATATTCTGGTCAAACTGGTTGCAAACCGCTGCAGCTATTTTTGTACAGAGAAAAAAAAAATCACTTGCTTCTGGCTAGAAGCTGTCCTTCATCATGCTAGTCCCCCACACAAGCTACTGTGGGAAAAAATACCTCTTTCAAAACTTGCACTTAAGAGTACCTGAAATGTAGTTTCTCAAGATTTTTCTGATATTGACTGCTTCCCTCCAGACATCAGTCTTCAGCTACTGCCTAGGTTCTGTTTTCGGAGTGTGATGCTGATTTGACATCAAAAGAGTATTTTTCAGGTTATTGAATAACTTCTATTAAAAACTCAAACTTTTTTGGGATTTTGTTGTGTTTTGAAATGCAACAGTGACAACTAACCATCCCATCTATTTTTAAGGAGTTTTTAATATGCAAATTTGTAGCAAGCATCTCTCTCAAAAAAAAAAAATACAATTTTAGTGACAACTTTCCTTCTATGGTCTTGGGAGAGATTCTGATGTTTCTCAGCCAGCTCTGCAGGGAGTTGAACACAGCATCATTAATCCTCAAAGATATATGTATCAACAGATATTTTGCTGTCTGAATGCAGCGATGCACCATTTACTTCAGTAGAACTGCATTACTTGCCAGAGAGGATCTCAGCCTGCAAAATTTAGGCTCCCTAATCTGGTTAGTAATTGAAGGCTTGGAAACTCCTATATAAGCATACCGATGCAGCAGGCCACAATGTCACTGTTCAGCAGTTGCTGCATCATAGTGCTAATGACATGTGATGAATCTAAGAAGTAGGATTTACAAATAAATGAACACTTATTTATCTTCTATAATGGCAGTGGATATACAGTGGTTTTCTCTTAAAACAAATAACTGTATGGTGTGGTCTGAGGGGTTTTTTCCAAGGAAGGAAGGAAGTAGCAGCTGATCAAACACTTGCTGGATCAGTGGCTTGGCTTACATTAATGCGAGTGAAAACTTATTCGAACCTTAACTGGGCAGTTCCTGGACTGGTTCTGGTGTTAAGTAACAATGCTTGTATTCTTGTCATGTCATTTGTTATTCAAGGAACATTGCCAAGAAGGCATGACAGGGGATGTAAGACAGCTGATTTTAAAGGATATAATTCAACAGTTGCTGGCATTTTGTTCCTTTGCAGCATCGTCGGGGTTGATTTCTCAGTATTTTTCAATCCAAAATATTGATCCTGGGAGCAGTTTGTTGTTGAATCATGTGGTGTGTGAGGGTTTCTTATCTAATGAAACTCTGCATGTGCTTTCAGAGTTTGTTAAGGATTGCAGTAGGTGTTTGGTCTGTATCCCGTAATCCTGCACAATGCACTGGGAGTTGCTCTGATGTGCAAGAGAGTAATTTCTTTGTGGGATTCTTCCCCAATACATCTTCTGTTGACATTTACACTCCTGGTCTTGTCCCCAGCCACTGTGCCTGTTGTCAGAGTGTGTGTGTGCCTTGGGACAGCCACTTTAAGCAAATGGGAAGCACAAACACAATATTCTTGGCTTCAGTATGGCTGAGCCCTGGCTTTATCCCAAGCCAGTCCTGTCCACGCCTTTTTTGTGCTCCTGAAGACAATGTGTGTCCTATCTACATGACAAAATGTTGCAGCTGATTCCTATGATGTGTCAACCCATAGGGTGAGTAAGCCTGAAGTCCATCCAAGTAAGGCATCATTGGGATGTCCCCATAAGCTTTGCCAGATTCCGCATAGCTCTCCGTAGCGTGCTGTACTCAGACACTCTGTGTGCAAGGCACAGCCCAGCAAGCCTACCTTGTAGATAATGAGAACCGCTCATTAAGATAGAAGCATCTGCAACTAGGGTCACTGTACCCTATTTGCCAGCTGACGGTGTTCTGTTGTGTTCGTGACACTTATTATATTATTATATGCTTAAGTCTCAAAGTTTTATTGAACTATGAGAGTAGCATCTATTCAAACATATAATAAGAGAGATACTACTTTTTACTTAAACTTGAAGCCTAATGAAAACAGATATTAACAAACATGGACAACTTTAGTATAGCTTGGACACCTACCCCTAGAATGTAGGTGGTGTTAGTGGGGAGCTGTGACAGCTGAGCTGCCAGCTTCCCCATCACTGCTCTCAGCAGAGTGACGGTCACCCTGGCAAACCCCCACAACGTAAAGCCCGTTGTGCCCCGGTGAAGGGCACAGAGGGGATTGTTCTGGCCGACACACCTTCAATAGACAGTGAGGGGTGCAGGAGGGGCTGCAGTTACTCTTCCACCCAGACAGCTGGAGCACTGTCCAACACTACCCAACACCAGCCCCGTTTTATTTAATACCTTATCTGTAGCCAAGTTATGCTGGCTATGGAGAAAGGAAGTCAGAAGGGGAACGAAGAATTTCATATTATGTGAAGATCTAGTGTGCTACAAGACAGGAGATGTTGCACTGATGGTATACTTAAATACTGAGATATTTTGGGAATTAGTGTACAATCAGTTGTGGGAGCCATTTGTTTTGCTTTGTTGCACAGACTGTACTTACATTTTTTGCATGGTTACATATTTTAGTATTTGTGCCTTCTCTGTTGTGAGGATACATTTTATTTTCACATTTATCTCCTATTTTAGGCACTTTATATATATACTTTTAAAATTTGATCTTCATCTCTGGTTTTCATGTAATGTACATGTGTATATATAAAATAGATCAGATTTGTATTCATGTGCCTCTGAGATGTAAAAAGTACTCATTTTGTACAGGTTTTTTTAGAAGCACTAGATCATGGTCTAAATTATGTAGCAAATGAAATTTAACACAATTAGCAGTTGTAAATTCTAGAAATGTTGTCTTCTTCTAGAAATGTTGTGTCAGATGGCTGGTCTCTTTTGTAAAGCAATGTTACACATACACTCCCTGGATTTATGGTTCTAATATCATTATTAATTCAAAATAATAAAACACTAACTGTTACAGTCCCGACCTAGCAATTACAGTTTTTGTTCACGCTAAAGCCATTTGCTATTTTTTATACTTGAAATGGACATTAGACCTAAATTTCATTTGAACACATTGTCCATTCCAGGTTAACTTTAGTTCTGGGATTATTTTTGTGGGAGTGGGCAAGTGATTTACTTTGTAAAATAACGTTACTGAGTCATAGCCTCTCCTTCTTAGAGAGGGTAAAATGCTTTAGATTTCTACTTCTGTTTCCCCCTTGGCTTCTGAGGCAGCTTTTCCTAAGGACAGACCTCTGCATGACAGGATTGTCCTCTTGCAGATGTGAGAAATTGGGTGCCTCGCTTTTTGCAACTTCGGAATAAACTCTTTCACTTGTGGTTTGTAGCACAGCGCTCTTCTGCAGCATTTGGGAAGCTAAATAGATGCATCCTGAGACTGGGGCATCTGTAACTGGCAGCCAGAGACCTGGTCCTAGAAGTCTTCCCTCTCACCAACCTCTTCCTGAGCTGATGCTTTCATTTCTTGAGCATTGACCCCCTCATCTGGTGAGAGGCTTGAATTGTTCCCTCGCACCTTGTGGTTTATAAATATCCCGCTCACCAGCCCCCAGACACTGTGATATAATCCATTGTGTAAGTCACAAGAAAGAAATCATCAATATCCCGTGAATTTCCCAAAACACAATGTTTTCATCTATAAAATAATATGCTCCAATAATATGCTCCATCTTTATGAAGCAGGATTTTTTAAACTGAATTTGGCACCCACTTGACAGGTTATACAGCTGCCTTAGAAGCAAGGAAGTGGTTTTATTTTTTTACTTCGAAACCTGCTTGGTATGAAAATGAGCAAAGTCCACTCACTCCATTGCTACTGAAAAAAACAGTCAGCAAAAATGGCATATGACTATTTTTAATCTCGTTCTGTAATTTACAACACAAGTGAAGTGATGTCAGTACTATTGAAATGTGCAATTTCACTATTTTCTCTGTATTTTCTTGAAATACTTTTTGGGGACGATGAAGCTGTCCTTGCTAATGTGGATCCTTTCAGGTAGCTGTACTGTACAATCAGATATGTAAATAAATTATTTGCTTTCCCTGCATGATTAAAAAGTCGTTTCTTGTGGGTGACTGATGCCATGTCCTACTGTGCCCTGGATCCCTGACACGGGCAGTGGGCACCCACGTCCCTTTCTGTGCTCGTTCAAAGGAGGATCACACAGTTCCACTCTCCCCTGCCCGAATGCCAACCTGATTAGCTCTAGCTGAGTTACACAGATGCCACCAGGGTATGAATTTGTCTCCACACATGCTTTATCTTGACAGCCACGACTATGCCAAATTTCCAGTACCTTTGTGGGCTACATGATGCCAAAGCTTCATGGGATCTCTCCACCCATTCTCAAATGATGGGATGTCCAGCTGTGAGCTGTTTGCAGGATTTGGAGACAACTTTTTAATCTGATTGAAATATCATTATTTTCTGCCCGTTGTGGCTTACAAGCCTGTGTTCTGACTCCTTTCCTGGGGAGCAGTCAGCTGCCATGGGGAGAGCACAGCCTGAAGCCATGTCCCTGGGGGGGTTCTGGCACTGCTGGACAGTCTGACCTTGTGTTGCCAGCCCTGACCACCCCCACGGGCCATTGAAGAGAGGGGGGTCACTGTTAATGAAAGGCAAGGGCTTTTTTTCTGCTCACCTGTGCCAGGGAGAGGCCTGGGCAACAGTCCTGCCACAGGTGGCCCAGCAGCAACTGCCCATTGCCAAGGCCCCAGGAGTGGCCATTGCTGCCAGGTGTGTTTGGACGAGCCCTCCTGGGAGCAGGACAGCAAAGTTGGCCTGGGAGGGACCAGAGTGGTGGTGGGAAACCTTTGGGCAGTGGCTGGAAGCTGGGGACTAGGGCTGAGGCAGGGGGATCACAAGGAGACCTGCGCTGCAGTGCGGGCTCTGGCCAGGACTTGCCACATTGCCATCTCCAGAGCAACAAGCCCTGTGTGAGGCGTGAAGCAGAGGATGCACCAGTGCTTGCAGGGCTCCCTTGACCAACTCTCTGAGGTAATTTTTTTTTTTCTAATCTCCTGTTTGAGCTGTCAGACTTGCTGGCCTCTTCTCTGGTCTTTGCTTTAATGCTAGAATGAAAAAAATAACTTAGTAAGTGATGAGGTGTCTAGGTTCAAGGCTGCTATTTGCAAGAGTCTGTGTGGAGAGGGGGGAGGCCACTATGGGCGTGGTCACCTCAGGGGCAGCCGGCCCTGGGGCTGGTGTCTGTGGGCACCGTTACTGAAAGGAGGGGTCCATTAGTTTGGGAAAATGCTGCTTCTAGAGATACAGCCACACTCAGCCCACAGAGGTGCTGGGAGCTTCTTACTGGGGAAAATGGGGCCTTTCTGTGTTGTGTTGGGGAGACTCCTGGGATGGAGCATCTCCTTAAGCAGCTCTGTGTAGGCCACTGCCCCATCCTACCTGCCCAGCAGTGCGTTTGAGGGAAACCATCAGAGTTAGCCTGGAAAAGGCCAGTAAAGCCCATAGTGACATGGCCATGGGATGCTGATGGCTCACAGCTGTGCTTACATAGCAGGTTTACTGGGTTTAAACTTTGCTTCCTGAAAAGCTACTGCTCCCACCCCCAGCCTGCTTCTTCATCAGGTGTCACTGGTGCCCTTGATGTAAAAAAATGTGACCATTTTGCACCCGTGTGAATGGTGGTGAAGGGTGTAAAGGAAAGAACTGGGCCTGCAATGTATTATTTAAAATCTTAAGTAGGGCTCTAAGGAAAGGAGAGGCGGAAAGGAAGTTTGAAAAGGCTTTACTGATCAGTTCAAACCTTGCAGGGCAAACGTTTTCCTTTAAAAAGCATTTTGATGATCTCAAGTGATCATCATAGTGTGCAAACGGCTTTGATTTGTCTGTCAATATTCTCTAAACCTGGTATACACCCTTTACAATATCATCCTATGTGGTTGCTAGGCAACTTTTCTCCCAGCAGGTAGAGATGTTTGGGGAATCAGAGCAAAGAGTGTATGAATAATCCAAGGAGTAACTTCCCTGCATGTTATCTTCTCAGGCTTCCCCATTCCCAGATTCCTTATGGCAATGAGATGTTGGATATTCAGATTTTTAACAGCAGGCTTAAAGAAAACTCCCCACTGTGTATGCTAAACCACTTCACCAGAGAGACATGGTGCAGTTTTGTTCCCAAATCTCAGCAGCTCAGGCTATCATGCTGTACCACTGACCTACTTCCAGATCAATTACTTACTGGTACGTGAGAAAGACACACTGGGAAAGTAAATCAACTGTTAACTCTGGGGACAGGAATACATCAACACTAGGTATCATAAAGGCTGTAATAGTTTCTGACAAACGATGCTGCTCATACTGTGCTGGGAAAAGCCAGGACCCTTGGGTCATTTTGCAACAAGGAATTAAAGTTCAGAACTCTCTGGGAGGGGATTGTTATCTTGCTCTTGTCTTTTGGGGGGAAGGGAGGAGGGAAAGAGAGGTTGAAGTCAGGTAGAGGTTAAAGCAGTAGCAAAGTAGTAAATATATTGCAGGAGTTCTGACTCCTGAAAACTTGGATGATGGCAAGGAGAGCCCTTACAAAGAGGAAATACATCTCATGTGTGCACCGATGGAGTACACCAGCCAACTCCTGTAGTCTGGCAGCAGGCTCTGATCTCCTCATGTTGTCTTGGCAGGCAGGATTTTTCTGAGCATAGCAATCTCAAAGCTGTGACTTCGATGCTTTCCCTTGCTCTGTTTACTGTTCTCAGTGGCCCATGTGACATTTTCTGGGATCGCTGATGGCAGACAGGGCTCTGGGATGTGTCGCTCCATTCTAAATGTCTTTTGACACATGTAATGCAGCAGGGACTCTCCTAGCTTGCATAACTCAGGGTAAGTTTTGTCCTTGGAGCCAGCAGTTTCTTGGACACAAAAAAGGGGTTACTATGACTAGTAGTCTGAAAATGTTATGTTAATAACATATGTAAATATGTAATATGTAAATAACTGTTACTAGTTATGAGTAGTAAACTGAAAATTGTCCAAGATGTATAACCATAACTATTTGAGTTAATGGTGATTTTAAAACAGCTTTGTAGTGATAATATGTAAACATGTCTTCTGGCATAGTGCTAAAACCCTTATTTCCTGACACCGAGATCTTTGTGCCTTAGCTTGCTGATAGACAAGGTAGTTAATATTTTGATGCAACATAAGGCTGAAAACACAGTGCAGACTCTGAAGAGAAAGGCTGGGTTCTGGCACCAAATGAGGTAGATGGAACTCGGCTGCTGAAAGGCTGTGTTCACTCTTTCCCTGTACCGTAACACAAGTGAATTGGAGGATGTATCTTATGAAACACTGTCTCGCTTGGCTACTGTGTGGCTTTTCTTAATGTGCTCTGGCTTTTACTTAAAACTTCAACAGTCACTGGGAAGGGTTGCTACCAGCCTTTCAGTATCTTCTGGTCTGCCTGAGTACTTGTCCCGTGTGGCAGAGAAAGGACCCCCCCACCAAACCTGTCCTTTGGCCAAAGCATGGTCTGCAGAGCTGAGCTCTGGCCATGCAAATGAAGGATTTGGGAGGGATGAGGGGGGAAAGAAGGGAGAGAAGGGGAGTGCTGCCAGGGTTGACATGCGCAGAGGGATGTGATTAAACACTGGCTGCCTGAAATGCCACGTCTAGGGCCACAAAGGGCATGAAATGTGGCTGGAAACCAGCAGCAAGTCCTGCAGCCCCAGCAGCTCCTGCTGTCCTGCTGCTGTTGGCCAAGCATCCTGGTGTCGCCAGGGTGCAGGCTTCCCAAGTGACTTTGGCATCAAAAAATAAGCCTTGGCATCAGAAACCTGATTGGAAGTATTTGGCACAATGTTTGTATTAGCACCTAAAAATAGGACTTACCCTTAGGAAAGCAACTGCTCAGGAATGAGCTGTTCAGCCCTCTCGAGTTTTATTTATTTGTGCAAGGAGCACATGGCAAACGCAGTGCGTGTTCTTGCAATAAAGGCTGTGTAACTTGGATCTGATTAAACAGACAGTGGTGCCTGATTACAAAGTCATAGCTACAAAGCAAAAAGAGGGATTATACTATGGCAGATTGGTAGTAGGTTCTAACTGCCTGGGTTTTTTAAATTTTCTTGTTGGTTGGTTTGTTTTTTCAGGAGGAATATATAAGCCAAAAAATTACCAGTGTATTTTCTGCTGCCCAGCAATGGTTGAAAACTAGAAACCAGAATGAGAAATTTCAGTGCAGGGCAAAATAATGGTTCAAAACCACATCCTTCAAATTCTCCCCTCCTGCCCTACAGCTAGTGGTAATAAAATTGAGAGCTGATTCATTTCTTGGGTTTTAACCAAGCATTAGCCATAAGACTAAATATTTGGTAGCTGGAATCCCAAAGGAGGAAATATTAATAATGTCGTATTGTATTAATGATTTATGCTATTATGATTTTACGATGTAAACAGAAGATAACGGGATTGAAGCAAAATGTGAAAATTGAATTTGAATATCAGGAAACGCTTCCTGACACAACCCCCTGCTCGGTTGCCCGATGCCGCCCCAGGGCGCGGGTGGCAGCGCCGTTGCTCGGCAGAGGGAGGGTGCTGGGAGGCAGCGGGACTCTCACGCTCTGCCGGGTTTGCGGGGACGGGGTGTCCCACCGCGGGACCGTGTGCCAGCAGGGCTTGCTCTTGCCTTGGGAGGAAGCCTCCCCCCAAAAAAACCCCCTGGGAGACGAGGCCAGCACACTCTCCCGTTAACGGGTGCCAGACACTGGAGAGCAGCCGGGCTGAATGTGTAAGACTTTTTTTTTTTTTTTTTAAATACAAAATAGCTCCTGTTTGTTTCCTCGGGCAACTCTCTGTTTCTGTGGTGATGCACTTTACGCTGCCATGAGAAACATCAGGGGCTGTTAACCAGGAGAAAGGAAAATAAACATTCAGCAATCGTTTCCTTTTTGAGCAATAGCGCTGCCGCCGCAGGTGCTGCCGGCGAGACCCGGCGGGAGGCTCCGCCGCCGGGGGGTGGTACCGCACGGGGGTCACCAGAAACGGGTTTCGGGGGGAGCAATCTGGCTGCGGGGAGAAGGGGCAGCGGGACGGCTGGGCTCCGCGGTCGGGGAAGAGCCCGGTCACCGGCAGCGGGCGGGGGCGTCGCTGGGGCGCCACCCGCTCGTGCTCCCGTTCTACCGTTCTGGGCGGGTCCGTCACCGCCCTTTCCCGCTGCTCCGCCCCGCGGCTGCCCTGGACCCGACACCGCCACCCGCACCGGCGGGCGGCACCGCGCCGCCCCACGGAATTGTGGCGTCTCCCGGGGCCGGGCCACCCCGCCCCGTCCCGCCGGCGGCGGCAGCTCCCCGGGGCCGCCCCGTCCCGCCGGCGGCGGCAGTTCCCCGGGGCGGGCGGGTCGGTCGCTTCCACTGGCAGCGCGGGAGGCAGACTAGCCCGTCAGGCGCGGTGGCCAAGTGGTAAGGCGTCGGTCTCGTAAACCGAAGATCGCGGGTTCGAACCCCGTCCGTGCCTGCCGAGGCAGCGCGGCGCGCTGGTAGCCCCGCGGTGGGGAGGCCGCGGTCGCCGCTTCGTTTGCGGCGCCCTCTTTTTTCTGCTTTCGGCCGTCGAGACCCGCTCTGACTTCTTGCTGGTCTCCCCAGCAGCCGCGGAGCCCGGGGAGCAGAGACACATTGCCACCGAGGGGGCCGTGGTCCCCCGGGTCCGTGTCACGGAGCCGGTGCTGAGCCCAGAGGGGCAGCAGTGCGGCGCGGGGGGGGCAGGCTCCGGAGGGTTGTACACTGGATGCTGTGAATCACGGCTAAACTAGTGTTTGCACTGGATCGCTGTGGAGGAGGTGTTTAAGCATGGAAATAATGAGTCCCTCTTGCTGTTACTTTCTCTATAGGTGCTGTTTTTGAAGTAATTCCCACTATGAAAAGTGTCGTGCAGCTGTACACCCGAACGGACCTTCATGGCTTGGTTCTCAATACATAAAGCTGTGCAAGAGCATTTCTGCTGGCTCTCTGTAACAGAACTTGGATTATTACTGCTTTCAGGAAGCTTAAAATATATCAAGAAGAAAGTTGTTTAATTGCAAAATTACCATAGCCAGGTATCTGGGAAAAGCTGAGGAGCTTCTTCCAAAAAACTGGCTGATTTTTTTTATGCTTAGAAAAAGCTGGGTTTTGTTGTTTAATGTGCCACACTTAGGCTGGGACTGATGAGGTAGGAGGCTGTTTGTCCTTCTTGGTAGGTGTTGGAAATGTGTGCGTGTACGTATTAGGTGTTTGGGGAGGTTTGTAGAAAATGGTTGTACAGTATGTTATTAACAAGCCACAAAAAATCCCAGTATCACACTTTGATATAAAAACAGGAAATGCAGTTTAGAAAAACATAGACACCGTTTTACTTGGAAAATGCAGTGCTGTCAAAATCCTGTCAACTTTGTTGGTGGATTTTGAGGATGAAGGTTCCAGCTTTGAAGCACTCTATTTTGAGTAGACATCAGTCTGTCAAACCAAAACATTTCTAATGATTCAAAAGCTGTCTTGCAGCTTTTGCAGAGAATTTCAGAATTCTGTGGGCTTCTTTCTGGTTGAAACCAATTGTGAAACTGAGGTCCTTCCTGAAAAAGGCTTGCCATCCCGTAAGCCTGAGCAGTTCAGTCTTGCCCAAACGTGTGCCACGAACCCAGGACTAAGAGCCAGGTATTTTAATAAAGCTTTGGCATTGCAGTTCTCTGTGGCCATAACACATCCAGGCTTACCAGTTGCTTAACTTTGGTCTCTGCAGAACTGGAATATTCACTTCTGAGTCCTGGGAGGGAAGCTCCTCAGGCGGGGGCCCACAGGATGGCTCTGTGCTGGAACTGCTGTTGTGCATCTTCGCTCTTGGAATAAGCTCACCTGCCCAGATCCTTTCTGTTCAATATCATGCAGTTCTCTCTGTACCATCCTGCTAATGGTGCCTTCAAGGCCCCCCATCTCTTCACAGGCACACTGATCCCAGGGCACAGGTATTTTTCTCCAGTCCTCAGGGCTGTCTTTTTAGAGCTGTTGGTCTTGCCCAGCACAGCAGAGTCCTGGTGTGCAATACAGGCCCCTGCTCACCCCCAGAGCATGACTGAAAGATAATGCATTTGTTGTAGTAGTCAAAGAAGTGCAGATGAAGACAAGGAGGTGTTTCTGGACAGAAAAGTACGTGTGGAGGTTTTGCTCTAAATACCATGTTTGAACAGGTCAAAGTTTCAGAGCAGTTTGGCTCCTTTGGCAGTTTGGACTGAAACCTCTGAAAAGTTCTGGTTGGCTTATTAGAAGAAATGGAGCTGTGCCTCTGGGCTTACACGTGAAGTTTATACCAGGGCAAGATGCTGCACTGAGCCACCTGGAGACAAATGACTCACAGCCCTGGCTCCGCCAGGAGTGGAGGCTGCAGGTTACTTAAGATAAAGGAGGGAATCCTTGCAGCAGGAGCTCAGGATATGGAAAACCATCCCCAGGTGTGTGTCTGTCACCCAGTGTGTGTGCTGTGCTTGGCCTGCCTTGCTTGGGGCAGGAGCACAGCAGGGTTTGTTAATGAAGCTGGAAATCAAGAGCTAGACCCCAGCTGATGTAAATTAGCAGAGAGCTGCTCAAGCTAACAAGACTGTTCAGCTGATCCTGTGTGTGACCAAAGTCCAGTCTAAAAATAAAACCCATCTAAAACGTCCTTTTCCTCACACCCAGGCAGAGCTGCTCCTGGCGCTGCTGGGGCTCTTGATTCCCCTCACTCCTCTCCCTCTGGTGTCTCTGCCCCTTCACTGGCTGTGGGAGGTCCCAGCACAGCAGGGTTGGGTTGAGGCACAGCATGTGAGCTCTCGCCTCCCACCTCCTCAGCCCCCTCTTCTTAGGCAGGCAATATGCTTGATTTTGACCTTAGTTTAGTAGCTAAAGTCCTGAAGTGCCAATGAACTTAATCAAGATACTTATGATTGAGCACAGGTGTGCTGGAGATAGTTTTGTTTTGGGATTTTTTTGGGTAGGTGAGAGAAAGTTGTTTATTTTGGACACAAATCCTGACCAAAAGCTTAAAAAAAATTTTAGGTGTCCTATTTGAGTTGCTCTAAGAGCTTTGATTTTATTCCAGAAAATACTGAGCAGCCTCCCTCTGAATGTAACACCTCTATTAAATAGATATTATTAAACAAGGATTAAAATGAGGCCCCTTTTAATTATCTTTTACATTTTGTAAATGTACAATTTGTAAATGTACAATTAAGTACATTACAATTAATGTACTTAAAAGCTGTGTTACTGCTGAAAATCTTGGCTGTTTTTAGATACAGAATTTCCTGACTTTTCTGGTTTGACAAACCATTTATTCAAAATCCGGACATCTTCATGACCCCTTTAAAGTAAGTGTAAAAATGAATCAATTATAACAGCAGTATTTTTGAATTGTGTATTATGAGTATTTTTGAGAGGCTGACAAAAAACCCTTGCTTTTGAAAGGTAAGATGTGAATGGGAACTAAAAGCGTAATGTTCCTTGTTGGGATTATAATAACACTTTTCAGTGCTTTGCAAGTCTCTCGAGTGTCTGTTGTGTCCTCCCTAGGGTCAAACCTCAGCAACTGAAAACCAGTGTGTTAGCAGCACAGGAGCTGTGTGTCTGGTTCAGAAATAGTGGTAAGATCATTCAAAAGCCTTGTTTAGACCTTGCTTTGTGGAGCCAGGCAGGGGGATTGTACCAAAAATCAGACCCACTTGTCCCATTAATAAAGTGTTGGATTGTCTTCCTAGCTTTCTTCCTTTTTGGCTATCCCTCCATGGGATGGCTGACACTTTGTTTAAAAAAAAATTTTTTTTTTTAAAGGAGGGGTAAAAAAAACCCAAACCCAAGCCCTGAAACATTGAACTTTGAAAGAAAATACATGGGCAGAGTTGTGCAAATAGAGCATGGCGTGCCAGGAGTGATTGGGCTGCCTGAGCCAGCTGGGCCATGAGCTGGTGAGGGCCCTCACTCTTGGGGACAGGGCTGTGTCACAGCAGTTGGGCCCTGCCTTTGTACATGGTCAATGACAGGGCCAAACTGGGAGGATGCTCAGCATCTGCAATGTGAAACCACGATAGTGTTTCCTGCGGATTAGACAGCTAAATGTACAAAGTATTTTATAAAGCTGAGACTGCTGGTAAGACCACCAACAAGCAATTGGGGAGAAGGCACTGATGTTACATGAGGCAGGAGAACAGTATTTGCAGTGTTGTCTGAATCCCAAATATGTGGATGAGTAAATTAACCCATGAGTAAATAAACCCCAAACTGTGGAAATCTTCACACGGCTACAGCAATGTGATTCCCATTTTCATTATGCCTGGAATTTAATGGACTGCTGAAGTTTGACCAAAAGGCATTTCTTGTGTCAAAATGAAAAATTACAGATCAAAAGGGTGACTTTGCAGACAAACATATCGATCTACAGCCTGGGTGACACAGACTTCCTGGAAGAGAGCCCAGAGCATGTCTGTGTTTAAAGTCAAATGGCTGTAGCCTTTTACCACTGATGAATAAAAAATGTTTTTGTCTGGATGCCGAAGGCTCAAGCAGAAGCAGAAATTACTTGATTTGTTCTGCTGGAGGAGTAGGTACGTGTTTGCGAACAGTAATCCATTGAATGCTGCAGTATTCAATAATTTGAAAGAATGACAGTGAGATAGGAAATAAAATTTCTCCCCCCTCTGAAAACTCTGTTTATTGCAACTGTAGGAAAGGCACAGTGAGAGTCCTCATTCTGTGCTCAAGAGGCAGAGTTACTGGTGTCTCTTTCTCTAGAAGCACGAGGGGAGAAGTTGTGAAGTTCCTCCCTGAGGATCCCAGTTGTATTTCTGCTTTGGTACAGGAGTAGCAAGTCTTATAGACATCTGGCCCTGAGGATGGTACTGTCATCTAGAATGAGATACTAATGAAAAGGTCCAGGTGTGCCTCCCAGACCAGGATGAACAAAGGGCTCAGCACAGCATGTTGCTGCTGCTCCCCTGGGAACAAGGTGTAATGTCATGAGTGGTGGCGGCGTGATTTTGTGAGGGACCCAGGAGAGGGAACGGTGTCCTTACTGCTGTGCTGGCATAGTGCAAAGCAGTGCTCAGTGCCTTGGTTTCCCAAGGGAACCTGTGAAAACATAATTTAAATGGAAAAAGTGGTGCTAAATGGCAGTCCCTGCTTCTGTGAAGCCCAGAAGATGCCAGCTGATGCTCCAGGCAGTGTGTCTGAAACAAACTCCAGTTATGCAGGGAAGGAAGAGCAAGGGGGGGTGTGTGGATGGGTGGGAGATTTCTAATCTCATCTCCTCCACAGTCTGTTTAACCTCAGCAGAATGGGCCCTGCTGGTCCCAGAAGCCCTCATCCTCTCTTTCAGGTGCTCATTCGTGTTTCTGAGTTAAACAGCATGAAGGAAAGAGAAGCTGAGAGCCCAGACCTGGAAAGTTTGTGCATGGTCCTTATCCATGTGAGTACCCACTGGCAGTTGCCACTGAGTGACATTTACTGCAGTTAGTGACCTGTTGCAGGATGAAAGGCAGTAACACGAGTATAGCTTTTATTATGGTCTTGGTGTAAATTGGAAAAAAATATATTTGAGCTGATAAAATTATACAGTTGTAAATGCAGTGCCATGGGAGCAGAGTCAGATGTTGGATTAATATAGCTTCTGAACTATTAGTTCTCATATGAATATCATATTATGGAGAATAATTTCCTTTGCATTCAACACGATACAGCACCACCAGCGTGGTGGTGATGGTGACAAAGCCAGGCTTCAAACTCCAGCCTGAGACATATTGTCAGCAGAGCAAAAAGCATCATCAACAAATAGGGTAAGAGGCAAAGGGCACAAACTGAAACATGGAAGGTTCTGTCTGAAATCAGGGAACACTTTTTCAAGTAAAGGTGACAGATCGCTGGCACAGGTTGCCCATGGAGGTTGTGGAGTCTCCATTCTTGGAGATATTTAAAAGTCACCTGCCCAGAGTCCTGGGCAGCTTTCTTTAGGTGACCCTGCTTGAGCAGAGGATGGACCAGATGACCTCCAGAGGTCCCCTCCACAGCCGTCCTGTGTTTCTGTGAAACTCCTTTGCTTTTGCAGTTTGTACTGTTTGCTGCCTGAAATTCCGAGGGCCAAACCCGCCCCTGTACTAACAGTAGTGGCTTCTTTAGGGTGATGCTCTGTGTGACTGTGCCCTGCCATCTCATTTGTGGGCACTAATTAGTGGGGCACTAATTCAAACTGTAGTGCTGCGCTGGTGCAATCATCGAAGTTCATTTAAACTGAATATGAATTCAAGATGAGGACAGCCTAATACAGAATGTAATGTTTACTGTTTTTGAAGAAACTATAATAAATCTAGACAGAAAGCTGAAGAAAGAGATGGAACAATCAGCTAGCATAGCAAATATGTCAGGGACCCCCAGCCTGAAACTTTTGTGTGTTATTGCTGGGAACTGTGGCCGTCAATTGAACCCAAATGATCACGAGAGTTTGGCGTTCTGTGGTTTGTGATGTCACAGCCTTATTGGGACTGTGAAGATCGTGTATTTGCATTGATAGAATCCTTGTCACTAGTTTCACACAGATTGTACCCAAGTTCAAACACATATTTCATCATAGGAAAAGGAAAACAGAAGGCATATGAGGCTTTACTGGCATAGCTGGATTTAAAGACTCGTTTCATACTCCCAGCTTGTACATGGGAGGAATAATACTGTGGCATCATTTTTAATTTTAAGCATCTTAAAGGAATAAAGTCCTGTGAACACTATCCCCTCTCAGCAGTGCCTTGGTGCCCGTGTAAGGCCTGTGCAGTGAGAAGTGAGCTCCCACCCCAAGCCTGCTGCCTGTCAGCCTCTGCTTGGGCTGAATTCCTGACTCCTGTCCTTTCATCACTCCGGGCCCAACTGAAGGAGCACTTGTGAGCTACCAAATATAGAATGTGTGCAGCCTATTTCACAACTGGAACTTGCAAATGCTGGAGTGGATTTCACGGACTGAAGACCCCCAGGGAGGGAGCATTACAGTAAATAATGTTAGTGCATTTGTTTAATCCCTGGGGATTGTGGAACATAGGATTAAAGTGGGCTAAGGGGATTTCCCCATTGACAGCTGCTCCTCTGTGTGCAAGCACACAGTTTTTTTAATAAGTAACTTGTTCAGCCCCAAAGAACTTAAACTGCATATGGCACTGTGCATAAACATGACTGTTGTTTCCACATCTGGTTACACATATCTGTCTCCCCCAGTAATTGTCTTTAATAGACACAATTGGGGATGAGGTAGTTGTACTAAGAAGAGACATAGCTCTGTGTTTGCACAGGAAACCATTATTTCTGAGCTTAATCATAGCTTATTAGTCCTGTGATTTTTCTCTTCTCCCCCATATACACACCAGCACATATGCTTCAAATATGAAGGCCCCATTTTTGTTGGGGCATTCATTTTGTATTGACAATGACCAGAGGTTCTTTAGACAGGCAGAGCCTTGGCCAGTGAGCAGAGAAATAGACCATCTCTGAGTGGTGGCCAGAGGCTGCAGCTCACTGGTGTTACCTGGGTTTCTCACAGCACAACAACTGGGTTGCAGCAAAGATCACAGAAGGATTGAAGTTTCTATAAATCTTTAATGGACTTGGCTGCTTGGTGTTCCTGCAGAGGTACATGGGGTCATGCCAGCTCCCTGCAGTACATCATATTTGTACATTTCAGAACTTTTAATCATAAACTTGCTAGTCCTATTGTTGTGTTAAAAAAAAAAAAAAAAGAAAATCTGGGTGTCCAGCATTGAATTCATATTTTCAGGTGAAAACCGGCATATTTCATCTTGTGCCAGCCATGGAGTTTCAATAACTTCTCTCACAACATTGTCTTTAAGTTTAACTTCTTTGAGAATCCAGTCTCTTTGTCAACAAGATGCTGAAATATCAGGCTGTTGGCTACAAGCCACACTTGCTTACACGCTGCTTAGTACCACATGCTGGAAAGTTAACAAATCAATGTATCTACTTGTGGAGAAAGGTATTGTGTAAGTATAGGCAGGATCAAGAAAGAAAAAGGTCAGATTAATGCACACATTCACCTACAGCAAACTGCATCCACAGGGTCTAAGTGTGTCCCAGTCAGTAGCACACAGTCCAGTCTCTCACCACAGGAGTTCGCTTCTGACTTCAGAGGTACAACACCAGTCTTCAACTTTGTGAAGCCTTTGTGGAGACCTATAAAGACACTACTACATCTGGTTTGTGGCTCTTGTAAAAATGTTTTCTTTTTTCCAAACAGGGCTATTTTCAGAAGTGATAGAATCTATTGTTCCATAGTTATTGTTCTGGGCTATTGTTGGTCTAATGTTATTAATACATTAGCCCTTTGGCTGCCAAACGGCTTGAAACGAACTGCTTATGTTTATTTTTAGAATTGTGAAAGTTGTGATGCTTTACAACTTGATATGCTTGTGATTACATCTGAACTGAATGCAGAGCTAATCCTCTTCCCAGCTCCCATCCAGACAGGAGCTGTAATCATGTGTTCACAGCATGTGGGTTCTGCACACCACGGAGAGCAGCCAGCAGGTATTTGTGAGAAGAGATGAAGTCCAAAGACCTGACCTTCTCAGGTATGGAAGTACTTCCTGCCAAAAGAAGACTCGACTGAAATGTGCCTTATCCAGTTACCAATGCTGTCAGTGGAAGTGGGAGCGGGCTGCCAGCAGCTGAGCTGAGCTCGTGGGACTGAGCTCCCTGCAGAAGAGCTTCTGCTGGGCAAAAACGTGTGAAACTCTTGCCCTGCCTTCATGGAAATTAAGAGGAGCTTCACATCGGTATCAGTGGGGGCAAGATGAAGACAAAGAGGCAACATGTATGAGGCTGCTGAAAATAGCAAATTAAACAGTTGGTCAGGACATCAGCTAAGCAGTATGCCATCAGCTTTATTAGAAAGAAACTTCTCAGCACTGGTCTGTGTTGTTATGAGCTGTTCTTTGATACAGCCAAAGAGCAAGAACAGTATTTAAAAAAAAAAAAAAAAAGAGGAAAAAGAGAGAGAATGAGAAGAAGAGGTTGGTGGATGTAACTTGCAATGTAAAAGCAACAGTCTCTTAACTTCTAAAAGCTGTTGAGGCCATGTCTCATTCAACCCAAGCGATTTCTACAACATCCATGCCCCTCACCACAGAAAAGGTTAGTGTTTTTCACACAGTTTTGGAAGTCTTCATTTCTACCAGTATTCACAGGGCATCATCACTGCAGAAAAAATTCCTGGGTGTCACCATTCCAGATAATCAAGAAATTCTTCATTTCTGTACCTTCCACCAGTACGTCTTATTTCCAAAATGCTTGTACAACTTTGTCCCTCTTTCAAATCTTTTTCCCCGTGGTCCGTGATTCACTTTGCATTCTACTATTGATTTTAAACAACATGTTCCTTGGTTGTAAATATTCATCAGGCTTCCAGCCAAGGAACATGTTCTTCTGTGTAGAGGATGGCTTTGTAGTGTTGATCAAGAGGAGCAGTTACATGACAGATCATTTCAAGTTGTCTCTGTCACATTCTAACCACGCCGGGTCAAGTCACTCACCACATTTATAATGATGCTGGTGCCATAAAGCTCTGAGCACATAAAGGCTTCTAGTGCAACTCATATACATGTGGCTGGCTTACACGGCTTCTGGCTAGACAAAGGGGGAAAAAGAAGTCCAGTGTAGAAAGCAGGGATGTGCATTTGTGTCCTGCTGAACCCAAATATTTAAAAGAGAAATCCTCTGGGTGCTGGCTTTGATTTTGTTAGCATTAGCTCCTAAAGCCCAGTTTGGAGCTTCTTACTCAGTTCAGGTTTTCCCATTAGGCACAGAGATATGATGGAGAGGTTTCCATGCATTGGTAACCCTGTCCCACCAACGTGAGCTCATTCTTATCTGTGTCTCTGGTGGGCCTCCTGCTCAGCTCAATGGAGCTGTGTTCGTGCTGTGATCTTCAGTGAACTTCACCTTGATCCTGACATTTTGCAGGAACAGTGAGTGATCTCCTCTCTCTTTGTAGCTCAAAGCCTTGCAAGCCATCCCCTACATTTCTTGTGGCTTCAGTGTGCTGCTGGACTGGTCACTACTTTGCTGTCATAGTAGAGGAACCTTTCCAGGGGTATGGTCATGCAAAGAACCGAAGCTCTCTGTAGTTTGTGTGTGTTTTGTCCCCTTTTCCACAGTTTGGTGTTCAGAGCATCTGCAGCAAATATTAAAGGGAAGTGCAGTAACTGTCCAGCCTCCCCATAACCAGTAGGCAGGGACTGCATGTGCTGAGTTGGTATCCAAAGCATATTAAAATATAATTCCAAAAAGTCCAGAAAGCTCAGAAATATGAGGCAGGTGAGAATGTGCAGAGGAATAATCTAAGAGCAAAAAGCAGGAAGAAAGTAAATTTTCTTTTTCCTAGTGTTTTAGCTGTCCCTTCTGACTTGACCTCACATTACAGAGGGCCTTGTGGTATTTTCATAAAACACTTTTTTTAACTGAGTGTGTATGTGAATGAGTTAATATTTACAAAACCTTTATAAATTGCATACATTATATAGCTGTACTTTGTGCAGGTTTTCCCAGTCATACAGATTCATCCAGCCTTACTGGGTATGTAAATACTATAATCACAAAATGCTTCGGGTTGGAAGGGACCTTAAACCTCATCCAGTCCCACCCCCTGCCCTGGGCAGGGACACCTCCCACCACACCAGGTTGCTCAAAGCCCCCTCCAGCCTGGCCTTNNGGGCAGCCACAGCTTCTCGGGGCAACCTGGGCCAGTGTCACCACCCTCAAGCAAGGAATTTCTTCCTGAGATCTCATCTCAATCTCCCCTCTTCAGTTTAAAACGGCTACTCCTTGTCCTGTCTCTACACCCTGATAAAGAGTCCCTCCCCATCTTTCCTGTCACCCCTTTAGGTACTGGAAGGGGCTGTAGAGTCTCCCCGGAGCCTCCTCTTAACGCTGGACAGACAGGAGGGTAGAATATGTCCCCTGACATCCTTGCAGCAGAGACAAGGTGTCTGCGTGGCTGCTTTGAGGCACGCAGGGGACTGGACATCCAGGGACGCGGGTGGGGAGATGGAGAGGGAGTTGCTGGCTATGAGCGGATACGGAGGCGTGCGAACGGGGGTGCCGGGGCGGTCCCCGGGGATCCAGTGCGGCCGAGGGTCTCCCAGCCTGTGTACAGCCGCGGGGGAAGGGAGACACCGGTAGCTCCCGCACCGCAGCCGGGCGGCCGCGGTTCCGCCGGAGCGGCCAGCCGAGCGCTCCGCCGCGCATCCCCCGGTCCCGGCGCCATTCCCGCCCGCGGCCGCCAGGGGGCGCCCTCCGCCCTCGGTGCGCTGCGGGGCGCGCAGGTCAGGGCGGCGGGAGGAGCGCAGGGAAGGGCGGGAGGCGGCCGGCGGGCACCGGGCGGCGGGAGCCGCGGAGCCCATTTCCTGCCTGGTGCGGGGCCGATGGAGCGGCGGGGAGGGCGAGGGGGGGGGACAGCGCGGCAGAGCCTTCGGATCCGCCGAGCCGGATGGCGGCGGGAGCTGCCCGGCGCAGGGGTGGGGACTGGCCGCTTCCTTAAACGGCAGGGGAGCGGCGGAGCGGGCCCGCAGCGCTCCGGTGCGCCGGGCTACCCCGACCCTCTCGGGACGCGGCCGCAACACGTGGAGCAAACTTTCGAGGGATGTCTGTGTGTCTGCCGCCGGACAGAAACTCCGCCGCATCGGGATTGCGCCGTAGTGTTGCACGGAGCAGCTCGCCTCTGCCTGGTTTGATGGTTTTTGGGTGTTGGTTTTTTCTCTTTTAATTGTTGCTTTTGGGCGTTTTGGTTGTTTTTGGTTTTGCCTTTTTTTTTTTTTTCTCCTTCCCCTACTTCTCATCTGCTGCTTGTTGGGTCGGGACTTTAAGCTCGCTGGGGCAAACGCGGCGTTCCAAAAGTCGAGAGCAATGTTGCAATGTCTCTCGTGGCAACGAATTTTTTTAACGTGTTTTTTTTTTTCTTTTTCTTTAATTTTGCCTTTTGCAAGGGCAAAGAGGAGGGATGGAAGAAATGCCAACATGATCAGTACCAGCTTAAATACCGCCTGCGAGCAACTGGGCTGCGTGAGGCAGGAGAGGGGCAGCGCGGTCGCCCGCTGTCGCTCCCCACTCGGTTGCGGTTCAGCCCCAGCCCTTCCCGGGCGGAATCCCGGGGACCTGCGGGTCTGGGGAGGGGCGGCAGCCGCAGAGTCCCCCCGGAATCCCTTTTCCGTGCTCCCTCCTCCCTCGGAGCAGGTAACGGAGGGGGTCCGGCTTTTTTTGGCCGTTTGATCGCTAAAGGGGTGTTTTCTCTCCCTCCCGCTCCCCGCGTACGAAGTTCCCGCAGGAGCGGGATCGGGCCCCGCCGTGCCGAGTCACGATGCGCGGCGGTGCCAGGCCCGGGGGCTACGGGCCCGGCCCGAGGTGCGGGGCTGGCTCTGGGGGCGCCTGCGGCTCCGGGACACGGGTCTGGCCGCCTCGCCCCGCCGCGGGCCGGGCCGGCTCGGGGAGGGGGCGGTGCGGGTGGCTGCCTCTCTCGGCCCGGGGCGGTGGCGGCTGCAGAGGTGGCCGCGTCCCGGTGGGGTGCCCGGTGGCCCCGGGACGGGGGACGGGAGCTCCGCGCTTGCAGCGGACACCGGCCATAGAGTTCAATTAAAAACCGGTAATAAGAAATCGCAGCCTGCGCCTGATGGGCGAGTTGAGGGCTGGGTCTTTGCGGGCGAGATGAGAGGTTTGTGTCTTCAACTGGCCTACAAAGTCCCAGTCCTCGGCTCCCAGGACCCGCCGGGCTCGCAACGGGCGAAGACGGAGCGCGGCGGCGCCGCTGCCCGGGGCCGCTCCTGCCGGGATGCGGGGGCCCGGCCCGGCCCGGCGGGGCACCGGCCGGCGCTGCCCTTGCCGGGACAGGGACCGACACTGGGGCCGGCGTGTGTCGTAGGGAGAGGACGGAGTTGGTTCTCCGCGAAGCGTAAGTGCATTTTATTTTTTTCCACCCCTGAAAGGCCCTTAAGCGTTCCCGGCGCTGGCGGCCATCCCCGCAGCTTCCCGGCGGGCCCCGACGTGCCCAGCCCGCAAGAGGCTGTGCCCGGGCCCTGCCTTAGCGCCGAGAGTGCCCGGGTTTCGCTCCGGCAAGGCCATGTGCATCCTTCCCACCGCTTTCGCTTTCAGAAAACATATCTGTTTTCTTTTTTCTTTCCTTTTTTTTTTTTTTTTTTTTTTAAAAAAATAAATCTGGTCACATACATACCGAGTCGCTTGGCTCCCGGTAATTTTCTTCTGTTTTATTCACCTCAGTGCTTTTACCCCCCACCCTTCTGATGTTCCTTGTTCCTCGTCTTTGATTTTGAGTCGGCACACCACTTCTGGAGACATTAGGTTGTGCTCCTTCTTTGGGCACATACTTTGTATGTATACAACTCTGTGTTGTATAATACAGTTTCCTCATATAGCTTCGTATTTATAACTCATGCACCCTTGTGTGTTGTGTTTCATTACTTTTTAAGTTCTTAGGCTAGAATAATTTTGAGGGTCCTCATATTTTTTCATTTATGTAGAGACGGTTACACTTCTCTCATGTGAAGTCAATGATACTGACCTAGAATAAGGAAAAAGGCCAAGCGGCAACAGTTTTCTCAGGGCTAAGGTCTGTAAAAGCAAATGGAAAATTAAAATCTTCCTGTGTGTTTTTTTGATTCACTTGGTATTTACTTCTCTCTCTGATGTAGCATTGCAGGAGTCTACATTCTGCGTGTGTGCACGCAGTCATTTATGCACTCCTCACAACTTTTATGCTCTGCTCCCATGAGATTTTTGCAAACAAACTCCGTTTTCACTGCTATATTGTGTAGCATTTGCCCATAAAAATAACAATATTTACTTAGTCTTTCACAGTTAGGAAAAATTAGCAAATGGCACTGCAGACCTCTGCACACTCTTTTCTTCTTCAGCCCTCTATATTCAAACACTTGTGTACAGCATACTAAAATGTATATTAATAGCTATTCCTTTGACATGCATCGGGGCATACAGACCTTGGTATGTCAGAATTATTTCCCGTGTGCAGTCCCTCAGTTGCCTGTTTGACTTCGGGCCAGTCAGGTCTGCCTTGGGCCTGTTCTTACAAACCCACTCATAAGTTCTGGTTGGGAGCTCTCTTTGAAAGCAAAATTTAAAAGAATTTTTTTTTGCATGTTTCATTTCCCTGCATGCCCGTTTTTCCAAAGAACTCTGTCTAGCGGCCACAAAAAGGAAAAGTATGTGAAAGTAAGGAGTAAAGGCAAAATACTGTTACCCTTTTTGGAGAGAATGCCATTAGAGACCGTTCTGTTGGCCTGTTTGCAGCCCTCTTCTCCCTGCAGATCTCTAGCTCTTAACAAAATTAATCTGCAGTGAAATCACAGAAATCTGATTCTAATCATCTGCCCGGGAACAAGACAGAGCTATAAGAAGACGAGCATAGTTTAAAAATACTTCAGGCACACAGAGACGTATCATTAACATTAAAACCTGATGGTGTGAAAGGGGGGAACAGGGAGTAGATTCTTCTGCCTCTTCAGCGTGTGCCTTCCAACTTCTTGTACAACTTCTTTGGTATCACTGGCAAGTAGTGATTCTTGTTGAGGTTGTTAGTGTTGCTGTTTAGGCTTTTGGACTCGCTGGTAGGCTAAACTGAAGTTTTCCCTTTTGTAGGAGATTTTCTTAATTGTGGTTTGCTTTGTAAAGCTGCGTAGACTGCTAGGTTTAGCTTTTGCTAGGTTTAACATAATCTGGAAATTTTTTTTGGTTAATAATTGGTTTCTTCCTGCCTTTAACTCTGGCAAGCTTTGTCCTCCCCAAAACCTGTTTTGGATCTCTGTATAGCATAATTTGAATTACTGTCTTTTGATTTGAGTGCATCATTCAAGATTCAGTCGAAACCTGGCTTCCGTAGGGAATGAGCGCTCAGCGTTTTATGGTCATCAGGACTTGGTAAATGTGTTCATTTGAGCTTACAAGTCCCTAGTAACTTTCAGAAATCTTTTTTTTTTTTCTCTGTTTGATGAATTTGTTCATCTGTTTGAACTAGTGTGATGTAGTTGTTTATAGCTGCTCGAAGTCTGTTGAAAGATTTGCTGATACTAGGAAAGTATTTTTTCCTCCATTCATCTACATTATTAGTGATGCACACACTGCATTGACAGAACTTCCCAACTTCTGTTTGTGCCCCAAAGAACATACAGTGCAATGCAAATGTATTTCTCAGCATCTGTTTTACACTGTTGAGTTTAAACATTCTCTCTGAATTAAAGTTCAGTCTGGAAGGGAACATTCCCTCATGCCCCAAATGACTTTTTGTGGGTCAAATTACAAAGTAAAAATATTTTATTTTATTTTTAAATAATATTGCTCTGAAGGCCAGGTTGGGGGTAGGCCATGGTTTAGCACTTTCCAAATGCTAAAGAAGATGGTTCAAGCTTCTGCTGCAAGTTGTGGACAAGCTCTTAAATTACTGTTTTAGCTCTGAAGCTTTCGTAATGTCCTTTGCTCTCTGGGATGCAGACTCAATTATTCCCCCCCCCCCCCCCCCCCCCCCCCGGTTAATAATGGGGCTTTGTTTTATTTTCACTTATAAACTTTGTGCCTCTCTTGCTAATCTTTCTGTATGTACAAATATGCTTTCTTCGTCAGTCAGAGTTGGCAATACTTGGGCCACACTAAACTAGTTCTGGGCAGTACAGCAAGGCTCTCTATCAGGGCCTTTCCGGGGAAGTTTATTATACTGTAGGAGTGACATTTTCAGCCTTCTGAAAGAGTTGGTAAATATTTGGCAGCTTCTACTCCTTCAACAAGAAAAAAGGGCCATATTTTATCTGTGATAAGGCCTGAAAGAAAACTATCTAGACATTAAGAGCTTGAGTTGTTGAGCAGGAGGGTGGGGTTCATGCATGATATTCTTTGAATTGCACTGGGTGAAGTCAAATGTTTGCCTGCAATTTAGGAACCGCTGTTCCTCTATGTTTGCAAATAGAGACCTTTAAGCCAGGGTTGTATTTTAAGTTGCAGTAGGGCGCAGCATAGCAAAGCTGCGGTGTCTGGGTTACAGATAGATGTAATCAGGGGCAGGTTAGATTCAGACCATGCCTGGTGTCGGCCCTGTTGTTCTGCACAGACCTTTCACAGAAGACTGGATGTGCTTGTGTTAGAGCCTCAGACCCTTAGTGAGGGCTAAATTTCGTAAGAATGAAGCATCCAGCATGCACCCTGCTTGCAGACGCTTTCCCTTCCACCCTTGGCCCTGGCAGATGGCAAACCCTGAGCTTGGGGCGTGCTCTGTGCCAGCTCTGCTGCAGGCCAGCTCTTAAGCACACAGAGGCAAACCAGACGTGGAAGAGAATGTGCTTTTCCCTTCCTGCTGCTGGTCTGCTTGAGAAAATCCTTCCAGCTCCTGCTGATCTCATCACTTCCCTTCCTGGGGACCCAAAAGTGACAGATCCCAGAGGGGAGAGGCGGAGGGCAGGAGAACCTAGAGGAGACTGCAGGGCAGCTTGTGCTGGCTTGTAGGTGGGCACACCCATCTGAGGCTTCAGTTCCTTCCTGAGGTCCAAGTGACATCCCTGTAAAATGAGAAAAGTTGGTGGCATCTGCCTGGCTTTCACAAGGCACAGGACAGTCTCCCTTTGCTGGGTATTACTTTGCTTGGTAGAAGGGTTCCTGCTTTCCGCTTGGGTTCAATTACTTTGGGAGAGCAAGTGAGAAGGGGGTGTGTGTGGTGGTGCTAATAGGGGGATTACAACTGCTGGGATCCCAAAGAGGGCAGTGTCTGATGCCGGGGTAGGGAAACCCTTCCTTGCTGAGGTCTTTCACATCCCACAGCCAGTCTGCACGTCCGCGTGGACATTCGTGTGAGCCAGCAACAGCGTGGAAAAGAAATCATGTGGCTGCTGGCTGAGGGAAATGAGCCAGGGGTGATGCTGCTCCAGGGACGGCTTCCTCCTCCCTCTCTAACTGGTGGACTGTAGATTCATGGCATATAGCACAGAATAATCAAAATATTTCCAAGACATTGCTTGGTAGATTTGGTTTCACATAGACTTCTTGGATTTCATTTGGATCTTAGTGGCCTATTGGTTTAGGAAGGTTAGGCTGCTGTTTCCTTCCCTCTTGTAGCAGCCAGCAATGAACCTTCGTCACTGTTGGCAGAAAGTCCTTCACGGTGTCCTGGATGTCCACATGGGTGGATAATGTGCCCACATTCCATGGCATCATGCAGGATTTGAGTATTTTCCCAATACAGATTTGCTAGTGACACCATTTATAGATCCAGGACTAGAGTCTTGACTCCTAGATCGTGCCTGCTAGTGTTGTCATTCATTATTATTATTATTTTAATTAAAAAGTGTCACATCTGACTAAGGCTTTGGAATCTTGCTCAGACAGTTACAGTGCAGTACTCAGACAGTTGCAGTGCAGATGACAGACCATGGAGGAATGTGTGCTGCTTCAGGTGTTACTGTGAGGAGCAAACGTTCCCCCGACTGTCTGATCTGCTGAAAGGGTCAGTCCTGAACAACTGGAGGTGGGGCAGGGACTCATCCCATCCTTTTCCTGGTGAAATCTTGATTAAATGAAATAGAGACATACCAGTTCTCACAGCTGTTTTGAATCTCTATAAATCCACTTTACTATTTTTTCTTTTCAGTTCTAAGTATGGAATTTCCTCAAACTATAAAATTTGAAAGCAGATTTCATTTAACAAGATCTCTTTGCATGATAAAAAAAAAAAGAAACATGGTGAGGAACACAATTTAAAACACTTAAATTCAATCAGCAGCCTGTAGGAACTAATCTACAAGTGGCCAAAGGCCTGCTGAAATTAGTCATGGTTTTTTGTTCTTGGAAAAAACCTCTTTAGGAGTGGCTCTGTTGTGTTACAAAGAACCAGGCTTTTGATGCGATGCTGTCAATAGGGTTAAATTCGAGTATGCAAGTGCAGTACTTTAAGAAATAAATTCCAGAAGCTGTTTAATGCTCAGCTTCGTTACAGAGCAACGATCAGGTTGGGTTAGGCAGAATTGCCTTATGCTGAAACATCTGGAATAATATCACATTTCCCCAAAACGGAATTTTCTTTAAGGGCAGCAGCAATTGCTGATATTTGAGAGGGTGGAGCTAGTAGGAACCTACAAATGCTGGAAAATGAATTAAGAATTTATAGAGTGAAATAGTGAGACTTTGTCAGGAATCGTGATTTTGATTATGATCTCTTGTTTTAAACATCAGCTAATTCTGAGAACTGGGACTTTCCAGGCTGCAGTGATTGGTAGGACAGTTTATGCTGGGGCCAGGAGCTCAGCTCCTTGGCACTTGGCTTTTTAGTCTTTTGATGAATTCCAGTGAAACAAGTTGTGGCAAACTGATTTAGAGCTTTGGAGCCAGAATATGCATGAAAAATCTTGTATGAAAAGAAAGATTGTTTCATTAAGAAGAATTTGAATGTAGTTCAGTTTAAATATGCTTGGTTTAAAACTGTAAATGCTATTTTGATATTTTATGAAAGATAAAAGTTTCCTCCATTCTAGCATTATAAGTGTATTTTGCACCTGAAGGATACTACAAAAGTAGACTCAGTTGCATGTAAGATGTTTGGCTACAAAGTTTTTTTGGATACTTGTGACTTCATCTGTTAATTTTTAAGGAAATATTTCTGGAGGAGGAAAACATTCGTATGCAAATGTAACAGTTGTACTGAACAAGAAACAGAAAGGTGCTTAATTGCAAACAAGCTTGCCCATTTTAATTTACCTTGGATCATAAAACAAATAATGAAATTTGTGTGGAATAAAAAAAGCTTAATCGGATATTTACAGTATCCTTTTTTTTTTCAGTGTTTGGATAATTCAGCAATACAGTTAACAGTGGTTTACATATTGCTTTCAATATACTAATAGTGTCTTTTTCACACGAGCTATTGTATGCCCCAAAACCCACCTTGAATCTGCATTTTAAAAGCAACTTGTTATATTTTTAAAAATGAATGCACTGAACAACAAAATTCAACTGTGTAACACAAGCTGCATTTCTTAAATCTGAGTTAGTAAAAAGCTTCCAAAACTCCATTCAAAATAGATTGTAACAAAGGAGCAGAACTTCACTGAATCATTTCACAATGTTTGTTAGCTGTGGCTCAAAGTGCTACTCTGAGATTAGAATTATGTTACTCCAAGCCCCAGCCTAAATTTAGCTCCAGATTCACATACTGCACTTGCTTCATTGGAAGAGTTTGGTTCTCATGTAGCATATTTGAGCTGGTTTTGCACCTCCTTGGGGAATAAATTATAGCCTGAATGAGAATATTCACACACATCTATGACATTAATGCTGTCTTTAAAATTAATACTATCTCTAGCCTCCTTCCAGGACTTTATTTAATTGCTGTATCGATGGCCATTAAGGGCAGGGAGACACAACAAAACAAAATTTTTTTCTGACTGTTTCTTTTGCAAACATGATAATAAGCTTCTCACTGTAGAATTTCCACTGGAGTCAATTTTCTTCCCCCCAACCCAGCCTCATGTGAGTAACTGCACTTGTATAGCAAGTTGTTTCACATGCCCCAAATAAAAATGTAATAAATCCAGAGTAAGGAAAATGCTTATGAGCCAGTTTAAGGTGTTATGTAATACTTGTTACATAAAGTTTTGGATGTCTTTATACTTTTAAGATATTATTGCCTTCAAAAAGAACACAAACTGTAGTTTCACTTCAAAACATCTGATAGGAATTTAATCTTAAAATATAAATTGGACTTGTAGATTGTCTGTATCACAGAATGAATTTACAGCTCTCCAAACAAACAGCAGGTGTGCCCATTGCTAAATAAAACATCTCCTGTAAGCCAGTGGAGATACCAGCTCAGCATTTGTCCTCTAATTTTGGTGACTGGTAAATGTTTTTGGATGAAAAGCTATGAGCACTTTTATCATTTTAGAGCAGTATATCAGTAAATGTTTGGAAATACTGTAACTTTCAAGCCTTTCTAACTTTGAAGTGCATTTTCCAAGTAGAAATATTTTATAACTAGATAGCTACCAGTGTTACATTGATGCTGAATTATGGTCAGTTGCTTTCAGGCAGCAAACACAGGTTTAAGTGCTTAAAAATACATAGAATGAGGCTGTTGCAAAGCTCAGTGGGCTGTGCTGTAAGTTGGTGTAAATGGGCATGAGTGGTGGCTGCAGTGGAGCTGCAGTGGTTTATCCCCCCTTGAAGTCCTGATCTAATGGGCCACAAACATAAGCAGTGGTTTTTAGAGACCCAGCTCACTAGTCAGGATCTCACCGAGGGGGCAGGATTTGTCTGAGCAGTACCTGTGCCTTCCGTGCCTGTGGCCTGGGCAGAGCACGGGAGATGAATGGGAGGGATATGGTGACTGAGCTCTTTCTCTCTCGTTTCCTTTCCTGCTTAAGTAAATCTGCATCCAGAAGGAAGCACTTCAGTCCAGGTGAAAGAAATGCAGTATGTCCCAATACAGCTTCCAGAAATAGTCTCCCACCAGAGTGATTTCCACATTAACTAAAGATATGGACTGTTATTCCAGGCATGACTTTGGTTGTAAGTGCTGAGCTATTACCTGACAGTCAGGAAGGGAAAAAGCCAAAAATACAAGTGAAACTGAGTACATTGATTATGGTGACTGACCTGAAGTCAAATGAAAAAGAGCACCAGGGAGCTGGCAGAAAAGGCACAGGATTCCATACTCAGCGTATTCTCACCAGCCGGGCCTGGTGTCTGCTGCTTACAACCTGTAATGTCCCTAAGTCTCTCTGGGCCAAAGGGAAACATACCTGTGTATGCCCACAAAAAGTACTCTGAGTCCAGGTCAGATAAACTGAAATCTTACTGACCACAGCAGGGTTTGGAGCAAGGCCTCTTGTTCATTAATAGTATTTTTAAGGGACAGATTTTCTCTGTTTCCTTGTGCACCCCATGCAGTATTGATTAGTGATCATAAACCTGGACACTGGTGGAGCTTTAACTGACAACATCTCGTTCTCATCAAAGTGTCTAGTTAAAAGTATCTGGCAAAATGGTTCCTAATTCACTTAAGATGGAGTTCAGTTAACTTCATCTGTCTAAAACGTTGGTCCTTGGTCCGGGCTGTCTTGAGGCAAAGGAAGACTCGCTGAGCTAGTTTGACACTGAAGGGGGGGGCACCCCCCAAAGTGCTGCTCTTATCCTGCTAATCAGAGCAAGTTTGTACAATCAGCTCTTACTTAGTCACAGATGCTAAGACTTATGGCTCACCACATAATTTATGCAAATGGAAGGGCCTTTAACCATGTATTTCACGTAACTCTTAGATGTGCTAATGGCTTTGGTGTCAGATGTCTGGAACTTGTAGGCACAAAGCTGCTCCTGTCACAAGCCACTGGTGGTCAGGTACTGAATGCTAGTAGCCACCAGCACGTCTACACAATTCAGCTTCTCTGAACATTGCTGTGACTTTCTGTCAATCTATATGGCAAGTGAGTTGGGCTTCTCTGACCAATTCTTATGGCTTTACAACATGAGGAATTTTAAGGATGCTACGTCAACTTTATGCTGTCAAAGCCTGACTAGTTTAATTAATGACATTCAGCAAATGAGGGGGTGCTTCTGTGACTTTTACTACTGTAAGGAACTTCTGGATATATAGGGTTGGGTCCCAAACCACTGGGCATTCCCAGTAGTTACTGAACCTGCATCTGGCAGTCTGGTCCCTTCAGAAAAACATTTCCAAATGAAGTAACACTGAAATGAGAAAAAAAGTCATGTAAATTCTCCCAAACCTACAGCATTAAGACTAAGATTTCACTTTTCTGTGAAAGATTTTACTGGGGAAAAAAACCCAACAAGCTCTAAACTTACAACAAGAGCACCATCTCAAGCTGAGAACAACATAGTTTAAAAGCTTGAGGTTACTGTATTAGTGCTGTGAGAAGAGTGAGGGCACCCAGGCTTGGCCAGCCTGGGGATCGTGTTTTCTTCTCTTTGGCATGCCCTGGTAGCCAAAGCAGGCACTTTTCATGGATGTACTGGCAATAAACAACATGTGATGGAATTAGGATGAGCAGCCAAAATGTTTATTGTTATTTTATGTTTTCTTCCTCAAAGAAGGCTTCCTTCAGAGATACATGCCTTCTCCCTTGTAATCAAGTCCTGTGTGCTCTCCATTGGTTGTTGAAAATTGATTGAAGGCTCTTGGCTTGTCAATGTTAAATGGTTTTATTAGGTGAACGTGGAGCATGGGTGTTTCCTGCGTATGGGATGCTCCAGCTGGCAGCACACACAGGTCTGCCTCGAGGCCTGCCTCAAGAAGCAGCTCTTGTTCAGTCCATCCAGCCTCCCTGCACGGGGATTTCCTTAGTCATAAAAGAGGCAGTTGATTAGTAAAAAAAAATAAAAGAGCTTTCAGGTCCCAGCCTCCTTGCCTTGCTCCTTCCTAGGGAATTGATACAATTTGACCTTCCTGAAATGCTGATGAACTAGGAATATGCCTTTGCTGGAGAGGTGGAAAAGCACAGGGTAAAAAACCCCAGGATCGTGTATGCTGTGGCTAATGAAATGTGAATTTACGTGACCACCCATAGCTGATGCATATTTTATGCTTGAGTTCTTCCATGTGATGAGTCCGCTGCTAGCAGGGGCAATAGTTTTAATGATATGCTTCATAATGTTTTAGGACTTTTACACTGCTCAGACATAAGGGAACTAATCCCCAAAATGTGCAAATGAAATGAATTTAAGTTCTTACCTGAAGCCCTATTCAAGGAAAGTAAAAACCAAGCCCACAGCTTTTTAAAAGCTTGTGAATTACAATAATTAGCTCATGTTTTAATGCTAATAAATTCTGAAAATATACATAGTGTTGCAATACCCATAATCAGTATTGGTTGGAAGGTGGGGAGCATAGGTACAAAAGTTGTAATTGGAAAAAAAAAAAAGAACTCAGAAACCAGACTTTGTGTGAGTTCTTTGGAGTGTATGACCACAGGAATAGTCTTGTATTCTTTCCACTTACTGAGCCTCAAAGAACTCGAAAATGGTGAGGACCAGAATACCTGATAGATCCACTTAAAGCTCCAGGTCAGTAGCATGCTTAAGCACATGCTTAACTTTAACCATCTGATTAATCACATCTCTGGTCCAGGGAGTAATTAAACATGTGCTTATGGACTGTGTATAGCACAGTAGCAGCCTGCAGGCGTTCTCTAAATACTGGTGTGCCTGAGAAAGCGGTGAATCAGAAAGTGATTTTTGGCTGGAGTTTGGAAATGAGCTTAAAAGAGTTAGTTAGGCATCCAGGTCTCATTATATTTGAATAGCTATGGAAAAGCTGGTCTTGTTAGCAGAACTGCGTAAGTAGCGTGGTGTGGCCATTTACTTCATGGTAATGCCTTAGTTTTGTTTAAAGTAAAATGATTTGAAGATCCCTTTTGCTTGGCAATTTCCTGCTGCTCTCTTACAACTCTGCTTCCCTCACTGCTGGCCAGGCCAGATTCTGTTCCAGCAAAGCCCAAGCTGGGCAGCCTCTGGCTGGCAGCTTCTCTCTGAACTCGCTGGTAGAGCGAGGTCTCTCTAGAGACCTACCTAGAGGTTTAGGTAGATTCAGGATGGGAGGCAGCACTGGCAGGGTGATGCCAGCAGCACGGCTGCTATTCCTGTCGGTGATGAGTCCAGGCACAGCTCTGCGGTACGTACTGCTCTGGGACCCGGCAGGCATCGGTGTGCTGCTGCTTGCTGTCCATACACCTATCAACCAGCTCAGTTTTTCCAGCTCTGCTGTGCCAGGAGCTGTACTGTTGGCCTACAGTTGCACTAGTAACCCAGCAGCTGACGGCTATGTCCTGAGCCTGGTCCTGGGCAGAGCTTTGGCCTGGGACCCTTCCAGCCAATCCTGGATATGGTTTGAAAGTCAGCATGGGCCAGGGACCATTATCAGTAGGCTGTCTGGATGTGTCCCCCTCTTCTTTTCATGGCTAAAAGACTTTAATAGGGCTGCTGTGGCCACACTGGGCTGATTGGCCATGCCCTGGTCAATTTACTAGCAGTTACGTAGTCTCTTCTAGCCAGAGCTTTTCCTCTGGGTATAGGAGAGGTGTTCTCCATTCCTGTCCCTTTCCTTGTGCCAACTGGTTTAATCCATTGGCCCTCACACCAGCAGCTCCCTTTTGAGTTGCTCTGGGTGTGTTTTGCCATCGTGCTTATTTGGCTGTGTGATTTGACCAGGCAGCACTGCCATCCCCTTCTTCGCCAGCCTGAGCCAGGTAATGGTCTCTTGCCACTCAAGGTGGGTGTAACGCGGCAGCCTCTAGAAGATTTTTTGATGACTAATTGGTTTATTTTATATACTTAAAGTCAGTTAGCTGCTTTAATTTCCTTGTTCTCTGAGGACTCTGCATAGAAATGGTAGTGAGGTCACCACAAGAAGGCAAGTCAGCGCAGCATCAAATGTTTCTGTTCGAACTATTGGCCTCTAGTTTGCTGAATGGCAGGAGGCTTGTTTTTGAAGCGGCCTCCATGGAAAGTCTGTGTAATGTGTTTGATTATCCAACCTTGTCATTTTGAAAGGGACCCAGTCAAGAGTAACAGGGCCTAAATGTACCATCCCCTAAAAATAACTCTGGCTTTCCAGCTCTTCTGCTGATGTTGGGGGTGGGAGGGAGGGGAAGTGACGCTCCAAGGAAGGAAGTGAAATGTGAAATGCATGTGGCCAGACTCACCTGAGGATGGGTGCTCATCCCTTAGTGCTCATTTTGTTCACTTTGGGGTCTTGGTGCAGTGCACCCTCCTGTGATTTGGGTTTTCCAGGGGACTTTGCTGGAGCCCTGGGGAGAGGGAGCTCAGCTCTCCACACAGCGACTGGGCAGCTCTTGCTGCTGGAGACAGCAGCAATGGGGAGATTGTCTGTTCCTTAGCAAAGTGAGAGACTTCCTGAATTTTCCTAATGTGTGTATTTTTGTTTTCTTGTGGGCGAGGGAGACTAATGAACCCAGCTAATATCATCATTTCTGGAGCACGCTTGGGCCTGCACAAAGGCCAGCCCAATGAGAGTCATGGTTTGTGCTGGCAGGGCCCAAAGCCAGTAACTGCTGCTCTCAGTAACTTGTTCACGGCTGATGGCATTTCCCAAACACTGGGTGCAACCGTGCTGTGCTGCAATCTCTCTTGGGGCAGGATTGGCTGGGATGGATCGCAATTAGTCATGCATTTGGTCTCCTACACTGCACAGTTAATATCTTCTTGGGGACCTCTCATGTCTTTTTCAAGACAGTGATCAGCCTGATCTTGGTTTTGAGAGAAAAATCTGAGACAAACCCCTTTTCAGAAAGTAAATCCCACATGTAAGTGGTTTCTGGAAGCCTGCTTTGCCAGCATTTCTCTAAAGCAGCTCATTAATTTCAGGGCCACATTGGTATCAGTTATTCTCTTGCTGTTGTGTCCACTGGCTCATGCACCTGGAATCAGCTCCAGGTTTGGGAATTGTACATTGCAGAGCCCTTGGAGCCCTGGTGTGTTTTCAGCTGTTCTGAAGGCAGCCCTTCCATCTTTTTCAAGCTACCTAGAGCCAGCGCTGCTACTGTCTTAAACCAGAGGCTGCAGCTCTTGCTGTGGCAGAGCAGGATCAACAGTTGTTAAAAAGGCCAGTCTCTCCTGTGAGTGGGTGTTACTCATTTGGTAAAATCAGTCCATTCCAGCTGAGGATCTGTCCCTTTGTTTTGTGTATAGGACAATTTGTTTTCAATTTTTGTTTCTGAAAGGAAACTGTCAAGAGAAAATTCACACTTAAAAAAAATTAAGGGAAACAGCCCTTTGTCCATTTCTAGCAATCCCTTTCAATGACTAAAGCAAGAAGAATTCTAGAAACTGAAATAATTTTTTACCTTTGGTTTGGTTTTGTGCTGTTCTCGCATTTTATGAGTCTCAAATCCAACACCCCAAAAAGACTTCAGTCCCCAAACACCCCAATAACATCAGTGTAATCTAAAGATCTGTGCTTTGATGATTAAAATCTGATTGTGCCTTATCTAGAAATTGAAGTGGGGTGGCAGAGAGCTGAGAGCAGCTTGGGCAGTATTCCCCTCTTCTCCTAGCACACGCAGCCTCGTGCTCTGCACAGCCAAGAAGGAACATATAAAACCTTGGTGAAGGGGTTTCCCTGGAGCAACACACATCCATCCTCACTGGAATCTGCCAGTAACCCCATACAGTAACCCCCTCTCAGGGGTGAGAGAGCCTGCTCAGGCTGAAATCTGCAAAGTCTACGTTACCTGTTTTTCTGTACCCAGGGTGTGCTTTGTCTGTGTGGGTCTTTGCTGCTGGGGAGGTTGAGGTCTCCCTGGGGCAGGAGCTCATCAGATTTTCTTCCATGTCAATACAACAGCAAGTCTGCAGGGACCTGGTCCTTCCCTAGGGCTCCTTCCAACTACAGAGAGTTGTTTATTGTCAGTCCAAGAAAAAATAAAAAAAAAGAGGTTTTAAAAATAATGACAGCATACATCTCATTTTAGTTTTAGTCCTAAAAACTACTTGCTGCTCATTACAAAGGAATTGATTCCTTAAATGAATGAAGCAGCCGCGAGTGCTGCTTTCAGTGTGGGACTGTTGATGCTCTGACTCATACTTTGCTTCTTGCAGGCTCGGGCTTTTTTGCTTCATTTAGGACACCAACGTCATTAGCATTCAGAGGGCTGCTGGTTTTTTGGGTTTTTTTAATTATTATTATACTGCTGTTGTAATTTTTTCAAAGCTGCAAATAATATTTGGATCAGAATCATGGCTCATGTTTTATTACCAAATCAGGGCATAGAGCTTGCTTTCATTTGATTTGCAAGCCTTAGAAGAAATTCTAAATGAAAATAAGGTGTGGGTTTGTAGACTAATGAGAGGGTCTTGGGGTTTTCTTGTGGATATCATGTTGCCTGCTTCTGCCGAGTCTCCTCCCTTGTGAGGACGGGTGAGGGTATTTGTCGTGCATTGCACATGGCTGGGATCGCTGTGGCTGCCTCAGGCCTCGCCATTTCCATGGCCTGAGAGCAGCCGCGCCAGCCTGCCCCGTGTGTCCCTGGAGATGGTATGTTTGAACTGTGGCAGCTCCAAACAAGATGCTGCTCTCTGTGGCTGAATGTGGCAACTCTTTGTTTTGGAGCCAAGTGTTAACACACTGGTTGGGGCCAGCAAGCACTCGGACTCGGGCAGGGAGAGGGCAGCTCTGTGAGACAGCTCTGCTGCCTCTTGCATCTCACATTGCAGGTTTGCACAGACACTCAATCACTCCTGTCCTTTCCAGCCTGTAACTGAGACTGGGAAAAGGGCGTTTGCTCAGGAACGCGATGTCTTTACTGCAAGAAAAAAGTAAAAAAGAAAAGCAGAAAAGCACTGAGAGTCCTCAGGGATTCCCTGTTCTGCCACAAATTCTCAAGAGCAACAGCTCACAGGGACACTTGCTGCACCGCTAGGATGGGGCCTGTTTCAGTACCCTACAGAGAGTTAATGGGGAAACAAAGGAGCAGAATTGTGGGAATCTGCCTATGGTTTCTGTTGAGTCCACCTCCATCAAAATTCAAATCACTGATGAATTAAAAGGAAAATGTTGGTCCTTGCCCTAGGGACATGCTTGGCTGGGCTGGAATTTCTTGGAGAACTTGAGAGTGAGGGTTGAAAATTCCCAGCCAACCTTTCTAGTAGGAAACCTCCTTCAGATACTACTTAAGCTGAAAATTGTTGAGAAATCAGTAATTTCCTAATTAACCCCCCCAGATTTATTAATAAATTAAAAGCAACTGCTTCTGCAGTTGGGCGAGTGGGTGTGGGAGCTGGGAGCTGTGGCTGGGCAGGTCTAAGCACCCCGGGGACCCACAGGCTGTGGTGCAAGGTGTGCAGTGCTGCCTGTGAGGGCAGCTGCTCGAGCCTGGGGTCACCGCTGCTCCTGGACGAAGCGCCAGCGCTCATCTGATCGCCAGTACCGTGTGCTATTTGCAGGACAGCGTGGTATTTCCTTTTCCCAATGGTTTGGGGGGATTTGAGGGCTGCTTGCAGCTAGCCGTGCCAGGCTTTGTTTGGTGGCATTTCTGCCGAGTGGCAGACAAGCCATCTGGCATTACGCTGAAGCGCAGCGCTGCATTTGCTTAGGAAGGAGCCTGCAGGGATGACAAAGCAGTTCCACACCTTCCACTGGCCGTGTCACAGCTGGGCTCCGGATCAGCAGAGCCGCGTGTGCACAGCCGTGCTGGGGGAGAAAGGACTGTCAGACTTCTGCCCTCCTAGGGATGGACTGAGCGGCAGCAAGAAAAATGAGGGACTTTCAGGGGCAGCTGTGTTTTACTAACCCAGTCATAATGCCCCTAAAAATCCTTATTGTTCTTGCAATGGTCAACTGTGGCCTCCAGCACGGGGAGGACTGGAAGGAAGGCAGTAGTGCCTGGGGCAGGGCAGGCCTGCCATGGGGAAGGCTCGCTGGGAAGTCGCAGCAGTGTTCCAGGCTGGGGAAAGCATTTCTGGTGGCATGGGGCTGAAAAGATGCGTTGTTGTGAATTGTGGTACGGAGCATGTACTCTGTATGAAGCTCAGGGCATGAGAACTGGAACACAAAGTGGGAGAAATTAAACAAACCAAGTACTTTCCCTTCCTGTTGTGCATTTCCCCCCATCAGAGTGAAATGCAACCAGAGATGCACACAAACCAACCCCGGAGAAAGAACCCTGCTCCAAACCCCCCCAATCCCCTGCTTTACTCCTCTTCCTGCTAACTGCTCTTAAGTCATTGCAGGGCTCTGCTTATCTGTGGCACCTTTCTCTGATCTTTATTTCTGCTCACACTTCTCAGATCAGCCCAGTATGCATGGGCTGCAAGAAACAATTTGTTAAACAGAACTATAATACTCAATTATTTGCTATCTTTATGCATTCTAATACTTCATTTGCATTGCTGAGAGCTTCTGTATGCTGAGTAAAAGTTTTTATTTTCATTGAACTCTGCAACAATGTTCAAAGCTTTTATCCTTTAATAACTCTACCTAGAGGCATGTATAGTCAAATTAATCTGGCCCCACAGCAGCAACAGTCCCTTTCGCACTGTCTGGGTGGATTATTCATTACCTTTTTGAAAAGGTTTTGTTTAAGGTTTTTATAATGTTGATCAATTAATTGACACGTTTATCAATTCTGCTTTATACACCTATGCCAATAGATTAGAAATGCATGCTTTTTTTTACAATGACTACATATACCTGCTTTACACATTTTACCTATTTTTAATTGGTTGTATGGCTCTGGAGCAAGATTTACTCATTTGTTATTTGTTATTCTCAGGAGCATTTCAACCGCTTTCCTTAAAGCTGAATTCTTTGTAAATGAGAAGTGGCTACAAACCCTGAACTGAGTCCCAGGTCTTGCTAAACTTTGTAAGGCATACTGACACGCTGATGCTACGCCAGTTAAGGTATGGTATGAATCAGGAGCCGCACCGGCCGCTGTGGAATGAGTCACATGCAGTCATCCTGCTGTAGCCATTGCAGGATCGTCACCTTCGCTGTGTAAGCAAGCCCTAAAAGACAATCCCTGTCTCTGTGACTGTGTGACTAGATGAGACAATGGGCACAAGGAAGGGCACCTCACTATCAGTTAAGGACAGGTGCTGTTCAACCAGCTGGGAACAAAGAAACCTGGGCTGTTGGGGAGTTCCTTCCCTGTGGGCCGATTCCAGGAACGTGCCACTTTGGAACTGTTTCTTTCTGGACTTCCTGCTTTGACACCTTTGATCTCTGAGACTACCCCATCATAGGAAGTCCCAGACCCTCTGTTCCTCTCCACAAGGATTTCTTCCTCTGACAACTCTCATGTCGTCGTCTGATATTGACATGAGATGGAAGGGCTTGAATGTTTCCTTGGCAAGATGCGTGGATGGAATTAGTTTATGCTGTTCTGATTCTGATATCTACCAAGCCAACTGGATCCAATCACCTCAGCTGCTAACAGGCTGCAGAGCCACGACCTACTACAGTGGAATATTCTTTATGCTACAAACAGGAAGATCGGGAATGAGGGTTTGTAACTTTTTTGGATGTGTTCCTATGTTTTTGTCTTTTTTTTGTCTTTTTAGTTTTTTTCTTTAGTATTACCACCATACTCAATATAAGAATATCTTCATGTTAAAATAAACACATTTTTGCTCTGAAATACTGGAATATGCCTTCCCAGCTTCTTCCTGCCTCAGCTTTGCCACTGTGAAGAGAATCCACTCATGGATTTTGAAGTCAGAGGGATGAGTCTGAACCTCTACCAGAGGATGCGCACAGAGCAATTCCTGCAGTCATCCTGAAGCCAGGATCCTCACAAATGGATCTTTTTCTTGTGTGCTATGGAAACTCTGCCTATATGAATGTCTGACAAGCTGTTCCTGTGCTTTGTAACTTTGTATCTCATACCTTATGGCAAACTGCACTTTCCCCCTTATGCACCTCTGCAGATGAAACCCTTCATGTGTGTGATTGTGTGTGGTGAAAAAGAGAGCACAGAGGTTTGGTGCTATTTTTATCCTATCTGTTCCCAAAACCAGCTTTCCCAGTCATGCAGGTCATAGAACATCCCCTCCAGTTGCCACACTGCCTGTCAGAACGGAGGGGAGGTGCAGCAGAGGTTTGTAAGGACAGTTAGTACATGGGCAGGGGCATCCCTTGTGCATATCCCATCCTTCTGCGCCCTCCTCAACATTACAGGACATTCTTAGCAGACCTGTGAGTTTGCTTCTCTGTGCCCAGGCTAAGCCACTGAGATTTCAAGGACAAATTTGCTGGGTTTTCTTTTTGAAAGTTCAGTGTCGTATAGCACCTACAATGTGGCTTGGAAAAATGCAAAAATACCTAAAATAAAGGTGATGTGAAAAGTACACGCAGGCAATTTTTTTTTTTAGGCTTAGTCTCAGGTGATGCCATCAGCCTCTAGAGCAGTTAAGCATTGGCCTTGAAGTTCCTTGAAGTTGCCTTCCCTACTCTACAACAAGTAGTATGAACATTAAAATAGACTCCATCAAAATAAAACACCCTGGTACTTGTGTGTACACAATTCTTTCCTTAAAAATGGACAAAAGCAGATGAACTAAACTTGACTATTAGATGCACACTGTCTAGATTGGTAATAGTGTTACAACAGCTCACAAAGAATGGAACCCAAGCAGCAAAGAGCAAAGGTTGCAGGGTGAGATCCCAACAGGGAAAGAAAAAAATCAAATTGTTCTTCAAATACAAGCAATTCTATTAATGTCTTTCAAGCACCAGTGTCCCAGGCTGCAAAGAGTCTCTCACTGCAGGGGACACTTTTTGAGCTGCCCTGTAATATTATCAGCTGCTTTCAGTGCACAACTCCTGTCCAGAATAGTTTAATGTAGTACATTCAATAAAACAGAAATTGTATGTCAGCCGCACAAGCAGAATTCAACCAGTGCAGGAAATACATTTTGCAGGCTAATTTGTTGCTTTCTTTTGCTGAAGCCCTTTGGTACCTCGTGGTAGTTTCTCATGAATAGCTGCTTCATGGAGGAAATACGGTTATTTTGGCAAACTTTTGTCACAATTTAAAAATTTAATTTTCAGCAAGACTGAAGAAACCCAGTAGTATTCCAGATAAATAATGCTGTCAAGCGTAATGAGTTTAATCTTACATTGTAATTGTCAGTAGTCCTCTTGAGTATTTGTCATGGTGCTCATGAGCTGACACAGGGTGACAAACACTGAAGGGATTCTTGATGACTAGCACACTTGTAAAACTTTCTCTATCTTTTTAAGTTCCTATTCCTCGTCCCTTATTCTCTCTGCATGCAAATTCAGACTGGTTCTTTAAGCTCAATAGCAGTATGTTCAGATACAAAGAATGCAAACAGAGAAATTCAGAGCTGTAACAATCCACTTTTTTATAAATTAGGGTACTGGTGAGACTATGGAGATGAGTATGATGCATTTGTTTATTAGTCTGCAATGAAGGGAAGGTAATGAATTTTCCTCTGCAGACCCCTCAGGCTGCTCATCGCCTCATGAGAGAAGCTGAGAAGTGCAAGGATTCACTGTGCTCCTGAATCAGTGGATGAGCAATTTGTTTTCTCCTTAAACTTCCTGTAACTTTTGTTCAGCATTTTCAAAGGAAAAATTAAAGAAAGACTTACTGGTTTCTACAGCCTACAGTTTACAAATATACTGCTAGTTCATCCACTTATGATGATTCATTCACTTCTCCCACAACAGACTGACATCCCCTAATTAGTGCCAGCATACAGAAGAGGCATTTCTAATCATTACATAATAAAGTGGAACAGAGAAGGGCCAATGATACAGTAGGGTCCAATGACATTTACAGTGCTCCATTACACAGGACAGGTTTTGGCCATCAGCCTGTAGGCACAGCCTCCACACATTCATACCACGCTACCAGTTACAGTATATTCTGATAGTCACGTTTGGTGGCATGGGTCTTAGGCTACATGTAGTACCAAGGTGGGTTTTTTTGGCTTTATGACAGATGAAAAGCAAAGCTATGGATTCCAGAGTGTGTACTACCAAGTAGTTATGCTCTTAGTTGGGGAAAAGGAAGCCAAAGGAAATCATGTGCATTGGAGTCAAATACCATTTTTAGGAGTGGGAACTGCATGTGTATTTCAACAGTGATTAAAATAGCCAGGGACCAAGGCACAGTAATGGTCTCTCTGTGAGCTGAGGACATGTCCTACAGAATCTGGCCTTCCTGAGAGACAGTCATGAAGTACAATTTGGCCAAGCAGATTTTAAGGGCATGAGCAGGAACTGGTTGGTTAGGCTTTATTTTCCTTTATGTTGTGGATCAACTATGTCATGTGGCTAGAATTATTAGCTCCTGTTTCTGAAGTGTGTGATGTGTATTAGTAGCTCTATCCCAACCTGAACCAGAGAGCAGTGGTGTATCCCGTGGGGCCGGGTGGGGACCTTACAGTCAGCTCTCGCACTCGCACGCTCAGCCTCATGCTGCAGTTGGAACAAGACCAGCCAAATAATTATTTTAAAGCCACTTATTTTTTCTGACTGTTCTTGTTCACACTTTGTGACACTGTATCACAAAGCAGTGACTTTCCTTGACTCTCCTTGTGGAGAATCCTGCATGATATAAATAGGTGAGCGTAGAGGCCCTGACTCTTCCTTTCCCCATTTCAGACCCGGGCCCTGGAGGAATAACCCCATTAGTGAGTCCCCTCTGGCCAGTCTCCACCGGGTAAGACTGGCCACCAGCTCTGGCCACCTGATTATTTGTGCATGCCAGAGAGGAAGCTCCACAGGGTCCTCAAAGCTCCAGCAGCAGCAGAGTGGGGAGGGCTCGGTGTGGCAGAGCTGCACTGAGGGAGGGTGCTGGGGGTGAGCTGGGGGCTGCGCCACACTCCACCCTCGCTCGCTGTGTGGCAAAAAGTACAGGCTTAACCTCTGTGTGCCTCCCACCCTGCTGAACCAGAGACAGGAACCTCTCTCTGTCTCAGTGGGTTTCTGCAGTACTTAATTGATTTGTGCTGCTAAACAGCCTCACAATAAATGAGTACAAGGTGTTAAAGAAGGATGCGCTAGTGGGAAAGATCCAGCTGAAACAAAGCTTAGATAGAAACCATGTGCGTGCTGAGAGAGAGTGCACCCTCTCCCCATTCCCACCCCTGGCCCCGCACAGGGTGATTAATGCTTTACAGAAATGCTGGCTTGTTTTCAGGCCTCTTTGTTGTCTTTGAGCATCTCTATGGCATGACCATCCAGCGGGGTTCTCTGCTGCAGGACAGAGGCTAACCAAGAATTTGTGGCACCAATTAATGCAGCCGCCCTATTCCAGCATCGTGCTGACACCACTGATTTGCCCATTAAGGATGTCTTTTCCTATACAGAGACAACAGCATTACTCTAAGAGAACTAGAAGAGGGCAAAAGTGAGGCTTTTCTGGGAATTCCTCAGGTTTTGCCAGCGGCAGAAAAGGGTGAAAACTGTCAGCTGTAAAAATATTGTAGTTGATGCTGTTAATCAAGTCATAATTTGTCAACAGGTAGCTGAATTATATCCAATTGGCAGAGCTATAATTGATTTTTTTCATAATACTATTGTACAGTAACAGCTGGCAGAAAACTGGCAACCAAAGTTGTGCTGCGCTGTCAAATAATCCGAGGAGCCTCGGAGCGTAAGACACGGTATCTCATGGAGTGACTGCATCTCATACTGGAATGTGCTGAACAAACTCTTGTTAACGATCTCTGCACAGGAAGAGAATTGCTTAATGAAAAGGTACTAGAAAAATGTTAGTTAAATAAGACACAGATTTCCTAGGGCTATCAAAAGAACAAACTAGGTTTTAGATCTAGGAATACTAAACCAGCAGCGAACCAGCAAATATTAGCATTTCTCACTCTATGAAACTGAGAGTCTGGTAACAATGAGTGAAATGTCCCAACCAGTTCTAAGATATGAAAGGCAAGCCAGAAAACCAACAGAGAGAAATATTTTTATATTTGCTTCACAGCTCCCAAATTCACTGGAAAATCTTCCACTCTTCCAGATGTTTTCTGAGGGGGAGAGAGAGACGAACTCTGATTTCAAATGCTGTGTTGCTTCTAAGCCGATCAGGCCACACGGTACCACCCGGGAGAAGGCAAGGTAACAAGTGACAACGCTCCATCAGGAGACACTGCTTCAGGCTGGAGCTCAGTGCCCTGTACAGCAGCATACATTGTCCTTTGTGTTCTGTGCTTCACACTGCTCCGGTTTTGTCTCTCAGGCCTTTTATTTTATCATGGGTAAAAGCAGGAATGTATGTATCTCTGTGTGAGAATGTACATGAGAATGTACATGGGGCTGCAAGCTTAATCTCAGTGCAAATAATATTTTGGCAGGAAACCTGCAGGAGGTTAACTTAGGGGCCTAACAACTGAATATTAAAACATTTCAAATTTTGAGTTCCTTTAAATAATCAGCTACAAAACAAGGAAGCAGTCTGACAAAATTAGCAGGTCCAAAGTGCTAAAGGAATCCACTATGGGGTACTTTTTTATTGATGCAGATTTTAAAGGACCTTTTTTATTATTTTTATTAGTAGCTGTATATGTCAACATGCTATTTCCTCAATGCATTTTGAGTCCAGATTAGCTAAAGTTTTAGGTGTTGGCAGACTTGCTACAATAGAAGGGAAATGCCAGTAGAATAACTTTAAATATGATCCAATCCCTGATGATTCATTGGATGTGTTAAAATTTCCTTTGAGACCATGTAAGTAATGCAGGGACTGGAGTGCAGAGTGGCTGTGACTCAGCTCTCTGCGAGGCAGCGGGAGGATGTCAGAATTACTCACTGGGACAGGAGGAATCTCATTTATCTATTTATAGGCAAGGCTGATATGAGCTTGTGCCATTAAAGAGCTGAGTTTGCCAGTTCCCATAAGGGGAGGAGGAGGGAAGGACCTCACTTTAGCTGTTGAAATAAAAGCTTCAGTATCAGCCTCTTTTTCTCACCCATTTCCAAGCCTGAGGACAGGCCAGTTACGTTTTCTCACACCTGCACCACCAGCACAGGCTCCTAGCCTCAGGCTCCCAGCCTGTGCCCGAGCAGCCCTGTGAGTCCCTGGCCACCAGCCACCAGTCACTCCCAGCCCTCCCAAGGGGCTCGCGCCATTGCCCGGTTCAGTGCCCCAAGGTCAGGGGAACTCCTGCTGCTGTAGGGGCATTACTATGGCATGGAGCCATCTACAAATTTCATTAATGAGGTGCTTGTTAGAGGCCAGTGCTCACTTCACCAAACCCCTGCCTGCTGCCTGTTTCTCTCTGAAGATGCGCAGCAGCAGCCCGTGAGCAGGGGCTCTGAGAGGACACCAGGAGAGGAGGGGGCCGGGAGCTGAGCACATCGCAGGCTCCTGGCTGCGTGGAGGCAAGGCAGCCACACTGCCAGCACTTCATGGAACCGTTGTTTCAACCATGTACACTCAGGCTTGGAAAGTGAAAAATGGTGACGTTTTGGGGTAAAAAGCAAGTGCTCAAACCCACAGTTAAGTGTTTTAGTGGCCCAGTTTCTATAATGCAACTAGCACTTCACAGCACATACTTTGCTGTAGCATTCTTACTAAGAAAGAGATCACTACCTGGCAGGGGCAACGTGAGTCTCAGTCAGTTACTGTACTGCCTCATCGCTGGGAACACATTTGTGGTGTTGGTCCAGGCTGTTCCTTTAAATTCCCTGTGAGTAACCATCACTATGGCCGACTCTAGCCATAAAGGAGTTATCTAGGAACACAAGGTTCCTGATTACTGATCCAGTTTCCCACTATTACAGTCAATTATATCATACCACGTTTTTTGGCAGGCTCTTCCAGCACTTCATTTTAAATTTCCAGCCTTAATATCATTTGTTCTTGTGCCAGCATCGTAATTTAGTTTAAACAATTCTCTTTTTTCTCTGATCTTTACCTATCAGATGTATTTACTGAAAACAATCCTATCTCCTCTAGTCTTTGTTTTGAGAAACTATACAAATGAAGCTCTTCTAGTCTCCTCTTGTTCTAAACTCTCTGATCATCCTCAGTGCCCTTCTCTGTACCTGCTAATCTTCCTTGAACGTGAGTGAACCTGTATCTTCTAGGATTGTCTTTGCCTTTCCATATCAGCTGAATCAGTAGCTCACAGTTACCCCTCCAAGCAAGTAATTCTCTGTTTTTTTCCACCACCCTGCTTTTGTCATACTTGAGTAATGTGATATTCTAGTTATTAATTTCTAACTGCATGTCTTTATACTTTGTCTATTTTATCTCAGATAAATTCTGTCATTCAGTTATTGCTGATTGATGTTCTGATCCTCCCCTGTATTAACACAGCCTGTGCCCGCAGCAGATTTCTTTACTACATTCCCAGTGCTGTGCCAGAGTCATTAACAAAACACATAAGACTAGGCTCAGGACTGACCCTTGAGGAGTTCCACTTATTAACTGCCTCTGTCCGGCATTTCTCCCTTCCACAGAGCTCCTTGTCATTTGCTTTAGCGGCTCTGCATTCGCCATCCACACTAATCCCCATCTTCTCAACTTCAACTAGTAATTTCCCGTGTGGTATAATATCAGATTCTTCACTCAAGTCTGGATAGAGTAAATCACCTGTATTTCATTTGTCTAAGAAAAAAAAAAAAAGTCATCAGAGAGAAATATGAGATTAAGCTGAGCTCCTTTAATGTGCCAGTTCTTTCCAAATCCTGGGATGGAAATCTGCCAGTGCACCTTGATCTGAGCACACTGAACTCTTTAAGCTTTTCCTTCCATCTTACATGTGCTAATTTTCATTCCCTTATGTATGTTCCTAACAGGAATCCTGTCTTTGCCCTGCTGTTCATAAGCTCATCTCTACTGAAAATGTAAGCAAAATGTTTTTAATTCATTTTTAGGCCGGTCTAATCTCAACCCCATTCTCACTACATAATGACCACATTTCTCCTCTTTTCTCTTTTGTATTTATCTAGCTGAAACCTTCTGCCATCTGTTTAATTTTGTTTTCAAAGTCTAATTCACAACTTGACTTTTGACTTTTCTCATTCTACATGTCCTGACCTCAGCAAATTAAAATTGGGTGACTGAAGCAAATACTGCTTCCAGTCTTCTGCCCCACCACTCCTCCCTGATGCCACCCTTGTGACAAAGATGAGAGAATGGCTTATAAAGCAGGTCCAGAACTGCTGGACTGAACACATCACTGGCACGATGGCTGTTCAGGACCTGCTGCAGAAGCTGCTTAATCAGCCCCGTGGCAGCGGTGACAGGCTCCATCAAAGAGCAAGGCAGGTGGTCATTCCCTGCAGTAGTTTCCCTCCAGACATCTGATTTCAATCCCTGGCTGTGTGTGAACTGAACACCCTCTTGTGCATCAGACCTTCTGCCTATTCCTTGCCTGCTCTCAGTTAACTCCCTCCATGTGTCTGGGGCTGGTTATTTAGCCCACTGGGCTTGGAGTGTTTCTCTTCAGGGTTCATCTTCTTGCATGTTCCAGCTGTTTGGAACCCAGTTTCCATCACATTCAATTCCTCAGCTTTTCAGTGCAGTTGATTCCACTAATTAGTTCCCTTAATTTCTCAACATTTGCCCTTTTTGAGTTGAATATGTTTGGTGTGTCACTACAGACAGTGCTGGAGATTCAGCCTTAATGAGGTACATTTAAAAGCTCCTTTTTCTTAAACAGAGTCTTCAGAGGCTCTGGATGACTCACAGCTTGGTGCTTTAGAGACAGTAAAAAAACTGCACTTGCCTTTCTGTGTGTGTGAGACTCCATATCACCATAACACTTCTCAGTATTAACTAGCATTTCCATTTATGGATGCCCGAAACGTAAAGATCATATTTCAGAAGATACTGCATTGTATGAGGAACTAGTTAAGCACCTAAGGTGAAGTACAAAGCTGCCTAATGCCACCGAGATCAATGCTGCAGTCTAACCTCGGTCACTTGAAAACTAGGAGTCTTTGCTAAGCTTTTTGCTTTGAATTCTGTCTAGTTCTTGAAGAAAACAAAGCACATCCAGCCTCCAGATCAACCTGTTCCAGACACGCAGCCAAGACGGGCAGCAAAGGCCTAGCTGAGACTGGCTGTGCAAAGCCAGCAGCAGAAAGGAGACTTTGGCCACAAAACACTTTGGAAAAAGGTACAAGTCACCGAAGCCCCTTTAAAAATCCAGGCCTTGCTGTCACTTAGGGTATCCGTATTGAAAGTGGGATTTGAACCTTAGCAGTGGGCTATCTACTGCTCACGAGTCCCTCGAGAATCACCCTGGGAGTGACGCGTGACACGTCCTTGCTTTGGCCTCTTCCCCAGCTGCAGAACAGCAGCAGCACCGGCCTGGCTTCCCGAGACAGCGAGAGAGTGACACGACCACAGCACTAAGGCCATGTTGCCATCCTAGATAGATGGAAGTTATCTTCCACTGGCAAACTGGTGCATGGTCAAACCCTGTAGAAAGAGATGAAATGGCTGAGCAAAGCTAATTTCTCTCTTCTTTCCACACCTCTCTGCTAATATACTTGAAAATACTTTGGTGTGGGAGAAAAATGTGCCCCTCTCCCAAAGCATGTCTACATTGAATGCCCACTGCTCTACTGGGCACCTACTGACCCTGGCAGTGTCACAGGGCTCGTGTTTTTCTAAAAGAGTAACCCCCTTATGAACAGGCTCTTTGCTTTGGGGAACACAAAGCACTCTTGTCTTCCAAGTGTCCGAGCTTTCTTTTCACGTCTGTTTATTCCTTCACTAGCATTTATTTTTGGTCCTGAAAGAAAAACACAACTCCACATTAAAGGGATGGTGTCCAGTTGAAACCCACAGGCTGCACCACCCCTTCACTCCCCCTCGGCAGGGGAAGGCAGTGGAGGAGACCAACAAAAAAACATGAGTAAAATCTATTGCCTTTTGGGCACAAAACTGCTTTTGCTTTCTAGTGCAAAGGCAACAGAGCATCCTCAACACGCCTGAGGCTTGTTGGTAATCATAATAGCAAGTCCAGGGGCCACATTTCCATTTGTCCTGGAAAGCTCTTCCAGCAGGGATTGCTCAGGGGAGTGAGACACCAATGTTGTACAGTGTCATATTCAGTTTGTGGAGTGTCTAACTCTTCGGCAATCCTAGCCTTTCCAGCATGGCCTATCAATGACACCAAATCAGAAAGAGCCTTCAGACTGCTTCCACAGCCCTATTGGTTATGGAGAGCCAGCATCAGGACAAGGCTTCTAATGCTGTGTGAAAGTGCTTTGGAGGGGCTGCAGGTGATCATCACCTCCTGAGACCAGAGCCAGCCACACACACACTGCTGCCGTGCTCCAGGCTGAACCAAACAAGAGCACTCAGGCTACCAGAGGAGTATGCTCACCTGTTGGACTTTGGCAGAAGAGAAGAATTCACAGATTGAGTGGCAGCTCTGTGCCTGTCACCTCCCAGCAGAGACTTGCAACTGTGTGTCGCAGCTGCAGAAGGGCCATTTAAGGGCTCACAAAGATGAGTCTGAGACACAAAGTTCATGGCAGAGGTCATGTGTGGTCAAGCCCTGCACTCCTTTGAGGAGAGGCAGAGGAGGAGAGCAGGGCTGCATCATGAGCTCTTTGGACTGGATTTGCAAGAGGAAATAAGCTCACTCTGTCAAGAATTATGTTTTAGGCCACCTAATGGCATCCCTCATCAAGTATCTGTGCTTCCTTCCTGTAGTACAGTGACTGAGTTGGGCACCTGAGATTGAGGTTATTAAAGCTCCTGGATCTCAAGACCTACATGACAGGGACCACAACCTTGTTCACTGAGATCAATGGGACTCTGGCCACAGGCCTGATTCATCTCCCTGCTACATCAGTATTTTATCTTTTAGATCCGTTGACTTTTATGAAATTAGAACTGTCAGGCTCTGCATGTCCATGAGGGCATGGTTGGGCCAACAGATACGGGGGCAGCAACACAAAGACATGATAGAAACTGAAACCTCAGGAAAGACTGTGTCAGCCTTGCACGCTTAGCAAGTTAGCAGAATATTAATGATCCATCACTCAGAGTAAGTGCTTCTGGATGCTTGGCTGACTTTGGCAAGGAGCACTTTGAGAAGGATAAAACTACATTTTCATTGTTGAGAATCTTCCTCCAGTAATAAGATGTGCCCCATGGGATGCTGGTAACATGTTGGTATTGTCTGCAGAGAGTCAGTAGGGGCCAGGGTCTCACATTGCTGAGCAAAATACACAAAATGCTTACCCCTGAATGTCACATTAGTCCAGATCCAGGATTTACAAACACAGAGAGAGCCTTTGCATATAAAACATCATTAAAATAATTAGAAAAATGGAGGCATTGTATCAGTAACTGACAAATTAAGAATTTGGTCACGGTTGTTCAGGAACCCACAGCCTCCCTGCAATAAATGATTATTTATAGCCTACTATGAATAGGAAATTAGTCCAGAAAAACTTAATGATCATAATGTAATACTGTCATCCCAAGGGAGAAGGCTAGTGCAAGGTGAAGGCAGTCAATATCTCACACCATTTTATTGTCTTGAGTTACAAACTTTATGGTAAGTACCGCTTGTGTGTTTTGCACAGAATGACTCAGTTTCTCTATAACAAAGACCCATTTTATTCCTCCTGAATTTCATTGAAATTACTCCTGATTTATACTCAAGAACAGAGGCAGATCCCTATTACTGCTTTACATATAAATCTCTTAGTGCCTATTCACAGAGATGTGCAGCTTGGCAAAGGAATGAGTTGAGAGAATGAGCTGGGTGGCAGAGTAGCTATTAGTTTTGATGATATTACCATAGCATCTGGAGAAGTTACATGCAGCACTAGCACACGGTATGAGAAATTCTCTGCTCTTGCAAAGAGCTAACAAAGGAAATACACAGAGGGTGGGAGGTAAGGAAGAGCCACAGAGAAAAGAAGCAGGTAACTGAGGGGGGCAGGAGCAGATCCCTCGTCTCTCAGCCCTCTCCAGCTTCCCATTGCCTGTTGATCCTTTCTATTTATGTTGATTCTATGCATCTTTAACTAGAAGCTCAATCCAGAAAAAGAAAATAGGAGATTTTTTATTATTATTTGTAAAGAGAACTAACTTTCTGCTAATTATGCAAACAAATTCTTTCCCGTGATTAACACCTGTCTCCTGTGCTAAAGATGTCAGTCTCTGCAAAGATGAAATCCTAATAAAGCAAAGCTCTCTTCTTAGAAAAGAACATGTTTTCCATTCTTTCTGCTAACATTCCTCCTCACAATTGCCCTTGTTTAGCCCTTTGATAATTTTATGATGCAGTCCCAACATAACTCACAGTACTTCCCATTATTGTGTGCCATAAGTGTTTACAGAGCCATTTTTGTGGTAGATACCAGCTTTTAGACATTCCACATTTCCTGTTTCGCTGGAGTCAACCACACACTGTTCAGTACTGAAATGCAAGTCCCTCATTAATTTATACACAACGAAGTGCTTCAGTCATTGCAATGATAACATAATGGAGAACAGCACATTAGCAAAAACTGGCTGTCTAGTATGGACAAATTATTTTCTTTCCATGTTTCCATCAATATTAAGATCCATTGATCATTTTCAAAAAAAAAACCAACCAACAACCTACCCCAATCCCAATCCTTTACACTTTTCCACTAGTAGAATGTCTGCATGGGATACCTGAGCCCATCTTACTTTTTCTCACAGCAAGGAAACCTCTCTGATACACTGAGAAAAAATGGATTTTCACCGCCACAGGGAGCTTCACAACTGATCCAACTCCACTAATACTCTCTTTATAGAATCAGAATATAATAGCCCAGTTTTAAAAGAAACCAAGATTAAATTCAATATATTCTGAAGGAGGGAGAATTCCTAGCAACAGCTGAAAGGGAAGTGGAATTCATAAATGCCTCTTTTATCTTTATCAAATTACTATTCAGTGCAGTTAAATTTATTAATAACAATATCCCTTAAACCACATTGTGAAAACCCATTAGCAAGAAATGCTTTAAAATGTTCAACAGGCTGTAAGAGATGATTTATCAAAAGCTGAAACAATTAAATACTATAAGCAGAGTGGGCATTTTTACGGGCTATGGAGCTTGTCAGAAGGCTGTTATATATTCAAAAATGGACTGTTTGCATGACGTAACTCAACTTTTGTCTTTAATTCAATCATCTACATTAGCAAGGGGTAATGCAAGTTAAAAGTATTCTTCGAGTTTTTCTTCACCTCAGTTCTGTATGTACTTGCTCCTAAAAATGCTGATGCTCATTTCAAAGTCTCTGCTGTGGTGTTGGTTACACAGGGAGGTACCAGGCTGCTGCTCTGAGCCAAGCTGGGAGAGGGGACCTGCCAGAGCGGATCACAGCTCGACTCTGACTTCCCTGTAAGGAACCCTGACAAGAAGAGGCCTTTAAGAAGTTAACTATCCCCACCAGGGTCAGACTTGCCAAGACTGGCCTGGGGGCAATCACCGCATTGTTTTCTCTCTCAGCACACCCTGCATTTGCCATGGAAGTTCACATATTCCCTTCTTCCATTTTTCACTTGTTTTTGTAAAACACAGTTTAAACATTGATCGCTGTCAAGTAATCTCTATGAAAATACTAGATAACTGAGACCAAATTCAGATGAGGAATTTTGTCATTACCTTCACGCAACAAATAGCCAGTCTTGACTATTGTGCATGCCCTGCAACACCAAAGGTTCAGTCCCGGGGGGTCGTTCCAGCAGGACCCACTGTGTTTCCTTCTCTCAGTTGCTTCCAGTTTGCAGCAGAGAACAATAATGGCACAGAGCGCTCGGCACTGCTCCACGCTCATTCCCTGGCGCAGAGCATCCATCGCAGCCTCCCGCTGCATCAGTGGAAGGGGGTTTTGGAAGACATTTTCTCTGCTGCTGCAGAAGGCAAAGCCTAAGTCAGGGATAACAGGCAGCAGCGAGGGGGAAGGGGCAGGAGATGCAATCGCAGCTGGGGAGGGAGGGAAACAGCAGCTCTGGACTCTGGGTCCACTGCTGGGGCTGCAACAGGGTGGCCCTGGGCTCACTTAGGTTTTGCTCACTTGCTGACAGATCAGCCTGTGCAGGTTCTCCTTCCAGATTTGATCTTTCCCTAAATCTGTAAAAAGATGCTCGAGGCAGGGGCATGGTTTCTGAGGCAGATACACACAGTGCAGCCCAAAGGCAGCCCAATTCCCCCTGGAGTGTAAAGCTCTTTGCACCTTTAAGCTATGTGTTTAATTCATCCCAGGCCCACAGACAGACCTGTAACACAGATGAGCTGCACTCCCAGTTCATTTGCTCCGCCAGCGCATTCCACTTAGGAGGACAAAATGGTGGCAGAACAAAGTAGGAGAATGTATTTTCTATAATCACACAGGAGCCAACCTGTTAGATTATTTATTTTCTGTCCCAGCTGAGATTGTAGCTCCGTGTTTACTTTTGACTGAGCACAACTAGAAAACACGTAACTACACAGGCCAAAGCTCAGAGATCTGCAGCTACAGATGCCTGCTGCTTAGCTGGTAAAGTGCAGCACGGAGGGGAAAAAGGAAGTCAGAAATCATGTCTATACATTCCTACCCAGCACATCCCCGCTGCAGAGCTTACAGCTTTCAGTCTTGGGCAGAGTGAAAGGCTAAAATTGCTCAGGTGTAATGACAGATTGTGTGGCACGAAACATTGAAAACTGTATGTCGGTGCTTTAGCTGGTGGGTTCGACTTTGAGGATGCCCAGCCAGATGAAAGCAGCCCAGACTAATGCTGGTGAGACAATACTTGGCATCTTGCAGGCACAATCATTCTTGGCTGTAACACCCCCCTCCTGGTTCATTTTCTGTTTTCTCTGTTGTTGACCTCCAGTGATGGAGGAAAGGGGCTGGACATGGGGAGGAAAAAGAGAAGGCAGCGGATGGTGCTGTGAGTGAGAGAGGGGCCTGTAGGAACGGGAAAGAGAGGGAACAGCTGTGGGGCTGGGAGGGAAACGGAGACAGGGGAATGAAACAGATACACTTCCCCTTTGGGAGGATGGGCTGAGCCAGACTGAACAAAAAAGGCCTAAAATGAAAGGGAGGAAACCAGAGAAGAGAAGAAAGATGGAACAAGGGAGATCACAGAGAACAACAGGAAGCAGCGCTAAGAGGACAGAGATGAAGGCTAGAGGTTGCTGGGGAAAAGCAAACAGAAAAAAAAATCAGGAATACTGTGAAAAAGAGAGAGAGAATTGGAATTAAAAAAAAAAAAGTCCTATAAAAGTGCCAGCTACCCAGCTGCTGTAAGTGAAACTCCAGTACACTTACGTCAACACCACACCACTCATCAGCACCAGGGGAGGAGTTTTGGGGTTGTTTTTTAATTGCATGGAAAGGCTTTCAGCAATGCAGAACATGAACTCCGCTTCCACTGAAGTCAAAGGGCTTTAGAGGTGCTTACAACCACAGGAAAAAAAAGACCCAGCTTGATAAAGCCCATGAGACAAGATGCCACATTACAGCTTTGAGAACAACCATCCTTTCACCTTGTCTGTGTCCCACCTCAAGACCCAGGAGATAAGACCAGCACGTGCAGGAGGGGGCACATGGCAGCCTCTTCACCCACAGCAGGGACACTGCCCCGGCTCTGCCCTACCTGCTCCCCAGCAGCCATCCACTTCCTTTTCCCTGATGAGCAGCGAGGTCCTTGATTTATATATCTAAGCCTGAGTAGGGGTAAGAGACATCTGCTTTGCTGGTTGAAGTGAAATGTTTGGCTTATTGGCATGGCTTGTTTAATTTGGCTCTTAGTGCGCAGTCGGTGTTATTAAAGAAAGCAATAAAAAAGCATTAAATACTAGGAACTACATTAAACCAACATGGAGCATGCAATGCAAACCAGAAAAAGCAAGGGGGCTGAGTATGGAGACTGACATTCCCTCCTTCAATCATCCTCTTTGGCATGAATATGGAGAGTGTTCCAGTGCCATTTGGAAGGGTGGAGGGCCCTGTGGTCACAGCATGTCTGGGAAGTGTCAGATCTGTATCTGAAATTGGCTCCTTCCACCAATGCCAGGGTGGCTGCTGGGGTCAGAAGTGGGGGCAGATATTTAGCTCTGACGGAAGCTGCCAGTTCAGCAGTACTGAACTCCCAAAACTGAAGGTTCTGTGAAAGCTTTGCTCCAGTACAATCTTCCCAGAGGCAACAAGTGTCCATCTTCAGCCATATCTCCCTCCAATCTACATAAACCATCATTAAAGAGATGTCTGTGCTCCATTGTGCACTTAAAGTGTTCTTCCTCTCCAGGTTTGCAGATTGTGTGGCGTCTGCTGCCACCCCCATGAATTGCAGCAGCTGCAGAGCAGGATGCTGAGCTGGGCACAGGGAGCAAACACCAGTGATGGAAGTTCCATCACCTCAATGGCAGCAGCTGGGACTTGCGTCAGCCTTCCAGGCTGCAAATATTGACCAGATTCACACCGATGTTGAACTTCATCAGGCATCTTCTCCTAATTCACCTCAGCTGCTATGGCTCATGAGATGCTTGCTCAGGCCTTCTTCTGCAAAAGGTGTTCTTCCATCTCTGGAGTCCTCTGCAGACCTTGAGGCCCATTTCACACAAGCATCTTTCCTCAACTTGCAACTAGTCACACCCTAAGCAATTGCATGCCATAGCAGCCCACTGTCACCTTCACAGTCTTAAAGCATCTGGGTCCGTCTCACAGCTCTGGAGGTAATGCCAGTTTTGACTGTATTTGGCCAAACACAGGCAGCCTGGCCATGCTTTCAATGGTGTCTACCAAAGATCACCAGCACTGGTGAGCTGTTGCACACACAATGTGGAAGACGTCATCCCTTTTTTCCTTCCAGCTACTGGTTCTAGAAAGACTTTGAAATGCTGCAATTAGCTCCTACATGTCCTTGCTGCACTCCTTCCAGACTGAATTCTTACAATTTGGCCAAGATATCATTTTCTTTTGACCACTTCATAAGCAGCAAATATTCCCCACCACAGGGAGCAACTGGGAGATGTCAGAACCGACCCTGTCTGTCACCTGCCCAGGCCAGTGCTCGCTGCTCTCCCCCAGCTTTTGCAGCTCAGTTTGATTTCTTGGTTTCTGCTTTGGCCTTGAGATAGGACTCCTGGGACTCTGGGATCATTAATTTGTCCGTTTTGTTAACTGATTAAGCCACAGCTGTATCCTTGCATTTCTTCTGCACCATGAAAACCACAACTCCACATTACATGTGGGCAAACAGCAAGGTGATTATTGTAAATCCTGGATTTCCTAAGGAAACAAAGCTTTATGTGTGATCAGTGTGTATGTGTGTGAGAGAGTAGCTCCTGAACATGTCAGACAATTTCTACGAGACAGAGAGGAGGATTTCTCAAAGCTCTGAAGCTCCCAGAGGTGCACTGGAGATGACAGCTGGAGGAAACAGACGCTATTATTATCCCCTGAGGAAAAGGCAGCAGTGAGTGCTCCCTCCACATCAGACAGCAGAGACGCCACAAGGGTGAGTGCTGTTCATTAGACCTGCTGATCTTGAAATTACTCATTAATAATCTCAGTGTGCTTGATCACCTTCTCCTGCCACTCACTTCCCCTGCCTGTCCCCTGGAGCTGGACCCTGCACAGCAGTTAACGGTAACGACTTTCTTCACCTGCCATCACCCCAAGGCCTCAATATCTGGCTGAGGGTACCTGTGCCACCCCAAAACCAGTAACGGTGGAAACAAGGAGAGGATCAAGACACAAGATGACAAGAGCTGCATCAGGGCGACAGCTGCCCCTCGGCACATCCATTGTTCTTATTCAGAGAAGCAGCTTTAAGAAAGTGGTGTAAATTACAGGAACGGGATCACAGGCTTGAATAATGTCAGCATGTCTCTTCGAGGGCATTCACTCCCCCTACACCATGAAATGACAAGTTATTATTTAACAGCAGACCTCACACAGAGGAATGTTTTTCTGTATTCATGACCTCTAACAAGTATAGCAATTGTTTACTACACTCTGAGCAACCCAGCAGTAGCTATAATGTGATAATTATAGAGAAACCTTCCTAAAAATATAGAATCATAGAATCATCTGGGCCGGAAGGGACCTTCAAAGGTCATCTAGTCTGGCTCCCCTACAGTCACAGGGACACCTCCAACTAGACCAGGTTGCCCAGGGCCTCGTCAAGCCTCACTTTGAATGTCTCCAGGGAAGGGGCCTCAACCACCTCCCTGGGCAACCTGTTCCAGTGCTCCACCACCCTCATTGGAAAGAACTTGTTCCTAATGTCTAATCTAAATCTGCTCTTCTCCAGTTTGAACCCATTAGCCCTTGTTCTGTCANNCCCTCAGGTACTGGAAGGCTGCTATTAGGTCTCCCCAGAGCCTCCTCTTCTCCAGGCTGAACAACCCCAGCTCCCTCAGCCTGTCCTCGGAGCAGAGGGGCTCCAACCCCCGAATCATTTTTGTGGCCCCTCCTCTGGACCCGTTCCATCAGGTTTATGTCCTTCTCCTATTGAGGGCTCCAGCCCCGCACACAGTGCTCCAGGTGAGGTCTCACCAGAGCAGCACCAAGTGGGAGAATCACTTCTCTGGACCTGCTGGCAACACTTCTCTTGATGCAGCCCAGGATGCAATTGGCCTTCTGGGCTGCAAGTGCCCACTGCCTGCTCATGGCCAGCTTCTTGTCCATCAGCACCCCCAAGTCCCTTTCCTCAGGGCTTTCTAACACCTCGTTGCCCAGTCTGTACTGATGGC
>BJBW01000935.1:0-121756 GCA_004320125.1 Scolopax mira
CGACCCCCGCCTCTCTACAGCCTCCTTTCAGGGAGTTGTAGAGAGCGATAAGGTCTCCCCTCAGTCTCCTCTTCCCCAGACTGAACAACCCCAGCTCCCTCAGCCTCTCCTCATAAGGCTTGTGCTCCAGACCCCTCACCAGCTTCATTGCCCTTCTCTGGACCTGCTCCAGCACCTCAATCAGATTGTTCATAACCGGCATCATGGAAAAACTGCAACGTGAAACTGCAGAAAATGTCACAACTGTGCGAACATGAGGAAACAACTCTGGGTTGTTAACTCTGAAGCCTAGTGATACTGTAAAGATCAGTACTTGAAAACGCTTTTCATTGAATCCATGCAAATAAACACGTAGTGGGAAACATTCCTGTGCCAAGGGGGTTTAACAGCAGCTAATATACAGCATTCTGCACATTCCAGCATAAAACTTCTCTAGGATATTTGGGATACCTAACATTCATGCTTTCCAAATATTGCTCAAAGTCATTTGGGAGTCTGTGACACCATTTCCTACATAAGCTAGGAGAGGAAGGGCTGAGAAAGCCTTGCCTGTCACACTGCCTGCGACAGGTGTGGGATTTATATAACATGCAGGGATTAGTGAGCTTTGCAAAAGACTGACAGCTGACTGAATAAGCACATTTCTCAGGAACCCCTAAGGATTCAACCAATTATACCAAACAGGAAACCGCGGAAGCAAGACTCAAAGTGGGTTTGTGGAAGAGCCTCCCCCTCACGGGCGTCGAAAACAAGTCTCCAGTGCAAATGTGCTGTCCTGCTGCAGAATCTGAGAAAGCAGAGAGCTAGCATCTGCTGGGGCATCTCACTTAACACCCTCTTCTGAAACATGTTTGTTGCCAGCTCAGGGAGAACTCCACTGCTGCCAGCTTCCATATAAAACAGCAGGATTTCTCACTTGACCCCAAAGAGGCTATAATAAATTTTAAAAAGATATCTTTATTTGGATGAATATTTTCTTTTATCATCTCCATTGCCCATTTTTCAATCTTTCGAGCAGAGCATTCTTTCCTTCCCTGAGGATGCATGAAGCAGTGGTTCAGCCTCCACGATGGCATTGAAATAAAAGCATGGGTGTCCCTCTGGGCTGCAGTCCCCTGGCACGGCAAGACAGAAAGAGCAACATTCGGGATGGTTGAGGCGTGTATGAAAATATTTTTGCCAATTTATTTCTATGGAATGGCCCAGTCTGCTGCCCTGCATTGGTTGGAAGGACACATACATAGACAGGTATCTAAGCAAAGTCTATTGAGCTCAGCTGTTAGCTTTTAATTTTAGAAAGACTTCGGGAGATGTTTGCATTTCTTAGTTTATATCGCCTTCTGGAATTTGAATAAATATGTGATTCTGCACAATGTAAGATTGGGTACGTACTGAGATCCACAGAGTTAACCTAACTCTGGATCAGGCTGAGCAGGGTTTAGAGCTGATCAGTCACCACCGCGTATGTGTGATGCTTTGAAATGGGCAACAGCTTCACTATTTTCTGTTTGCCAAGACTGACTACGGTAGGATGCAAACATCTTAAAAACCAAACATTTGCATCACTTTCTGAGACCTACTGTATTCTCTGAAACCTGGCTTCCAGATATTTGCCAGAAGAAAGAAATCTGAGACAGAATCTAATCATTCATTCGGAATGGGGGTATATGAGAGAATAAAATAAACACAGTATTTGAAAAAAAAAGTATCATTAATCATGGAAAATTAGGAGAAAGCCATAGACAAGGAATAGTGATTAACAACAAAAAAGTAAAATCCATAAACAGAGAAGGAAAGTATGATTCAGGATCATTGGTGCTGTTTTTCAGATCCAGGGCTCTATAATCTTTAGAGCCTCGGTTTCTAAGTTCTTAGTACTGAGTTTAGAATTGAGCATTTAGGATGTGCACAATTACAAAATTAAATGATTTGCTGAAATGACTGTAGAGAGAGCATTTCAGAATGTGCAGTTTGACAGCTTTTTGGCAATGATTTATCCATAATATCCTACTAAAGAGAATGAAAATTTTCTGAATATGTTCCTTCCAGTGAACCGAGACGTTTTACAACAGATCAGATTTCTCTGGTGCTGAAAACATGCCACTGAGTCAGCAGCTGTGCTGACAGAGCTGTGCAGAACCCCTTCCTGCTTCTGCACCAGCTTTGTTTTTATGTTACACAGTGGGTGGAGAACAGGCATGGAGAGGCACAGATTACTGGAGGTAAAACATGCATGTTAGCTTGAAGGGTTATAGAAGGGTTATAACATACTTTTAACTTCCATACAAAGACAAGATGAAATTGTGTTACAGATTATCATGAATCAGATTGCAGTCTCTTCAAGTGAAGCCTGGCTTTTATTATAATGTGGGTTCTGCCTAACGACCGATCTGCTCTCAAGGTAACAAACAGTATCTGCAAAAGCACAGTTAGGACACCCTGAGAATGCAGCTGACTCTCCTTGGAGATACCCTGGTCTGAAAAGATGCTTTAAACAACTTCAGTAACCCACAAATCTTTTTGCCTTCTGCTACTGGCCAAATATTGACCAAGTAATTCAATATTTACTGCCTTTGATGTGTCTGATACATGCAACAAGACACTCTGACAGTTTTATGAGAGTATGAATATACTCTCTTTAGCACTCAGATGAACCCTCTAGGGACACTTTCATCCATTCCCATCTTCTCTCCTACATGTAACCAAGGCTGGAAATCAACTCAGTGTCCCACATGTCGGTCTCACATCAGTGACCTCTTTAAAGAAGTGAGACACGCAGTTGCTTTTTTAACTCTTCCCTCCTGAAATTTCACATCTAGTAGCCATCAGCTCATATAAACAGGACAAAATGTGGAAATAGCCATTTGTGATCCCATCTAGTGAGTAAGAAGCGAAAACTTGAGTCAAAGCAGCAGCAAGAGGCAGGCTGGTGGGTAGGTCACTCTGGGAGTGAGGGCTGTAGAAGAAACTTGAGACAGGAGATGTGAGTGGGTAGTCTGCATTAGCTCAGCAACTGCTTCTGACACTCTGTAAGAGCAATTGCACAAAAGCCATATGAAATTCACATGGAAACAGTGCATCCTTGGGCCTCATCCTTAAAAGGTGGCTGTGAACACATGGATGGACTTTACAGGAAAGATTTGACAGGCTCTGAATCACCAGTTCAGAAAGAAGCATTTCATGAAATGGAGCTTGCACCTCTCTGCTTCCCTGACACTGGTTAATCACCAGCCATTCCTCAAGGCTCAGGTCTCTGATAAATCAGCTCTGCGACACTATTCAATCCCAGCAACCTTCTGACAGCACTGAATTCGGAACATACCAGCATTTCAGAGGTGTGCTCCAAAATCCTTCATGAAATGCTTTAAATGTATTTGAGAATAACTTCCCCTTTATATTATGTTTTTTCTCAATACTATACTGAAAGCCTTAAGACTTTCTTGCCAAGAAAGACAAGCAATGTGAGGACATGGGATACTTACCGCTTCCATTAGCCCCTTTACTGTGGGTGATTTCAGCATCAAAGCATCAAACACCTCATCTGTCTCCTTCCTCACATACAAAAGCACTGAAACAGAAAAAAAGTCAAACTTGGAGCAAGTTCAGTCAATTGAACAGATGAAACACCCCACACTGAGTAAAAAAACAAATATGAATCCATGACAGATAACATGAAGTGCTGAAGATGGTTCGCACTTTTAAAAAAATGTACTCTGACATCATCAGTGATCTAAACATAGAAGACACGTCACAGTTGCTTTGAAAACTCACAAAGAAAATCCAGCAAAATTTAATTTAATGTGAATAATCTATATCTTCAAGAATATAAACCTTGACCTACAGAAATAAGAGAAGCTAAAAACCACTGAGGCCCTGTCCCTGGGTCACAGGACAAACCATACAAGCCAGGTCTTTCTAAACCCGTGTCTTGGCTTGCACCTCTCCAGGCTTCATCCAAAAGGATGGGAAAGGAGATTCAGAAAAGGCAAGTCTGGCTTGCCTTTAGCTGAGCCTTTGAGATCCACTACCAATGGAAAGGAAAATAAATAGTTCTGACTTTACCATACGAATGACTGCAAATGGGCCTGGCCAGTCTGAAAATAAACACTGGAAAAAAGGAGTCCAAAGTCATTTGAGACTTCACAGGGGAGACATCCACAAGCACAGCTGGCAGGCAGGCATTTACCTGCTCAGGTACCTACACACCATTTGCACTCCTGAAAATCTCCTCTTCCTCCCAAAATGTCCTGCTGGGTCTCAGTGCCTCAGACCTGTCCTCCCTAGCTCCTGTTCTCCCCTCTCTGACTTGTTCAGGTAAAAGGGGGAAACTTGCTCTTTGTCCTGGTTTGACGTAAAACAAAACCAGCTTTCTGTTCTGTAATTTTACTGCTTAACTAAGTTTCTTCTAACTCATTGGAATGAACAGGATATTGTACAGAAAACTCTTCGTTCTCCGAGTGATAAGGCGTGTGCTTATATTAATGCCAAGGAATGGTATGCAGAGAGGCTCTTGCTTATATTTATTGCTATAACAACCAAGGTCAGACAATTTTCATTATTTGCCCCATTGGAGTGTTGGAAATGGAAAAGTGTAGTGGGGTCCCACCTGTAGGGAGGAGCGGACAGGACAGCAGACCCAAACCTGACCAACTCCTGACCCAACCATTCCACTCCATCTGCCCCATGCTCAGTATAAGAGCTGAGGGATCAAAGGGTCATCCCTCTTTCTTCAATGGCCAGTGTCCAAGGAGGACCCTGTCTGTTCATCTGCTTTTGATCCTGATCCATGCATTCCTGACTCCAGAGCTGGAATCCAGTTCCCATCTGTTGCTGATTCTAGTCTGGGACTTTCCCAGTGCCTTCTAATGACACTACTGTGGGAGCTTGAAACCACTTTGTATATATTGTATCTATTTCATTATTTCCTTTTTATTTTATTAATAATATTTCACTAAAGTAGTTTAGTTCCTTCTAAACTCGTAAATCTCTTTATCCCTCCTCCTCCTTTCCTTCGAGCAAGTGGGAATGAGAGCATCTGTCACCTGATTTGGCCTAAACCATGACACCTTTACACGCAAAAGCAAAGCAGACAGCTACAAAGTGAATAAATATAAACACCAGAGGAGTGTTTTAGGTGTAATCTCACATGACTGATAAAGTAGCAGGTTAAATAAGATGCTCTACCATTTTTTTCCCCTAAATGAACTGCCTTTCGAACAGCAGTGCTGCACGATACGTACAAATGCACATGCAATGTTAGGTATTTAATGTCTGTGTGACAAACTGCATTGGTAATCTTTTTTTTTTTTTTTTAATTAATTTTGTGGACAGAAAAAGGTATCTTTTGAAAGTGCTAATCCTTGTGGCCCAAAAGATATTTTCACCAGGTAACTCAACAGATGGCTTGCAGATGAACCAACAGAGATGATGGTGTTTTTCATACAGAACTGGTTGTTTGGAACCTAATTTTCAGGTCAAGACTGCATCAAGGTGGACCCAGGCCCCTTTGTGGAGAATTGTAGCTTCTTTGCCCAGGTTTTGAAATGGTTGAAAGAAGATTTAAACCATGGGCAAACCAGTCATCTGTCTTGGTCTACAGACCAGATGTGCAGGACAAGGATGGTTTTTTGCATCTTTAATTCAGAAGTATGAGCTGCAAAAGTGCTACCACAGGCACTCAGAACCACATCCTTTTCACCTAAGTTTTGGTAGTTCTTTGGGACCTGCCTGAGAGTCTCCTTTTAAAGGACTTAGAAGCTGAGATAACTTTCAGTCAATCTATATAACTGTCAGAAAATAAAAGAACAAAAACCATCCACATCAGTAGTAAAATTTTATTGCGTCTGATATGTTTACCTGCATGAGGAAGCACTCACTCACAGTGCTAATTTTACCTCTACTAACACTTTTATTAATTCATTAATTCTTTTCTTGTGACTGGGCTGTCCTGTAACTCCTGGCTCTCCAAATACCTGGACCTCTGCCAGCCTTAATAATTACAAATGCATCTGAAAGGAGAAAAAAAAATCACTCTATCCAAGGTTAACACCGGGGATGTTATACAATCCGAGTGCTGAGCTTTAAATCTCTCCGTTGTGCTTGGCATGTCAGGGAACGTTATGCTGAATGAAGGATCCACTACAAGGATAACAGGGAACTTGAATCACTATTATACACACAGAGAGGCAGCATTAGTAAATGGAGGGGTGGGTGCTGCTTTTTTCTTTCCCCCAACAGGTGTGAAAATCCCGGCTTGGATTCACCGGGGCACTTTTCCATAACTGACTTCTGGTAACAGTGTGACTCTGGCCCGTCTCAATGAGTTGTCCTGGATGATGAACTCTCTCAAACAGCAGATGTGAGTGAAAAAACCAATTCATTTTTCCGAGTTGTTCTTCAGACAGATCAGATCCCTGCTTCAGCATACAAGGCAGCCCCCCAGCCCTTGGTGCTGGCACAGAGAAGGCGGCTGGTTCGCAGCAGGAGGCACAGCCAGGGGGGAAGGAATGGGGCTGAAAAGACTCCGTTGGGCTCAGCAGCTCGACCAGGGAATGCCCCACCATGACTGTGATGACGTGACACAACTCGCCATTATGCCCTCTGAACCTACTGTCACCATGTTCATGGCATCTAGATGGGGTCACTTTAATAGTACAGATTGCAATGTTATTTTGGGGTAGGAGGGGATAAATCTTGTATCAAGCAATGAACTATTCTTGACTGAAAGATAAATTCAAATTTCTCTGATCTCTACACCACTGGTCCCAGTTCTCAACTGAGCATTGAAACCCACTGTAATTCCTAATGTTCTCTAGATGTTAAAAAGAATTGCAAAAGATGAGAGTGATAAATGTACCTCTAGTTACTTAAGAAATAGTCCTGATTGACAAAATTGTGGAGTGGCAACCAGCCATTGCTGAAGGCGGGAGGCTGTTGCACTTGGGAGATTTTTGGAAGCCAGGCCATTGAACTGAAGATTTAAGTAAGTGTGAGTGGAGAAGCACAATGTTAGATATCTCTTTTAAAATTCTTAACATTTTGGTTCTCCATTGCCAAATCTGCCAAGGCAGAAGATAATCAACAGACACATGGCAAAAATGGAACTATGGACATGACGGGACAGTAAGACTTGGGCTACTAGGAAGATCTGAGCCTAGGCATTACCGATGCTCCAGCTGAGGCGTCAAGTGCAGTAGACAACTGCAGTCTTTGTAAAGTGGTTTCTGGATGGAGATGTGGCACGTTTTAGTCAAGAAAAGTAGGACTGGTAGCTGTGACCTGGCTTTCCTTTCCCACATTTGGAGTTTTCACTAATTGCCCGGGTACCAATTCCCTAGATGACAGAGTGAATGCGGTCTCCACAGGGGTGTTTCACAAACCCCTGCTTGTTATGAATCCAAAATGTTTCAGAGTAGTTTAACACAACTTTCCTGAGAGACAAAAACTAGACAAAAAGATCAGTTTCTTCAAGCTGAGGACTAGAGGTCTGGAAATCTCACTGATCTATGACACAGCTGCTGGATTTATAATTAATGGGAAACTCCCTATGAAGTCTGAAAGTGATTTGAAAACTCTGAGAATTCAAAACAGGAAAAGGCCACAAGTCTAGCCAAGTAACTAGCTGCACGGCACACTTGGTACAGATTAACTTACTTCACATTTCTGTGTTGGGCACTTGTAACTCCCTTAGAGGTCAAGGAGATGAAAGAATAATTCACAGTCACAGCTACCTGTGTCAGACTACGAACCTTGTTTTACCAGTGGTTTGCAAAGCCCTTCAGACCTGTTCTCTTGAAGGCTGATCCTTAGTACTTTTTCTTCCACTGGACAGTATTACAATTAGGTCCATGGGGCAGTGGTGATGCCACACACTGTCACTTCAGTTCTTCAGCTGGGCTTTGACCCTCACTGGGTTCTACGTACCTGCACTGCTGATAATGAGCCACCTTGGGATTACATTGCTTTTAATTTTCACATATCAGACCTGCTCTCTCTCAAACATTACACCAGTGCCCCACCTATACTTGCTCTCAAGGAGTTATTGATTCTACTGAACCAAATAAATCTGGGAGAAAAAAACTTTCAGTCCATCTAAGCCTGGGAAAAAGAGCAGAACATTTTAATGTTAAGACACTATTGTCAAGCAGACAGATTCAGCTGAACCGTGCCCCATCAGCACAATCCCAGATGCAGGGTTCCTGAGGGCAGCACATTCCCCAGAGCAGAGGCCATGCTGGAAGGGGCTTAGCCTCCAGCCAGCACAGTCCAAGTTGCAAGAAACAGTGAACAGGGAGGGGATGTGAAGAGATCATCCTCCAGCTTCGCTGGTTCCCCGTCTCTCCTGAATTTAATTATTTAACACAGTTTTGCCACCAGTTGAACAACGTACTTTTTTTCTTTCAAATCCTCCCCTTAAAATGGTTGCCAGTCCTGGACAATATTAAAACTACTTACCATAGCAAAGGACAGGAATAATGAAAGCAAACCAATTCATCCTTGCAGACAACTCTCCAGGCTCCCAGCTGGGAAACCCAGGTGAAATTGTAGGAAAATACAGTTCTTTATGTAGTCCTTGTGGCTGTCCCCCTCTACTTGATGAAGCCCTGATAATGTGGATTTGGTCAAGGCCTTGAATCAACCAGATGCAAGTCTGTGGTCAGTGCTGACCTCACACAATCAGTTGAAGATTTAATCAAAAGAACAACATCACATTTATTCCAGAAAGATATCAGTCTCTATCCTGTAATCGTATATGGTTCCCCTGGTTTGAGCACACAATTCTAATCAACACAGAAATGCAATGTAGGCTCACGGGAAGTTGTTTCTATAAAGCTCAAATGAGACTTAACAAATGGTGCAACTAAGAGCAATTGAGCTCACATCTGTACCTTGTTGCTCTGTTATCTCATAAACGGATGGGTGAACCTCAAAACATTTGCAAGTTTAAGTATAGAAGTTGATCAAACCTCTGGAGCCTGCAATAAACTTACATGACAGAACTCATGAGACTGAAGGAATAGTAAATATTACCTAACTGTGGGGGTGCAGGAAGTTATTACCTATAGCACTGCACTGGAAGTGACTGTACACAGAGCAGATTTTGTGCACAAACCCACTAGCTCCTCATCCTTACCTCAGCACAAAGTTTAACAGCTCTACCTAAACCAATGCTTCAGTGTTACTCAAACTTCACTGAGTAGACTGGAAAGCGAGAGTTGGACTGGTACAGCATATGAAATGTCACTGCAATAATATTCACACAGGAAGAGTTAAGGGAAACAAACTCTTAAACCTCTTAGTTAGGTCTGTTGGAAGATGTCTCTCCATTATATATATTTCTAATTGGGTACGAAATTTCTGAGATTTTATTCAGGCTAATCTAAGCCTGCAGTCAGCAGGAGCCTGCCTGTGTAAGGTCTCTGTGTTTGACCCAGTGCATCTTGCGTATTTGCTTATGATCCCAGACAGGGCAGAAAAGATGAGCAAAAGTTAAAAATAGACAACCACATATTTGCTACTGGAACATTTATGAACTATGTAGCTTGGCCAAGGATCAAGAAACTTTCTAGCTTTTTTATATATACTTGTGTCCTGATGCCTTCTTGAGATAGCACAGTCTTTTTCTTTTTTTTTTTCTTCTTTTCTGCTTTTAAGTCATTACTGGTATTTGTTAAAATGCTTCCTTGTATACTGGCAAGTATAAAGATCTCTTCTCCCACCTACACCACATTTGCACTAGCATCGAAACAACTAACTTAGTCCAAGCCATCCCTGCCCTTCCCAGCTTGAGGACATAAGTCCCTCAGCATTATTTTTAACTGCTAAGAATTGACTGTTACCTCTTTTTAGGCCTTCTTCTTTCATTTGTTTCAAAGGTGATGGACCAAACTCCTCCTCCACAGGCCGGAACATCCTTTTGACCAGGACACTGCCACTAGAAGACATGTAACAGGGACCATGTTGCAGTAAAACTCTGCTCCCAGCAGGAGAGGAGGCAAAGGCAGCAATCATGACTCACTTGGTACTTTGGCAAAAGTACCTCCACTAGCTACTCAAGTAGCACCAGACCAGAAACTGCAAGGATTTAACTTTTGACGCTTATCTGAACTCTCTGAGCCTCTCAAATTGCCTAGACTGACTGGCTGGAACAGGTGACAGGAAAATATGCTCCAACGTTGCACGCTATTTTGAAAACCCAAAGGCCCTTAACTGTTTTAATATTGAGGTCAGGAGGAAGAAATAGCTAAGGAAGGAGCTGAACCCACATTTGCACATTGATTCATCTCCTCTTCGGGGTCAAGGGGACAGCCTAGGAAACACCACCACCATTTCTAAACTCCGAGACCATATAAGCCAGCAAGTGCAAAAGGAAAAACACATTGGGTCAGATCCAGCCCAAAGCTGTGACACAATCTGCCTGGGAAGCTGAGGGCTGAGGGCCCTCACTGGTCACATGGCCACACTCTTCCCTCGGCGTAGCTTTGGCAGGACTTGGTGTCTCCTTTTACTCTTAGAGGAGAGAAGTGAAGCCAATGTGCCTGGTGCAACAAACCCCTTTCTCAAATTCCACCATATGAAGAACACTAGCTTCATAAAAGAAACAGAAAGAGGCTTGTGTTTTCAAGTCAATGTTAGCTGCGGGTGCCCAGCCTCTCTCTACCACAGGCCACTTTTGGCAGCCTTGTGTGAGTGCAGTTGTCTTACTCCAAACTCTCACATTTGAGGATGCTCACTTTGGATTCAAGTAACTTATCAAAATATGGGGCTTGCACACACGACAGTTAATACTGGCTGGACTTCAGCCACACATACTAAAATCCTTATTTCGTGACATCTTTGTTTTAGAGAGTTTCTGCAATTATTCCAGTCCTCCAAAGCCAGCTCTGGGGTGTTCTCATTTCCAAACCCCCTTCCCCCCTCCTTTCCCAGGATCTCCCATTCTCTTTCTGCCTTTCTCTTCTGGTGCTTGGGCATTCTCTCTGCAGTTCCTGTATTTGCCACATACACACGTGCGTGCTGCTAAACAGCTTTCAGAAATGCAGTGAAGTTCACTGCTTCATTAAAAATTTTTTGGTTTTTAAATTATTTTAGAACACTTCTAGGTATATATAAAAGGCACGTTATTATTAAATATATATCAAATATATTGTCCTGTCCCTGTATGGAACCTTACGGCTCTTTAACCAGTTTTACTTGGAAATGTAATAAAAAATAGATATAAAAATCAGCCAGTACACATGAAGGAAAAGAAAGTTACCACAAATAAACCCTCCCTCTACCAGATAGTTCTACATATTTGGTTATCATTATCAATGGGAGAACATGAGGGAAGGGGGGAAAAGGGGATCAGTTTTATCTGTTTTCGTGTTTTATGCCTGCTTTTTATGAGTTTGAACTGATAACTGCAAAGCTTGTGAAACAATTAATGTCTTACCCTTCTCTCTCATCATCTGTATTATAGTAAACCTAGAAGGGTGGGAAAAAAAACAACAAAAAACAATTATTCCCAAAACTCAGACACCTGCTTAACAGAAAAACTTCAAAAGGGAGAAAAAACAACAACAGGTTTGCGGGTTTTCATCTGTTAAAAAAGCCTTTTCCTTCTATAAAACACAAACATCTCTAGTTTTAATTATGATCTGGAAAAAGCGTGACTTAGAAGAGGTGCTGTTGAGTATCATCTAGTGGAAATATATCAAAGCATTTTGACAGATATTGCCCTCTCTCCTGGTTTATATCATTTTCCCAATTATTTCACAATCCTCTAAATCAGATCACTACTCACCTAAATTACCCCTAATATGATTTAAGCCACAACACTCACAAGCTTTTGTATGTATTTAATACTGTCTGAAAATCTAATTAAACTATAAAGACCAACATTAAACTACAGGCCTAATGGAAATACAATTACTAATGATATAGCTGAACTTTTTTGCACAGGCTGTGGGCAAAAGCTGAAGTCCAGACTGCTGTTTTGTGTAAATCAGTACAGCTCGTAGTCGCTGGGACCAAATTTACAACAGCAGCAAACGTGGCTAAGGGTAGCAGGGGAGGTATAAAATCACAGACTGGTGTCAAAGGCTTTACAGAACACTCAGCCAAATTCCTCACAGCGTGCCTGCACGGTGGGTCCGCACCAACAAGCGTACCAGCATTCCAGCTGCTGGGTTACTGTGCAACACTGGGCGGAGGCACCAGAGCCCTGCCTTCTGCTGGTTCTGAGGTCTGTAACTCGTTCTATGACCAGTATTTTCATAATAAAACATTCATAAATAATAAATTCTTGTCATCATGAATCGTTCTTCTATTCAATACTGAGCAAAACAATTGAAAAGTTCAGGATAGCAAGAATGCTGATACTGCAACCTATAGAGCAGTAAAAGGCAGGGCTGAACATTGCCTAAGAGCCAGTAAACTGGGGTATCTTCCAGTTAGTCTAGAAAATTATCTACATATACTAAGGAATGCTTCCACCTTCTCCTGTTTTGAGAAAAATCCACATTCTGGTTTGAAAGCCATGAGGACAGAAGGTACCCAGCACTGATACGTGAGTGGGCGTCTTTCCAATTTTGGCAAGTCAGTCAGTGACAGCTGTGATTGCAATGTCTGTGCTCTTTGTGCTTTGCTCTGCCACAATCCTCACTGCTTTAGAATATATGACAATTCCAACACTCCATGTCATTTAATCTTCATTATTTTAATATTTTGCAGCAAGATGCATACAAAATTTCCTCCTCCACTATTTGTCCTTATAAATACATGCAAAAAAGTCTCATTCTACTCCCTGAGAAGTTAATAAATAACAGGTTCATATTCAAAAAATTGTCAGAGCTGACCCTCCATTTCAGGTTTTCAATTGCCCAGCAAGCAATAAAGTAAGTCTTTAAAAAGTCAAGTAAGCAAAGACTTCCTCACACTTACTGGTGATAATGACTCCATGACTTCTCACTAAGATAATACTGAATATTAACATTAGCTTGATAGATTTGTAGAGTGAAAATATTTTCTTCCAGGGAATTCCCAGATCTCTAAATGATGCCAATAGAAAATGGGCAGAGTGGTGTTCAGTGAGCCTACTCTTGACCTGACACATTTAAGAGCTTGGTCTTTGTTTTCAGTTGTGACAGGGAAGGGGATCTCTGCTACCACAAGGTGGCACTTCATTCATCAAGCCAAATAGCACGTTCAAAACATTCAAAACCAGATTTTCCTTCAGCCACAAATCAACCTCCCACTTCAAAATTCTTGACTATTTGTTCAATTTTTTCATCCTAGCAGAAGAATGGTAAAACCATAACAAACACAAACTAATCAGTTATTAACAATGTATTAACTCCTTATTTGCACCCAGACCTCAAAAAGCACTTATCTCTTGAAAGGTCTTTTTTTAAGTGACCCACCAAGAGCAGCATTTACCAAAAGGAGAGTTGAAACCAATGGCCCCCACTTTTTTTTGTCCTAAAACCTGTCTGGGAGCACACGTGGCCGGACAGCAGGTGGGCACCAGCTCATCTCATTATCATTTCCTACCTGTCCAGTTCTTTGTAGGTTCCCGAAGTGAACATCTGGTATGAAGAGAACTGGCTGGGAATCCAGGTCAGCCATTGTTTTGAAGAAGGTGATATCGCTCTTTTTTTGCAGAGGGAGTGCACTCAACTTCCCTTCAGCTGTTAGGAGGATCACAAAGCAGCAATGTGGTTATGAGAGGAGGCACATTAAGCATGACTTGGCCCCAAACCAGAAAAGCCTGTCTTACTCACAATTATTACACGAGGCTTGGGACGCCTGGCCTTTGCCTTTCTTCCTGTTCTGCTTCCTCTCTTCGTCTCGGATTTTCCTTTCTGCTCCCTGATGCAAAAAAGACAACCCACAGATATTATCAGATGAGGCCACTGTGAGCATCACACCCTGCGATGCCTGCAACTACAGCAACGGACACATCAGAAATGCTGAAACAGAGACCAGTTATCCCATTACAGATAAATCTGTCCGGGTTGTTGGGAACGTGCCAGCTCTGGATCTATCACCTGTGCCCGAAACTCAGGCTGGTACATCCAGTAGCCCCCAGGGCTGGAGGCAGCAAGAAGAACATATCCACGTGCTGTTTTGGGGGAGAAGGGATGGACAGCTCAGGCAGCGTGCAGCCTGTAGCAGCACTGTTGCCACCACAACTTGCTCAAAGGGCATCCTGAGCCCAGTCCTTCTGTGATGGACGGAGCACTCAGGCCAAATGCCTTACATATGTACTGACGTAAAACACCTGCAGGAATGCTATCATCTTAGATCATGCTTGGGCTAAGCTCTTCCCTAAACTCTCCTCCACCATCCTTCTCTGGGGGTGGCATCACTCCACTGAGCCCAGCTTTGTCGAGGCATCTGAGATTTGCCAGTGCAAAAAGGCTACACTGACAGCTTGCCAACAGTGCAGGGGCTCTTACAGAAAAACACAGGCATTTCAAACAGGGAGAAGCCCTCCAGAAACTGGAAAGCAATGTAGAACTCAGGGGAAGTTGCAGGCTTCTGTTATGTAAATACACTCCCAACAAGTTTAGAAAATAAAACTTGTTATTGACATAAAAAGCAGCAACACCTCCTTTGAAGTTCTCCTAAATTACTTTATAAATATGAATAGTCATGTTGTGAAGGGTATTAAAGATCCATATGCTCACAGACAGTCAACATGCAAAACTGAAGATTTTTTCCGAATTAAAATTAGACGTTTCTTTAAAAGAAAGGTGGGAGGGGGAGAGAGGTAAGAAAAGCCAAAAATATTCACTCAAGATGGCAAAATTCATGCATAAGCCAATGAAACAAGCTTGAAAAGACGCAGGAAAGATGTGCTCTATCAAGAGATTTCCAGGGGTTGAAAAAAGTGGAGAAAGAAACAGATTTTTTTAAAAACATGAAGGTGTCTAACAGAAACATTGCCTCCCCAGGTCCCAGGTCCCAATTCAGCTGTCTCTGACCTCAACCACAGAAGACAAGAATTCGGAGTTGTGCCCTTATCAAAATTGCTTCTAGGGGCACATTTGTTTCTTTAAAGACCTCCTGTTCTTTGGCAGAAAGGAGCAAAACTATGCCTCACAGCCAATGTCCTGCAGAAGACACATCCCTGAGAGTCCTGGGCTGCCCAAAGTGGTTCTGCCTGCTGCTCTACTGTCACAGGTAGTGGGACCAACCTTGAAACTCATTTCATACACAGCAGCAAGCATGAGTTTCCTTTCAGGAACACAGAAACTGCCACAAATGTGGCAACAGGAATACCCACAAAACTGCCTACCAGCCCTTCTGAGTGAGGAGCATCCCAGGTGGCACAGTGCAGGGGCCAGCCAAGCCCACCTGATATACAGCATTTTGGTCAGTGCTGAGACAGCGGACTGCAATAAGATTTTTGCATACCAGAGCATTTCTGCTGGACAGTTTTCACACCTGAGCCATCTGACACGTATCTAATAAACCAAGAGTTTGCATATCTTTTCAGGACAAAAGAAGAAATAACCCTGCCAGAAGGGACTAGAAATTAGGCTTTGACCAGTCAAATATTTGAAAGAGTTTTTCATTTTTTTTCATTGACATCTGGACATTGTATAAATGCAACGAGTACCTCTGCTACTAACTGTGAGCAAGGCACAGACTATGAATTTCAGCTGATTTAAAATATTTTTTGTCCAAGTCTTCACCTTATTTAAGCTTATGTCTTGCCTTCTATCTCCAGCCTAGCAAAGTCCTTGCCATTATAAGAACCACTGCCATCACCACTATGAAGCTCATGTGTCACTAGTTTCTAATTCAAGGCCAAAGCATTCCACATCTGGCAGGACAGGCCCATAGACTTCAGTCTTCTTCTCCCTAAAGCTGAAGATCAATATAGGCAATTAATACCCTATGATAACCTATTTTTACTAAGACGATCCATAATGAAGTCAAGAGGGCAGTAACTGCCTACATTCCAAATAACATGTAGTTTTTCAGAGTTAAAAAAGCAGGATTCATTTATTTGATTTTGGAACAGTGTTACTGTATTTGCCAAGTCAAATGCTTCTGCTTCTTTTCAGCAATGCTAATTACACATAGAAAATCAAAATATCTCTGAATCCCCAGTTCCTTTATACACAGTGGTTAAAGCATCTTGCAATATATAAATATAAACAGGGCTGGTAGCAAGTTTCCCTGACAACCTACTTAAGGAATAAAAATTATATTCTCTTATCATAATGCAGCATCAGTGATCTGCACATGATAAAGGGACTGCAAGGGCAAAGAGAATTAGTACTGAGAAAACAAGATGTGCACTGTAACAGTGGCTTTGAAGATTGCCTACTGGAAAATAAACAGGGACAAAAGACTGGAGAATGAAGAGGGAGCAAGCACAATTACAACCTTTGCAGCCTTTATCTCCACACGTTTATGCCACAAAGAACACATTGGATGTGAGTCGGTGTTGGTCTCAATTTCATATGTAAATGAATACTAAATTTAAGCAACTGCCTGAGTAAATACTAAAATATGTATAATATGTACCACTTTGTTAAATGCAATTTTATTTCTTCAGGGATACTCTTTCCACAACTATGCTGTGTTTCAGCTGGAGGACTTTAATTCTTCAATTAATGTTTTGCTTAAAAACTGGACACCTCTACCTGAGATTTATCTAAGTTGCTATACAAACACATCTACTGGTCCTAAAGAGGCACCATCACTGCAAAAAAACATTTGTAAGAACACTTCAGGCACAGAAACATTTTTTCTTCCACGTTTCAACCTAAGACACATTTCAGTACTTAGGCAGGAGGAGTTTACTGTGCAGTGCCTCTGATCCAGAGAACTGCAATAAATCAGGCACTTTTCTCATCAGTTTCTCTTTAGGGTTGTCAGATTGGGGCATAACAGTACAATTCACACTTTTAAATTGTATAAGAATTAATATAGGTTTGCTGTTTTTTTCAAATGACCCCGTAATACTTTTTTAATTAATCATGACAAAGAGGTGGGCAATAATCATGTCAGCTTCACCACCTTTCCCCACCAGGCAGCAAACCGGTTGTGGAGAGCTTCAAAAATGATCAAGGGAGTGGAGCACCTTTCTTAGGAGGAAAGGCTGAGAGACCTGGGTCTCTTTAGCCTGGAGAAGAAAAAGACTTAGAGCGAATCTCATCAATGCTTATAAATATCTAAAGGGTGGGTGTCAAGAGGATGGGGCTAGACTCTTTTCAGTCATGACCAGTGACAGGATAAGGAGCAATGGGGACAAACTGGAACACGGAAAGTTCCTTCTCAACATGAGGAAAATCTTCTTTAGTTTGAAGGTGCCAGAGCCCTAGAACAGGCTGCCCCGAGAGATTGTGGAGTCTCCTTGTCTGGAGATATTCAAAACCCGCCTGGATACGTTTCTGTCCAGCCTGCTCTGGGTGAACCTGCTTTGGCAGCGGGGTTGGACCAGATGACCTCTGAAGGTCCCTTCCAACCCCTACTATTCTGTCAATCTGCGATTCTGTGAAACCTTGTTTTTGTCACTAGAGGGCGAGTCACAGACTCAGCAGCAAAAGCGACCAAGCCAGGGACCCTCCATTTAGCATCGCCTCAGCTGGTGCCATCTCAGAAATGAGGGTACCCAGTCCCACCAACAACCTTCAACTGAGTGTGACGAATCCTCCCAGTGCCACCAGCAAGTGGAAATTCTCCAAACATGTAATTATTTACAAAAGAACCGTGACAAATGGGTATCGGTAAAGATACAACAGCATAAGCGAGAGGAAAAGCAGACCTCAGTCTCTTTCCAAATGCCAATTAGCACAAACTGTCATGTGAATTGACCTTGATATTTTTAATTAATTTTCAGCCATTCAACTCATTTTCAGCCCTACATTAAGTTAAAACACTCTGTGTGCAAGTATATGTGTATACATTTATATTATACAGATGCACATCCCGTTATCAATACCCTTGAGCCCTCCAGTTCCCACTTCCCATACAGTTTTGATGTTAATAATGATTTAACTACCCCTGCGATCTTTCTTTCTACTTTGAGACAGTTTTGATTAAAAGACTCAACATCCATTTCCTGCTTTTTAGTGTGAATATTTGAAGAACCAATTAAGCCAACAGATGCAATGAACATGTATTATTCAAAATCTCCACCAGTTGTGTCTACAGGTCACCCTTGATGAGTTTGTGCTCTGAATTTCCTTCCTTTTTTTAAATAATTCAGATTTTTCTAATTGCTTTTCAAAAACAGGTAGATAAAAATTACTTATTACTTTGATATTTACTGAGCTTTTAACATCCAGCTGCACCTTCAAATCTCAAAATATTTGACATTCAAAGTTACAATTAAAAGCATAACATTTTGACTGCAAGAAGACCTCAGTGCATACATTTACATTCATTACTTTCAAAGTTTTTGCTCCACTAACAGAACTGACTGATTAGCCCTCTAGATCCAGTTGTCAAGACAGCAACAGGGGAATGAACTGAAAAAGAGGAAGGAGCAGCAGCACAGAGACCTGGAACAGTTGAACTCTTACCCTTTCCATTAAAAAGTTAATGCTACATATTGCCTGGGGCATGGCCTTTTGCCTTTCTATTCCCATCTGTAACATGGAAGACTAATTTGGATAAATTTCGGAGCCACTTAAATAGATGTAGGTTCTTGAATCCCTGAACCTTTACTTGAACCGAGGCATCAGCTGCCCCCTGGAAGGTCTTTCCCAGCAGAGTTAAAGCCATCAGCCGACAGGTGTTAAACACAACTGAAATGTGGTCACACTCCCATTGAAGAACCATCACTGAGATAATATTTCTGAGCATCTGTTTCTACTCAGTGATATATACAGCTGACCATGACACTGACAGACTCATTAAGGCATGATCTATGTGTTTGGTGCTGAAAATTCTTCAGCAAGTTCCCTCAAAGGAGTGAGAAAACCCATTGTAAAAGAAACAAATTTTGCAAAAGAGTGAGTGAGCAAAAAAAGAGGAAAAAAAAGTTACTGAACTACAAAATAGGAACAGGTAATATATTTTTGAAGTTTCCTTTTAATAAAAAAATCCTAGCAACATCCAAGCTTCTGAAATAATGGTATGTAATCAAACGGAGGGGAAAAAACCCATCAGCTTTATCACTGGGACTTGATGTTTTCCACCGTACCATAAAAAAAGTAGCTTAGCAAGCAATTCTAAAAGAACTTTTCTGCATTTTTCTATCAGAGACCTCTCCACAGAATTTAAACGTTACCTATCCTGGCTGTTAGAGCAAGGAGGATAACATCATCAGAATGGCACATATGTGAGCCTATGGTAAGTACTGACCTTCCAAGTACAAACTTTTACCTTTCTGCTTTCTATGACTTTTTTGATATTCTTATTCTTATATCATTACCTATAACATGCTGTTCTTAAACAGTCCAACTATTGCTCACAAGCTGAGGAATCAGGGCCAAAAAGGCTGCGAAGCAGTAAAATAATTACACGATAATTTGTTAAATTTATGATATAACTGACATCCAAATTCTACCATGAAACACAATTCTTTAGGAAAAGAAAAAAAAACACATTTAATTAGCAAAATACAGCAATAATAAACTGTCTAAGAAGGTTCCTCATCTGTCCATGGTAATTGTGCTTTCTGCTTACCTTGTCACAAAAAACCTTGATCTGGCAGTAGGCTCGGTGGATGGGTTTATTGCTGCGGTTGTTGTAGCTGTACGTATCGATCTGTATCATCAAAGGAAGCCCTTTTACTCCTTTTTGTGAGGAGAAGTCTGTGCTCAAGCAATTCACTGTGATGAAAATCTGTGTGGCAGAGAGATTACTTTTAAAACGTAGTGCAAACAACTATTAAACTTCTTGTAATACATGACAACAAATTTGAAGATAAAAGCAGATACCTCACTCCAAAAAACAGATTTTAATTCAGCTACAATCCATGCTCTGGTAATTTATACAAACGTCTATTTTCCACTTCTGTCCTAAGTCTACCAGAGATGCTTGACTCTGGGAAGAAGGACAAACTACTAAGATGAGTATTGATGCTTCAGTTTGGATCAGGAGCCCACATTTGAGGTGAATCGTTTGATTGCCCCAACTTTCTGTGCTTTGTTTCAACACCAGAGCTGAGAGTGCACGAGCTGGATTCTCTTTGGAAGGGCCAGAGAAATAGTATATTTGCACTATTTGTTAATATAGACATAGGACTATAATCTTGCATTGTCCTTTCTGGTCATATCTTGGTCTGGCTTGTTTATCTGACCACTCACATTTTAAATTCCATGTGGCCAAGGAAAAGTCCTACCCTCCCAGCACCCTCAATTTTCTTCACTCTTTCCCTTCCTTCATCCCACCAACGAGTACTCTTGATCTTCACTTTAAAGGTCCTTCACTAGCTTTCTTCAACTTCAAAAATGCATCTCATCCTATTTTCCAAACTGAAAGGAGTTTCTCAAACATTATAAAACTACTCCCTACCTCTTCTCAGAAGTCCCCTTTGCCATGCAGCATCCACACAACTTGCCACTGCCCTTGGTTCCTGGGAAGCCCTGTCTGCCTTTGTGTCAGAAACCTGTCTCATGCTTTCCTTCTACACCCACTTATGTCTGTTGACAGCCATGGTCACCTCCTGTCCTCTAACCCCCGTCAGTACCATGGGGCAAGCTGTGTCTCCTCTTCCATGTGTTTGTACAGCACCTGGCAAGAAGGGTGTCCCACCACCACATCTCCCAAGGACTACTGTGATGCAAAGCAGGCACTGGGAACTGAAACACCACCGATATCTTTCCATCAGGATAGTTCACATGAACCTTGAGAAATGAAACTGTATTAAAAATCCAACTCTTCTCTGTGCTTTACCCTAATGGCACGAGTTAACATTACAGTCAGGTTTTTACAGATGGAGCCAGAGCAGCTTGTTTGCCTGACTGAGCTAATGGCAGCTCTGCATTTCTGCTTCTGATTGTATCACCCAGCCACATTTACAAATGAAATAGTTGAACTTTAACTGCGGGGAGAGGAGGGAGGTGGGGCAGGGCCCTAGGTGAAACTCTGATTTTGAAGCTGATAGTGTTATTTCTGTTTCAAATTACAACTTGATCTCCTCCAGCTCCAAAGGTAAGTGTGGATACGGTTCATATGCCTTTGAAATACGACAGCCTGAATTTTTATTTGCTTTCAGACTCCTTTACAGCGTCAGAGCAATGCTTAAAGTGCATGTGAACACAGGACAGTGGAATGAGGTCTGGCATAAAACAGAATCTGGTCTTATTATATTTTAGCCCGTACTACGGAATTTTCCAAACCGTACATTAAAATGCGAGAGGGGATATGCAGGCTTGGCATCTAGCCAGCACTTGGTGTATCTAACACCGTTGCTGCACACTCAGCTAAGAAGTGAAGAAAGACCTTGTCCCACCTTAATCAACTCCACACACTGTGTGTCAGCTCTTCTGCTGCCCCCAGAAACCGAGCGGAGTAGCAGCGACTGGGGGAGACAGACTTGATCGTTTTAGGAGTCCCCGTACAGCAATAACAAGATTATTCACTATGAATAATAGATTGATGCTGTAAGATTCAATATCCTTGTCCCGACACTGTAATACATCAGGAGCTCTCTGAGGAGCAATGACTGTGTGCATGAAGCATGCTACACTTTCTGTCGTATCATTTGCACCTCCCAGATAGACAGATGGATTCGAATTAACACAGATCATTTATTTGGGGGAAAATCTTCTGTCTCCACACAATCTTCTATTAGCTTTCCTGTAAAGCACGCCACTGACTTTGGATTTGGAAAACATGGGCGATTTGGAAAACATGGGCAGAGGGAGGAGGAATAAGTTCTGTTACTTGAGTTGATTCTAGGCGGGTTTTTTTCTTTGTGTAACTGAATAATTGCAGAGTTTCGACGCGGTGGTGCAGCAGACTGCTGCAGTGAAAGGGGACCCAGAGAAGCCTCTGGACAGTCCTCTTTTCTCTGCCCCAGCCCTGCCCAGAAACCTTCACCTCCTGAAGGCACTGGCCAAGGAATGTGCCTGCTCTGATTTCACCTGCCTGTCCAAGCACAGCCTGCTCTGCCCTTTACATCCCTCATCTCTCCTGTCCATAACGCAGGTCCTCCCACTCGCAGTGACACGAGGAGACAAACAACCACATGGACAGCCATGAGAAGATTAAGTCCAATTCTACCTCTCTTGGAAGACACTCTGTTTTAAGATCCTCCTTGTTCTGGTCTATTGTATGGTAGAGTTACATGGTTAGAAAATGTAGAGTTAAGCAGAAATGACAGCAGCAGGAGCAGAAATCATCCCCTTTTTTTCGCCCCAGGGCCCTGTCTACACTTGATTTACAGCTATTTTAATGGATGTGACTATGGCTGTACCGGAATTCATTTACAAACTTTTTTTTTCCCCTCTGTAAACTAGATTTTAGCAATGTGTTGCTATCAGGAGCAACTTTGGGTTGTTGTTATAGAGATGTCTCTTTTTTTAATGTCAGCATATCTTAGATTTGAGCAATTAGTGATAGAGTTCCACCCATCTAGTCTCCAGCTCAGGCATGCCACTGGCAATGCAAAACTAATTTGGAGAAACATTTGGTGCCTGAGAAAGTTTCAAAAGTGGCCTAAGATAATGACAACTCCTCTGTTTGTTATAAAGCATGCCTAGAAAAAGTACTCTCTCTTTCAGGGAAGGTGCTCCTCCACAGTGTAGCTGTTATTATGTGAATTACTGACTGTTTGTTTAACACTGCAGCATAATTAGTGATATACAAGACACACACAGTAACCTACCTTGAGAGAAAGCAAGGCCCAGAAATGCATTTCCCCTTTTATCATTTAATCCAGCCAACATGACTCCTGCTGTGGCCTCTCAGACTATACACTTTAAAGATCTACAGTTACGAAACCTCTAATATAAGCCTTTTATTACTATTTACATTTCTGGCTCCCATTGTCTCACAAAGAGCCAAAGGCAGAAGGGAGGAAAAAGTGTGTTATAGCACAAAATCAGAAATGTAAAGCAATTTCTCTCCTGAATACTGGTAACACATAGAAACTATGCCCCGGTGACGGGTCTTTACAAAATCCAGTTTTAAAGGGGTTCATCCCTCCAGACTGTAACAACAAAGAGTTAAACGACTTGTCTCTTAAATGACTAGCATCAATCCCATCATTCTTGCTATACACAGAAAGTGTGGTTTTATTGTTTCTCCTGCCAGCCGTTACCTTATAAATCCCATACTAAGGTAAGACCTTTGTTTTATTTCAATACAAATGTCTCCAGCAAATGTTTACACTACTCTTTTGAAGCTTCCTCAACCCACACCACACCCCAGCAACAACATAAAAACCCCATTTGCCTTGAATCCCAGATGCACACTTACTGAACCATTTGTATACACTGAAATTTCAACATTATTTGCTACCAGGGGTTAACTCTTCCTTAATATACACAAGTGTGTGTGCATGCATGACATTAAAAAAATATATATGCATACATACGCGCACAGACATGGTTTATTAAAGTTTATTCAACCAGTTACCAAGTCTAATAATACATAATTTCTGATACTAATTTTCCCAAATAAAGTATCTTCTTCCAACCTTTAAATTTTGAGAGTAAAGAAAATATTAATTTCCTCCCTAATGAAACGAAATTTGATCTATGTTAGGAAGGAAATTAATAATTAAGAACAAAATAATTCTTATACCAGTCCAAGCTTGTCCTAAGAATCCTAACAACATTAAAGAAATACAGGTTGTCACAATACAAATCACTGATGGACTGTGCTGCTCTATCAGCTTGATTTTACAGTTGTGCCCACTGGAATCATAGCTCACTTCGGCCCACAGTGTCTAAGAACCTAATCCTGCAAATCACTTACTCATTGAAAACACACACAGCTTATTACTGTATGGGCTATGCCAGAACTCATTAAATAATTGGAATGGTTCCCAGAGGCTTCAGCATACTTTGGATTAAAGATCTACATTTCAGTTAAATATAGCAGGACAATGATTGCCTGCAAGTACACACAACAACTGCACAGCACACAACTACTGTACACACCAAAAAGCATGTGCCAGCACCTGCCTGAATAACATCTCTGCCAACTTGTCTGTTTACCCCATGTCCAAGCTGCAGCACTTTGCAGAAATCAGTAATTTCTTGGTACCACTGAAAAGTATTTTTATCTGCTTTAAGATGACATTTTTCTTTAGCAACTGCTCACTGAAGTCACACCTTTAATGTTAAAAAGTGCTTTCCATAAAAATGTACAATTAATGTGTAGTTTCAGAGTAATATCATCCTAACTATTTTCCATTAGTGAAGTAATAATCATAAAGAAAGCGTCTCTCAAAGATCTGGTATGATTTATGACAAAGGTATTCTCCTTTGACCAGGGAAGTTCTGATTCTTAATTCTCTTTCTGGCAAACGAACTTCTGTCAGCAATCAGAGTGCAAGCAGGCAGATGTACATCTATCAAAAAGGGAGCTGAGCTCTCTGTTCCAAAGCCTCCACTAAAACTTTGTCAACCAGCCAGATGCTGCAGCAAAATCTTCTGCAGGGCAACGACAAAGCAACTACCTACCTGCTAGCGTATCATAAAAAGGCTTTTGAAAGATGGTTAACAAGTCAGCCAGTTCTTGTTAATTGTTTGCTTCCTCACCTTTTTTTTAAAGAACTCCTTTAAAAATACCAAACATAGTATACAGGTTCAACCACAGGGAGCTAACAAATCACCTTGCCCGTAAATACTGCATATTTATATATAGAAGTAAATATTGGAGTGAAAAGAATACAGACTGTAAGAAAGTATTTTTCACTTCCTATCTCTGCTTTCTTATTGCACAGTATTTTTGCCTCGAGGCAGCATAAGGAAGAGTCCAACGTGGCTGCAGACCCTTCCCCTTATTTCCCTGTATCCTGCTCTGAACCACAGGCCCCAGGGTGACCTCTAGCCCTGACCCCAGCAGAAAGGATGTTGTTCTAGGAAAAGGTAAGGATGTGCCAGGCCCAACTCTGCTCTGCCAGAAGGCAAGGGGACTGCTGTTGTCAAGCAGATACAGCAGTGGAAATACTCTGGTGCAGTTCCCTTCGTCCACGGGAAGCAATGGTGAGATTATTCCACAGCTCCACCCGTGTTGTACAAGATTCTCTCTTCCATTGACTCATTGTCCCAAGCAGCAGTTGGAAGACAGAGGGACCGAGCAACACGGAGTTGGAGCCAACACCCCAGTTCCCTTCAGGTCACAGAGACAGTAAGGAGAGACCTCTGCCTGTGTCTCCAAAAGCTTGTTTTTTCCAAATAAGATCCAACTGAGACACCGCCTTGCAAACCCTTCGCAGGCTGATTGTTAACAGGCAGATGCAGGCTGTCACTCCCGCGCTCTTATACCCTCATCCTGAAGGGCTTCCAGGAGAAGGGGATTGCTCTGCCTGCGTGTGGGAGGAGAAATCTGGCTTTAAATCGGATGCCCTCCAGGTGGAGTAGGAAAGTGAGAAATCCAGATGCCCCAGATAAATCTTCCTAGATGCGGGACTTTGGGATATTTGGTTAGATGATCTCTGCTGCTTCTGTTTGATTTTTCAAGACCGCTCCCCTACGCGCTTCCAACGACCAGAATGTTTTCTTTATTTCTTCCCAGGCCAGTAGAGCGCTTCATCACATCACATCTCAGAGGCCCTGGAAAGAACTGCTCTGTGCTGCTTTTGTCTGACTCAGAAGAGAAAGGTCTTTGTGCCTGTGAGGTTAGTTTTAATCTTGAAATTGTGGTGAAAAGGGAAAACAACACTGAGCAGAAACAATGGAGCCTGTTTAAAGATCATCATTCAAAAAGCTTAAGAAAGGAGAGACTGTAATTAGGCCTTGAAATTCTTCATCTCTCTTGGATGAGGTAATTGCTGGAGAAAAAACAGCTTTCAGTGACGTGCCTCAAAGTCCACAGCTTTCAAACACCACAGGGGCATCCTTTGGGAATCCCCAGACCCAGGGCAACTGGCTTTCTATTAGACTCTCCAACAAGAGCAAGCATGTGGGTACATGTATGTGGGGAGGGAAACACTCAAATACACAGTGATAAGCTTTTACAACCTGATTTATACCTGATAGCCCAATACCAAAGCATATTATGAATCCTCTTACTTTTATCAATACATTTACAGTTCAAGCTCCTAAAAGATCAGATATTTGATAACTACCCCCCAAAATAAGTATCTATAAGCCAATTTGCACTTTAATGACTATTTCCTGCAGAAACACAAGTAGCTTTTTTAAATTTCACTCATGACATTTTTTTAATCCAGCAACAGAAGGGAGTCATTATTTTAAAATCTTTCTATGTTATATTGCCAGTGACGATTGCGGGACTTGCATTCTTCATGTCCTGGCACCCAAGGCAGGAACAATGTGAACGGTGTGAGATTAGAACAAAATGGCCAAGGATAACACCTGACATCAGTGGATATGACTTCCTTGCTCCCAGAACAACATGCCAGCCCCAGCAACAGGGGTTGTCCTTGCTGGTGGGATGAGACTGCGATGCTCTAGCCCTGGGAGGGGTCCTGTAAAGGTCCTTGGGAAAGTCCATCATGCTGGAGATCCCAAACTTGTGTTTGCTGTATTTGCTTACATAACGATCACACGCACACAACGGTCACCTGTTGTGACTGCAGAGGACAACATACCACTGTATTTTGAAATGGAATCACATAAGAGGGGACTATCTGGAACAGTGAGAATGTAATCATTACATGAGCAAATATAGCACCATTAGCAACTGGGCCAAGTACAACTCTGTTTACCAAGGCCAGCTTTTGAAAGAGCTGGGTGGTTTTCAGAACTGTTGTCTTTTCTTTAGAGCTCTGTTCTTTTCAAATGTGCATCAGAGATGAAAATCCCTGTTACTACAAACATCAGCACCTTCAGTCAGCGGGTCAAGGCAGTGGGTGTTAATGCTACCAACCCGTGCTTGATGCAATCTCTTGCAGGACTCGCTCGACACAATCTCTCTAATGCCCTGTTAGAAATGCAGTGGGGAGTCCTGCATGGGGTTAGTTGTCTCTGTATTTGAAAGATCCATAGCATTACATGAACATTGGTCATTTTGTATTCAACATGAAAACAGTATCGAGGAGATTGCTATGGTCAACAGTATTTGCTGTTTATTGTTTCTACATCCCCCAGAGTCTCACTCTACTCCCAATCATTTTACACACCTTATTTCCCTTGTTGTTTGCTTTCTGAGGGCCAACTTCTTATAATTACCAGCAGCTTTTCATTTCTCCTACCCTACTCCTTGCAGCTGAAACACTCTGCAGCCCTTTGGATAACCTTATCTATAAGAAACTGTGCTGTCCTGGCTTATAGGTCCACTGTAGCAGTCACATCCTCGAATGCAAAACCCCATGTCTGAGGGTACTTGAACATTTAAAAGAAAAAAGAAAGAAAGAATACACCAGTCTTCAAAAACAGTCCTCAAAAATACATTCATTCCCAATTGCAAGGACAGTCTGTAAAAATAATGGCACAAACACAAGGGAAGGCATAGTCTAGCTTACAGAATATAGATTATTGGAGAGGTTAATAGTTTAGAAAGGAAGTTGATAATTTAGAGAAAGAAAAACTTCACTTTGTGTCTTCTACTGACTTTGCAAGTTCCTTGCAGTTGCACTGTTCCTCAGTAGAAGCTTCTCAGTTTCTCTCTGGCCATATTTAAAATGGAAAATCACTGAGAGGCTACAAGTAGAAACTACACTGTGAGAGTACTGCAGCTTTCCTCAGAATGCAGTATCATCTCAACAGCCGTTACATACCATCTTGCCTTCTGCAATGGCCAGAATCCCTGGGATCAGTGAAAGATCACAATTTGCCTGGCTTTGCAGAGACTGAGCTCTCTCACCGTCTTACCCTCTTACTGCTTGTTAAAAAGGAGAGAAGTAGAACAGCAGCTGAGGATGGATGGTACTTATAAAGGGATACTATCTGAATGGTTTTTCCTCACCTTTGCCTCCTCATTGACATCCCAAGTAAAGGACACAGCATTGAATGCAATTTCTTCAATATTCCCAATGGTATTAAAACTCTCCTTGTAATCAGCTGTAAGAAACAACAAAAAAACAAAAGACTCATGAGAAAAGTTTTAACTTCCTCCTTAACAATTCATCGTACATCTTTGTTTTTCAGCTAGGCTGTCTAATGCATCAAAACTACCTCTTGTACTGTTGATGTTGAATTATTAATAAGCTTAATTGCAAAGAGGTAATATACTGCAGCTCGAGTCTTACGCATAGGACATCACTAGCTAATGTTCTTCCAAAATAGTGCTTTCTTTTGAAAGGGAGTAAGTGTGACTGTAGTGGGAATCAGTGGATGCATTCATTAGCTTAGCCAAGGTCAAAATTGGAAAATTAACTAAAAGCTAGTGAAACTTTTAAAGGGTCTGTTTAAACCTTGACATAATGAATGACATTATGATAAATCCTAAAGAAGCTTTCTAAACAGCTAAGAGCAATCATTGGATGAAATAATCAGTATTGTACATTCCTCACCCAGTTGTTTCAAGATTTCCTAGGAATCACTGCACTAGATGTTGTATCTCAATTTGAAAAAAACAAACAAACAAAACCCAAAAAAAACCCACCACCAAAATAAAAACCAAACAAAAAAACCCCACAAAGATCCTTCCTCCAAAGTGTGTATGATAGTAAAATAGCAAACAAAGTAATTTTAAATTGTCTGGCTACAAAATCTAGATTTTCTTCTCACTTCCTTCCAAAGGGTTGGCTGTAAATACTATCAATAAACTAGTATTTCAGAAAGAATGCAAACAAAGGGGGAGTAAGTCCAAATGTTAAAGATGGCTCATCCCTCCACCTCCACCAAAAACATTAAGGGCAGAAAACCACATAAGACGAACGAACAACTTCCACATCTTCTTCATAATCAAAAAGAGGAACAAGACCCTTTTTTCTGTCCCTTTCCCAGTCCATTTAACACACTTTCTTCTTTTTGATGTCAGATTAAGAGAAAGACAGGGTTTGTATGGAGGTAATATCTGCTTGATTAAAGGACCTTCCAGATTCTTCATGTAAATGCTTCAACTCTCTTTGGGACACAGACATTTCCTTAGGATCCCTCCAGGGTTGTAACGGCTCTAATTGGACTTGGAGCCAGAGGGCTGAGCTCTGTCAAGATGCAGCAATATTGATCTAATGTTTGCCCAGATCTGCACTTCAGAGGCACACTCATTCTTAGCTTTCTATCACTTATACAAAGAGGATGTTTTTGTATTCTATAAATGAAACACCCAAACGTTTTCAATATTTATTTCCTTTGCCCTTTTAAAAGTGAACTCTTGGTCTCTCAAAAATAATTTCTAGGTAATAACTGTTTAAAAATCATTTATAACAAAGCCACTGCTGCAAGGACAACTACCTAGAATAGAATCATAGAATCATTTAGCATGGAAAAGACCTTTAAGATCATCAAATCCAACCATAAACCTAGCACTGCCAAATTCACCACCAAACCATGTCCCTAAGCACCCCTGCTACACACCTTTTAAATACCTTTTTTCTCATTTGAAATGCAGGGATGCTGGCATTTCACTGGGCAAGTGAAACTGTGTGCCTGGGATATGTGACTTATTTTGGATACAGTACTGTTGTGGCCACAGGAAGAGCACAAGCTATGTGGTGGTGAAGCAGCAAGCGGCCATGGTGTTGAGAGGACAGGCAGGTTTTTCATTCCCATCATGAACTCAGATCTCCTTTCTAAACGAAGTCATTGGCTTCACTATCTAAATTCAGTGTGGGAATGCAAATGAGGAATTAGAAGACACATAAGTAGTTTAATGTGCATGTGCACACATCCACCCACCCCTTAAATTTATGATTCACCAGAAAGTGCCTCGTGCAACTGACTGCTGCATATGGGCGTGCTGTGTAGGTGCACTTTGGAAAGGCATGAACAAGACGTCTTGTAAAGACACATGTTTTCTTCTCCTAAAAGGCTGTCAGAATCTCGCATCCCACCAACCCTTCCCTTCCCCCAACACATGCCTCCACTTCCTTAATTTACATGCACAAATCTCATGGAGTGTCTATGTGACACGCTGTTTAAAAGCAGGAGTGAATACTATTCCCCTCAATTTACAGATAATTAAAGAAGGATCCTCAGTAAATTAAGAAAGCATTTACATCCAAGGGTATTTGAAAGTTGCTAGTATAACTACAATTTGTCCTTTTCTGCTGCTGTGAGTTCCAGAAATAGAAAGTCGGGGTTCTTCGATATGCAAAAAACCATCTCTATGGGAATTATTTCCTCAGTTTGGGGTAAACTGAATATTAAACAATGGGAAATTTCAACATTAAGTACTAATCATTTGCATGCATTACATACCATTGTAGTAGTTTGTGTATTGTGAACAAACTATCCTGCAAAAAAAAATTGGGCAAGACTCTGGAGCACAAATAACCTCAATCTAAAGCTTCCACACCCACCCTTTATGTCCATATTTGAATCTGTTCCAGTACATTAAATTATGGTACTGGTTCTAAATAATCAATATTGTATTCCTTCCTTGACATTATTAAAAAAAAACCCATCCAATGTCACAGCACAGCACTGTGGAAAAATCAGATTTTTTTTTTTCACTCCTGCTAAAAACAGTGAAAGTGCCTTCTTCCTTCTTCAGAAAAATCCATAAACAGCATATAGCCTAAATTCTGGAAAACACCTTTCCTTCTTGCTTAATAAGTGTCAAGTCCTCAGGTTGATTCTTCAAGCACTAAGGACCTGCTTACAGGTTAGTGCATGGTTATCCTATTAATTTCGATGCATCTTCAGACCCAGTACTTGCATCTAATCCATTCAATCATCCTTCCTCCCAGGAGCTGCACCAGCCAAAACACAAAACAAATTAAAGCAGTGACCCCTGCATGTCTGGAGTGAAGGAACAAGTCACTTTGTTTCCTCTGACCTCCAGAATATATCTCCAGGCCAGAAGGCAGACAGACAGACCTGTGCCAGTCATCACCCCTATCTGAGGCCCGAATAGCTGGGACCCCAGAATTAGAACATCCCAAATTCATTTGATGCTTTGCCTGCTAAAGACCAAGTCACACTCTAAATTAAAAGTGCATTCATAAACAATTTTAAAAGGATTCATAGATGTTAAATATATGCTACAAACATTAAGTTAAAATAATATTATAATAAACCTCTATGGAACAGGTTACATAGATTTATGGCTATTCACAGATAGCTTTAGAGGAGCCTAATATATGATTAACCCTTTATATATTATTGATAGTTGGGAGAGAAATCTGAAACAACAAAAGTGGGGCTACCAGCAGATTGCCAGACCATCCCCTGAAGAGGGGACAAATCTAATACACACCCCTGTCCTTTGCAAACTTCTCTCACTGCCTGTTTAAATTGTTCTCCAGGGCGTATCCTGGCATTTGCTAATCTCTCTCATAGACATCTAATTCTCTCTGTTAACTATGCAGGGTCTGGACAGTATTCCTAACTCAGTATTCCTTTACAGGAGCCCTTCAAAGAGAATTTTTAGTGTAAAGGGAAATCTTCATAGAGCCACACAATAATTCAGCTTGGAAGGGACCCCTGGAGACTTTTTGGTTCAAGCCCTACCCTATTCCCACTCAAAGCAGGGCCATCTTCAATTTTGGATTAAGTTACTCACTTAGACCATCTAAGAGGTCTAAGGAAAGAGAAAACTGGAAGATTTTGCTAAATGCAGCTTGATGCTTGTATGGGAAATGTAGTTGGGAGCCATTTTGCCCTAATAAGCCCAATATCCACAATCTAAGTCACAAAGAAAATTAAATGTACTTAAAAAACACTGTACCTGGTAAGAACCAATATGGTACGGCCATATTGCATAGAATCATAGAATCATTTGGGTTGGAAGGGACCTTAAAGAACATCTAGTTCCAACCCCCCTGCCACGGGCAGGGACACCTTCCACCAGACCACATTGCTCAAAGCCCCATCCAGCCTGACCTTGAACGCTTCCAGGGATGGGGCATCCACGACTTCCCTGGGCACCCTGTTCCAGTGTCTCACCACCCTCACAGTAAAGAATTTCTTTCTAGTATCAAATCTAAATCTCCCCTCTTCCAATTTAAAACTGTTGCCCCTTGTCCTTTCACTACACTTCCTGATGAAATTTCAATTGTTCTCAAGAAAACATTACTGAGCAACACCCAGCTCTTTCTTCTGGAAATGCTGAGATGAACTGTGCTCTTACAGTTCTTAGGTCTGACAGGGAGTGCTATAGCAATAAGTCTTACTACACTGGGCTTTGCTCATGTTTGCAGTCCAAATAAAGGATACGGGCCAGAGTGCCTCAAAAAGTCAGCACAGACCTATTTCATCTCAAGCTAATGGAAACATAAAAGGCCTTTGCTTTAAGACAGATATAAACACATGTACAGCACTTGTTTTACAGAGTACGCGTCACAGGACTGGTTGGGGCGAGGGGACTGCAGTGTGGTGGAGGCAGAGGGTGTTGGCACTGCAGTAGAACAAGCTCCTCAGCACATACCTTCAGAGGTATGAGCGTTAGCACTGCAAGCTTGTAGGGACTAGCACAAAAAAAAAAACCCCAAAAAACAGGCAGCCTTCAGAAATAGCTGTGAAGAGGCGTACTTGCTCTTTTAATGTGTCGTGACAGGACAGCGGTGGAGGTTTTACTGCCTTAACAACCCGAAAGGACAAAAAGAATAAGTCAGGGAAACACTTCAGCCAGAACTATATGATAGGACAAAAGAGGCAGAGAAGAGATTCAGGAAGAGCTGCTTTGACCAAACACACTTGATGTTAAATAATGCCAGGCACAGTGAAGGCTGCAGCATTTGAAAGTGGAAAGGCAGTGCGTGAGTGGAACCACTCAGGGACAGATTCCCATCACTGGAGGTGTTCAATCAGCCCTGAAGCTTTGCAGTGCTCTCTTCAAGCAACCCTGTTTGTTTTTCCCCCTCCTCTCTGGCCCCTCTCATTCCTGCTATTCGATGGTTTGGTTCCCTCAGGCGGTCAAAACAAGATAGACTTTGTCTGCTTTGGTCTCGCCGGCTCCTTTGACTGGAATCCGCTGCAGATGGCTGCGTGTGTAAACTGCACGTGGGAGGGGAGACGTGCTTGATGTCTAGACACTCCCACAGATTTCAACTTCGGGCTCCTTGGCAGCAGGTACATGTTCTTCCTCTGTTAAAATCTCCCAAGCATGCGGATAGGGCAGTTGTGGCTGAAATGGGCTTGTAAGTACCTCAGATGGGATGAACGGTAAACGGGTCTCTCAGGACAGCACACCGGAGCTCGCTTCTCCCTCACTTCTCTCTGACACTAGACTCAAAAACTCAGGGCGTTGGAGACCTGTGCTCTCCTTTGCAGTCACCATGATGATGGCATCTTCAGCCTCAGCTGCACTCACACACCAGATTAGCTAACGTAGCTGTACGTGGGCTGCTATTGTTACTGGATCAAAGAGTGGATCAGCCTTTGAAAAACTAAAGGAAACAAACACTCTGCCACTCCTGAAGAGGTACAGGCCTTGACTTCCCAGCAGCAGAAGGTGAAACACCATTAAATACACATGCAAGGGACAGCTCTTCTTGTGACTACTCAGGATGGTTCCTTCTACATGGTCTCCATCCTGCTTCAGAGACCCCATATAGCACAGTCCTAGCAGGGATGCGCTGTTGCTAAGAACTGTGGTATGAGCCTTACAGCCATTGCCAATATATCCCACCAGAGTTTTACACATTTTGCAAATCCTTCCCAAAATATCTGGAGACCTTCTTATTATACACTCACCAATGTCAAGGACCCTCTGTTTAGCTGTGTGCTGCCGAGAATGCCAGTATTTCCAGTACTTCAGCTGTTCGTCTCTGTTTTTATCCTCACTGAAAACAACCATGACCACGCTCTAAGAAAATCAACAGCACAAGTTGCATTAGTTAATATAATTAATAGTCAGAAACACAAAAATTAAAATCTCCCATATGTCTCTAGTGCTGATCCAGTCACATGCCCTCCCCCAGTACTTTGGTTGTAGAAGATTGCTGGGTTTTATTCCAGTCCGATATTGCAATGCACTTAAAGACTGAGGGCAGAAGAAAATTAGTTTTAAAATAATGCAGAGCCAAGGATTATGTTCTTGATAGTCCAAATAAAATTTAATTGTATTCTTAGATCTAAGAAGTCTAAGTTCTAAGTAAAAAGTGGCCATTTCAAAGTCATAGAATCCCCAATTTCAATTCTGATCCAAGTCCAGTCCACGTGTTGGACTTCATATTCCTTGTCACTCTGGAAGATGACATTATACTGCAAAGGGATGTGTTGTTATGGAGCTCAGACTTGCTGGCTAAAGGCAGGGCATTTTTAGTTCTACCATACATAGTGCAAATACCCCTCTTGGTAGCAGTACGTTTGCATACATGTATTTAATGACAAACTTGATGTGACTATTTACTAAGCTTTCCTGAGCTTTTCAGTTCAGTTTCTGAAATCCTTTTGTTAAACTGTGATTCAAAGAAAACAGATTGAACCTTTATGCAAAATTTCACCTGAGTAATAAAGGCTTTTTTTAAAAGCCCTGCAGTAGGCAAGTAAAACAAAAAGCACATAACAATGCAAGAGTGCTCATAGTAGGTAAACCAAAGTGGAAAGAAATCACAGATAACAAAAAAATCCACATTTAAATATCCTCTTTTGTTACCATTCTTCCTTTAACCCTGGGTCACCGAGCTCATAAAAAACACCATCAATCTGGTATAAGCCCAAGGAGTTGGATCATGACTGATTCATGATCTACGTCCCTCCACGCAGTCACCACCATAACCCCTCACGTGCTCAGTGACCTTCTCCCTTCCACCTATGAAAGTTGAACGTCATCACTGTGTCTTCCATATCTAGCTACTGCGTGGGCACAAGGCAGTCAGTACATGCTGTGGATGAGTCCTGAGTTATGCATATGTATACTGGCTGGCCACCAGGGACATGCTGCCTGGCCAGCTGAGGATTACCCACTAACACTGGCAGTGCAGACCATAGCACTTCCACCAAGGACAGCATTAATCTTTCTCCTCTATGAACCACTGACATGGAACTTGTAGAGGTTTCATACCTTCAAAACCTCTTGCCCCTCTGTCAGGTTTGGATGGAATTGGCAATAAATTCAACAGTCACTTGGCTGGGGGCCTGGCAAACAGAACATGATCATGAAAATTGTGTGTTGTTTCACAATCTTCTGTAAACTGTACATCCCCCAAAAGAAACGGTCTCATCTCTACAGTTTCCATCCTTTTGCTGCCACAGCTTCAAAACTCATGTGGCTGTGCAGTGAACAAGACTTATGAGGACTGGTTTTCAGCCAGACCAGTGAGTTCCTGACTCCAGTTCCAGCTGTACAAGTGCTAGAGCTTGCACTACAAAAGGGGAAGGAACAAGTGGCTTACATCAGCTTCAGCCAACAACAAAACACCATCATCAGCCTCAGGTCCTTAGGAAACCAGGGTAAAAATTAACTGCTATTCAGGTTTACAAATCATTGCACCTCTTTATGAAGAGTGTCTCTAAACTTCATGTATGACACAAACATATAGGATGTTGTTGTCTGCTTCACTGCTCACGCTGACTTTCCTTGGTTCCTTAAACTAAAGTCAGAACATTTTTACAGTACTTCGTTTATTTGGATGAAAACACTTTTGCAGCCTCATGCATATGCAGCCCTTCCAGCTTCAGGGTGAAATTTACGGGGCAGCAACTCTGAGGCTCATTGTTCATTCCAAGGTTACTGGGTTAGAATTTGCTTACTCAAAAACATTACCAGGGAAATCAGGAGGCCTGTTCACCAGGTAGATGTTGCTGAATACCCAAGCTACAGTTCTACCAGTGGAACCTAAGATGAAAATCATTCATTTTGTCTACACTTCTGGGTGAATATCAAGTGAAAGCTCACACTTGCACAATGTAAATGATTTGAAATTTATGTCACAAAGGATGGCTTCAAATCCTCACATTTTATCTGAAATGTACTAGAAAACAGCTGCTAAAGCACAGAAGTGACTGAAGATGGACTTACACAGTAGCAGTTCTCTGATTTTTCTTTAATCATGGCAATGACAAGTTCATCAATGTCAAGTGCAATTGTCTGTGCAATTGCCATTCTGCCAGACCATAAACTGAAGCAGATATGTACATAATTAACTCGTAAGATCACAGTTTTTAAAAAAAATGGACCCCAAAATATTTGAGACTACCATCAATATTATTCTCCCACCTTTACACTGGGCATAAGAGTAAGTTTGCTCTGTCCTCTCCCAGGAGAAAAAATAATAATAATAAAACCCAATCAACTGCAACTACATTTATCTGCAGATCTCCATTCCCATCTAGGAAAGAAATGAGACTATACCCTGACTTTGCTGATGGGATGCCGGAAACATTTGTTGTCTCCAGTCTCGCTCAGGGTGATGGCGTAGAACTGTCCTTTGTTCAAGTAGGTCATGGGCCCCTCCCCTTGCTTTTGACGCAGAGATTTGGTAGCTTCTAGCGTATACTGGAAAGTGCTGCTGAAAAGAAAGGGAGAGAAACACAAACAAAATCCGTATCACTTTCTCCTTTTCCCTTTGTCCCCATTTATTAGGTATTTCAAGCATTGTATAAGCAGAGCATAAGAAGCTAATAATAAAATTCCAGGAAAAGGTCACACAGATATTTAAAAATGCAATTTTCTTTTTTCCAGTTCATCTGATCTGGCAATCAAGCGTAAAACTATCTGGACTGTGAGCCTGTAAGCCTCTGTGGAGCAAAGACTACACCTTTACTTTCTTTGAAAAGAACCATCATGAAGTGCAAGACTACGTAACCCACAGTGAGAGTAACAAATACCAGGAGAGAATTCAGTATGGTTTGTAGGAAATCAGCTACCTCCATAGGCATTTAAATTTAGAAATGTCACAGAAAGAGAAATCAAAAAAATAAATAAAAACCACACAAGAACAAAACTTGTTGCAAAAGACAAACACACAGAATGGAAAGTCTGACTGCTACTTCCAGCACAAAGTAGCAGAGAAGGAACACAACCAGAAGGGATAAGGCATAGAAGGTTCAGTTGTTTAAAGACAACATGTAATCAAGGTTTCTACAAGCCGCCTTTTCAAAATTAAATACACAGAACAAAGTACCCACATTTAATTGTATCTGCAATCAAGTAACATCCTTTTAGAAAAAGACAAAAATTGGAGAAAAACAGAGTTTGCTCTTATATTGGAAGTCAGATTTTAGAAAAGGTCCTCCTTCATGAGAGAACTTTCCACCTTTAAAGCAGCTCTCAAACCATGAAAAGTTAAAGATCAATTAACTAGTGAGCTGTTAGCTAAACATAATTCTCACAGAGCCTCTTCCAGCTGCCTTCTCCAATAACAGGCTTGAACAATAATCCAATAAAAATGATGCCTGCAGCTCTGCACATTCTGTTAAATGAAAAATAATGTTAACCTTGCAGAAAAAATTTTCTCTTCAAACTGCATTTGGTCACCACAGGAAGCTTAATATAAGGAGTCACTTGCAGGATGTCCTCACAAATTGGAGATACTGGGAAAGCATTTTCACAAAGGCCCTAATTCAGCAAAGTATTTAAGCAGTGCTGGAGTAGAACCAAAAGGACAAATAGCTTGTCCCAAGCCACAGTGCACCCTTAACTTTCTACTTCAAGCAAAGAGCCTGGATCATCATGACACTTCCATAGCAATATGGAAATAAGGAGAAGACAAAAACATTTTTAACTACCCATTGGAAAAAAAAAATACAGGAATAATAGTAACATTCAAATCTCACTTGTAGAGAAGGTAAAAGAAAGAAAGAGTAACATTATCCACTGTCTTTACATTCAAAGGAAGAAGTTTCAGACAGTTCATTATCCATTATTGAGTTTACTATGAAGACAATTTCTAAGTATTTCTGATTACTCTAGTTTATAAATGGAAATCCAGTCATTTTTCCACTTGCTTGTAAGTTACAAATCAAAGCAAAACTAAAGTAAAAAAGCAAACACTAACCTATACCTATCCAACCCACTGATGACAGTACCAGTGCTTCCCAACAATGCAGTTGCTGCCAACATGAAGGCTCTTGCACACAGTGGAAAGGTAGCATGATGGGGATGCTGTCCCCTCCGCTGCCACCCAGCGTGGTGTGCTCTGCTGCTGTCCTTCTGTCCTGTGTGCCAGAGGAACAGAGGCTCTGAGGACACTGGTGAACAGTATGGCCCCATCTGAGCAGACTGGAAGCACAGAACCACGGGTGCTGGGGAGCCAGCATCCACCCCACTGCACGTGCTTATCCTATGGACTAACTGCCCATTAGCAGAGGGAGCAGACCCTCTGATTCAGTGTCCCACAAAGGGACTGCAAGGTGTGCTGCAAGGTTGCTGCTGAACGTGAAGCAAAGCACACCGAGTGCCCTGGGAGAGGCACCTCAAAGCCTCCCACCAGACAGAGGGCCTAAGGAGGACGTGTGCTGAGAAGGGCTTAGGATGAACCAAAGTCAGACACATCCTGTCTTAGAAAAGCTGCCTACAGTCTGCCACGGTCTGCTTGTCTGTTCCCAGAGCTCTGTATGTCTCAGAAAATCATCAAAAAAATGTAAATCCCAGACACACTGCACCTGTCCAATTTTGCAGTAGCTGTATGGTACCACTTGGGAATCTTGTTCCCAGCTCGCAGACAAAGCTTGCCCTATAGCAGTAGAATTACTATTACCCTTAAAACTTACCGCAGTCACTCAAATTATTATAATACTATTCTGAATCTCACCATGAGTCTTAACTAAAGCCCTGTGTAGTCGTTAAGAAATCTTCCACGAGGCTTCTAATTACTTTTGTATTCACCACCATTTTTTTCCAATCTGAAGCTTTCATTTCTGAGCACTTATCACTTCCAGGTAACTCCCAGGAAAGATGAGGGGTTTTTTTCTTAGCATGCATTTGGAGGTTTCATTCTAACATGGACCACAGCATGAAAGACTTAATGTCTGAGAATGTAACGATGAAAATGCTTCAAGATTCAATTTTATAAATATCCAGTGTAGTAAGTGAGCAGTCTGCTAAATATCTGTTTCATATGTACTGCCTATATAATGACTCAGTTCTGAGCTCACTGCAGCTAATAACTATTTTAATATTCCTCAGAAGAAAAAAACCAAGCTGTAAGGAACCTCCACTACAGAAGCAGTGGAGGTTGCCTACTCCAGGAAAAATATGTAGGTATGTTCCTGTTTCTAAAGTGAAAGTAATCTCTCGGATGTAAACAGAACTATTCATAAGCATGAAATGAAGCATCAGTTTATAAGCTTTACTGATCACAATCTTTATTAGTTAAAGTGACTCTGCCATGTTTGCCCTTTCTATACATGCCTTTTTCTTTCTTAGGGAGGACACTTCCTTTTAAATTTCACTTCTTAAAAAACTTTTTGGAATTCTTAGGGGTTTTTACACGGTTTGTAATAGATACTTCATTTATATTATTCTATAGGTAAACATGAAGTACCACAACAAGCAGTATAAAAAGATAGAGGGTTTCCCAGAAAACCTACTAGGAGTAACTAGAAAAAACAAGGGAAAAATAAAGATGGAAATTCTATAAAGATCCTGGTCATCTGACTTGTGCATCCTGACATCCTGAAAAGTGGGGAAGATTTTCCCTGACCTGGCTGCCAAAGCTGTGCCCTGTTGTCTGGCAGTTCTGTCTTAACAGTTTTAACCTTGCATATCTCCGGGGGGCTCCAGAGGAGTCAATAAATTAAAATAACACTGAGGGAAGATAATACATGAAAACAGAAACTGCTCAGATATGAAAGCTAGCATGCACAGAGAAGAAGGGGAGAGTGATGCTGGGCAGTGGCCAAGGAGCCCTGCAGGTGTCCCAGGGTGATGAAAGGGAGGGAGGGAAGTGGACAGAGGCAGCCTTTCCTCAATACATTCCTGCGTGATACCAGTCAACACATTTCAAAGCTTATGCCATACCTTGTTTGTTCATAAATATATTCTTCAGCCCCCACTGACACACTGCGATACTTCTGAAAAACAAAACCAACAATTAAATATAGTTTGATACAATCAAAATATAAATACCAACAAAAGCAGAATTACATTTATTTAAGAACCTCTTAGAAGAAACCATCAATCATTTAAAACTCAAAATCCTTAAAACTGGAGTGGAAGGCTACATGGTCTAGCTAGAACTGAAAGAGATAATTAATTTCTGTCAAGCTTTTAGAGTTTTTCATAACCTAACTGCTACAGGAATGTAGCTGAAAAATATCTTCTTCCTTTTTAAACTCCTTGGCTGCACATTAATATGTTCTAAAATAAGCCTGTAAAAGTGTACCCAAAGACAAGTAGATTTTCAAATTAATTAATAGTTTTCCTAAAGACTTCACTTTTTGTTTTACATTATTTAAAAATATGTGTAGGGGCAGCTCTTCTTAAGGTCTACAATAAAACATTGGCAAAAATTCAGATTGCCATACTTTCTGTTTTGAATAGGACTGGTGACATGGGCCAAGAAAGTATTTTACCTTCAATCAAAGATTCTGTTTTAGTGAAACGTACACTTTACCAGCTGAAAGGAGGCCTACAGTCACTCTTTAAAAATGAAAACACGTCTATCAAAAGAGATAATTACCTCAAGAAGTGGCATTCTGAAAAAAAAAAAAGAAATCTTTTTGCACAGACCAAGCAAGGATTTGTCTTCTGTCGTCCTGAGCAAACAAGCCCATTCGTACTCTACTATGTAAGCTTTGCTGCTGCTTCTTGGCTTACCTTTTGCCTGAAACATGTTTTTGCTGATGTCTCTCTGATTCACTGATGGATCATTACATTTAATCTCCAGGATTTCTTTTTTGATCACCAGTTAGCAATTAAAAGCTGTTTTATATCCAGAAGTGTCAAGTCAGGCAATTTTGAAAACTTTATGTATAATTGTGCCACAACAAATATCCAGTCAGATACTAGCTAAGTGCAAAGGTATTATATACCAGTTAGGAATGTCTCCTGAAGATCAAAAGTCAAGGGTCCATAAACAGTAGAACAGATAAGCTAAATATGCCAAGAAATCCAACACCTGAGGGGTATTACACTAAAGATGGTCCCTTATTAACATCAGCCACATTTTATATGAAGGCTGGAGGTTGACATTGTCAAAAACATGCCATTTACCTATCCTTATACTATAAAAGACTAATACTATATAAAGGATCCTATGCTATAAAGGACTAATAAATTAATCATAGCTAAATAAGACTATGAAAGAGATGAGAACGGTATATTTATAGAATTGCTAAAATTGTATCCAAAGAATACAGCAAGCGATTGACCAAAGTCCATTTCACAGGGACGAAGCCCATCCTGGGATTTGAGCAGCTGAGACAGACCGAAGGGACAGCCTAAGTGCTGAGTGGGGCTGCAGCAGGGTGGGAAAGCTCTTCCTGCTCCCGTGCCACACACATGTGAGGTTTGGGGATGGAAGGCCACTAAGAGTGCCACACACCTCACCCAACAGCTGCAGACGGGGACCTCGTTCACGTTAGTTGTTCGGTCTCCCTGTAGTTGACAGGGGAGGCAAAGGTGGAGAGAAGAGAGTGCACCTGGGAAACCATTCCACCCATTTTGGGCAATTGGATTTGAACTGTCTCTCTCTCCACAGACTGCAGAGAAATCCCAGGTGACAAGTACCCCCCTTTATTAACCAATGATTTTAAAAAATGTGTAACAAGTTATTCCCATAGTAACAGTGTCACCATAACATGGAGTTTGAGATGCAAAGTATTACCACTGTAACAAAAATTACTATAACATGGAATATAGGATGCAAGGCCAAGGTATAGATGTAAATTCCCTTTTTACCTCCAACTTAAACAACTTTCCAGATCCGAGGGCCCTTTGCACAGCGCAGACCGGGTCGCTCCCAGCAGAGATTCCATGGTAATGGAATCACTCAGCTACAGCCCCCCAGGGAAGGCCCTGGGTACGGTACCACTGGACTCGCATAAAGAGCCATTTACCAGTAACAATGAAAAATAGCTGAAATGATGCGATTTGATAACAGGGCAGTGTTTCGAATCCCAGGGTTTGATCTTACTGATTTTTCAATGGCAAGCTAGATTTCTTCATTAATTATTCATTTAGTTGACCTAAATGTGTTCTGTATCTGAAAATAGATTTCACCTTCAGACGTCCTGGTCTATAACGCTTGTGTGGAGACAATTTATTTTTCTATAATACACAAACACACAGTAAATTTCTCACATATTCAGAGTAACTCAGCCTTAATCTAGCTTGTCTTGTACTTTTGTTATATTTACAATTAGAAAGAGTTGGAGAAGAAAAATCCAAGGAGAGTTTTACCACCTAAACTCTCTAATTATTTGCAGAGATACTGTTAGCCTTAAATAAATTTTCCCTTTCTAAATTTCTGGCTTGCCTACATTATTCTGTGGCAGGCAAAAGAAGCCAGAGAGTACTCACCATAATAAAGCTAACTGTATAATTACTTTGATTCAACATAACTCTAACATACTTAAAAGGTAGCTCCCTGTCTCTCTTTTCCTCCTCATTCCCTATATATACATGCACTGAGTCTTTCCCTGCCTGTTAACTTCTTTATTCCTCTCTAGTCACCAAATTCTACTACTTTTTCTCACTTGCCCATGAGGTGGAGTAGAGCTTAGTACAACTGACAGCTTCTGAATAAATTACTTGGGTTTATCTAGCAGCAGAGGCTCACACTGCTCATTTGCTTGTTCAGAAGAACATCAAGAATTTCCCATTTACAGAGTGGCTGCTATTACTTACTGTTATGAATAGGACTGAAGGCAGATCTTGTTAATGGAAAACAAATCTTTCAGAATGGAAGCTATCCTCTACTTGACACAATAACCCAGAAGACAAAAGATCAGTATCTATTACTCTCAGAGTTTTCAATAAACAACATTAAAACCGTCTTCTAAAATGCCTCATGATGCTCCCCTACAATCTGAGCACAGACTGGCAGGAGCATGGCAAGAGGCAGAGATGAATTTGTTGAAACAAGCATCGCTGTTCCTCTAATGGCTCTTGCGGACAGCTCAAATCTCCTTATCTTGTTTACAAGCTCAAATCTCCTTATCTTGTTTACAGCTCTTTATTGAGTTCTTAGATGCTAATTTGAGGTGAAAAACTTACTTCTGTTCCTCCATCTTTGAAGGTGTCGCTGTACGTACTGTCAGGAGTACTACGCTGGTCATCTTTGAGATAATTGGTGTGGGGGGCAATGTTGGACACTTCATACGGTTCAAAGATAACCCCTCGGTGCTCCTCATTTTCTCCTCTTGTGTAGTGTGCTTGTGGGGTCATAAAAACAGGGGTGAACTCCTCTGCTTTAACCACAGTCACTCCAGTCCCCGTGATGGGCGTTGAGCTCCCAGACACGTTTGGGTTGTATTCCCTTTTGGATGACTCCAAAGGATCTTGGTTCAAGGAAAGGTTAACCGGCACCGTCTTCAGGACTTGCACGCGGTTCTCTCCCCCACTTAAATTACTTTGAGCTTCCGTGGTATTAAGACAATTTCTGTGAGACAAAACAAAAAAATGTTATGAACTGTCCTGATAGAGTAAACCTCCTCCTTAAATAACTTAATGTTCATGGATGCCAGGGAAGGAGATCTTTCAACTCTGATAAGCCATTGCCATAAGAAGTAGTACATTAACAAATACTAAGCAAAAGACATCGTGAGGCAATCACAGAGGTCCAGAACTCTTTAACAACTAGGGCAAGATAATAACATTTGATTTGATCTATAATCAATATGATGTGTTACAATAAAGTCTAGGTATCCGGGGTTGCTTTTATCTTGACTTATAATTTGGGTGCAAAATCAATCCACCAGTGCAACAGCCTGTAGGCACAAAATTAGCATAAGGAGTAAGGCGAGGTATGGATTACTCACAGTATATAATTTGCATGTGAAATAGGCAGAATATCACCAGCAAAATTCATACTCTGATGCATGCTCGTTCAGGCTGTTGACAGGTCACTACTGTTTGTGTAGCTCTGGTACAAATGCTTTTCTGAAAGAGCAAGCCCAGGAATCCCATTGTATCAGAGTAGATCAGTAACTATAGCAGCTGCAAGGTAACCTCCAGCAGCATTCCCACATCTACCCACGGCTGCTGCTGAAAGCAATCTGATTGCTGATAGTAATTGCACTGACATAAAATTGTTAACTCGTAAAACTTTTAGTAGGTGTAACACACTGCATTGTTTTCAACCCAGGAGATATGTTCTGACATTACATTCTGATATGTTCTCTCTTGGCCTTCCACCAAAGGCCAGTTTTGTCAATCACACTCAATTTAGGAATTTCTTTGGTGTTAACAGAAGAAAAACTGGCCCTCAAAGAAAGTTTTGTATTCTATTTTGAAACAGTGAATTTATACTACTACCTATTTAAACTTCCACCTTACACAGATAGTGGAGACCATCTATGGCTGTCCTGATTTACCTACATTGAAATAAAACTTGTGCAGCTTTTCTCCACTATAATTTTACATGAAGATACCTTCCTATATGTAAAAACTTAGTTCTTTCTACATAAACTTTCTCTGTCCCACAATTCTTAAAGAAGGCAGGAGTCAGCTTCCTCTGACTCTTCAATTCACTTTTAGTTTACAGAGGAAGGCTCAAATGTAAGAGGAGTGAGAAAAATATTTTGAGTGAATGATTTTAAGAGAGCTACTTCATTTGCTTCTGGACATAGCCTATGTTATGTTAAATAAAACTATATAAATCCGGTTACTGAGGCCAAGTACTAATTTTTTTCTCTAAAAGAAGAAAATTGAAAGAAAAGCAGCCAATTGCCAACTGTCAATATAATCTGATTTTACTAATCTCAGCAGCAATAAAACAACAAAATGAAACATGAAAAAATCATGAAACTTTCTGTTACTTTGCAAATTGCACGTTAAATAATACTGTTCAATTTTTCTAATAATTTAAAAGTAAAAAAGAATAAAGTTTACTTCCCAAAATAGTCTTCATTCTTTTATCTTTGGGAAGAAAACCATAAACCCTCAGGCTATCATAGTTCCTTCAGTTCACAACTGATCAAGACTGTTAGTAGCTGGGTGTATGATTTTGAATAATACTGTACCTTTTATCTTGGTCTTCTTGATTATCACTCACTTTGTTAACAGACAACAGCCTTTTATCTCTGGGAACCTGAGAACAACACCAGGCATGGGGTCAGGTAAATGCAACTGTCAGGTATTTGCAGTTTCAGACTGCTCTACTGCAACAACTAGAAAAATGTAACCGTATCAGTGCTGTTTAGTTCACAGATGCCAGGAGCTGTTTTTCTCTGGGAGACTGATTGTGACCAGAAAGATAATTTCCAAAGGCAAAAAAAATGTAGAGATTGTTTTCTTTTTTACTTTTTGGGCACATTAGTCTGGAGAAAAGCACTCTTTTATATGTCCTTATCTTTGGAATGTCGAGCTAGGTCAAGCTACATCAAAAAAATCAAAGTGTATATTGCCAAACACAAACACACTTTTCACTGAATAATAGAAAACGAGAAAGAAGACATGTCATTTTGATGAGATCTGCACGGACAACCTTTTAGCTTAGAGGAAATAGTGTTTTCAATAAAACCACGAGCACCAGCTAAGTCCTGTTATGGAGCAATCTTGAGAGTGAAGGACTCATACCTAAGGGAAGTTTGTGGATCCTTCCCTTTCCGAGCATGGGGACAGGTCAAGGCATGCTGGCATGTCATCAGACAACGCTGACTTCTGCTGTGCTGAGTGCATCGACAGGCATGAGAAGTCAAAAGACTCAGGATTGACACCAAGTTACTTAAAAGATTTGTCTTCCCACATACTGGTTTCCTGACACCAGCACAGATATGAAATCACCAAGGGCAAAGTTGCTGCCGTGACTGTATTTTTCTTTTTTTGATGAACAAGCAATTTGGGAGCTAAAACTTCAATCTTTTACAAAAGAAGGTATATCCACTCAATTACAGCAGTTAACTCAGGATTAAAGAGCAAGAATAGACCGACCTAAGAATGGGCTAAAGCTGTGTCTTTTATCTTTAAATACTTTAAATAAATATCAGGAAAATAACAGAATTTAGAGGAAAAACAATACTACAGTGTGCCACGGTAGCCAAGGTTAACATCAGCTGTATCTGCAAGACAGCAAGACAGCAGCAGAATAGGAAAGTGCCAGCCAGAGCCTCTCCTTCTCCTAGGGACATCCTCTCTCCCTATTAAGTATCCTGCTGGTCAAAAAACTTCTTTCATATATTTTAGAAGTGGGATCCAAGCCACAGTTTGCATACGTTTATTCCCCCTGTTAAGATAACATGTTTATCCCTGAAGGAGCATCTATGTTTAGGTAAATATCACTACAAGAAAAAGGAGATGGAAAAAAAAAAAACACAAACCATAACTTAGGTTCAAATGATTCCTATTGACTGGAAAAAGTACTTCAAAAAAATTACCCAGCATGTCAGAACACGAGCCAGGTGATAAATAAGGGCAACTCAAGAGATTCTGGTGCACTAGAAGTCCTCTTCTACACTTCCACTTTCCAGAACAGAGGTTTAAGTCAGGGTTTAAGTTCCTGTTTGAGAGCATCAACAAGCGTTATCCTTTTCTCCCAGTTAAAGAAAGAAATAGTTATGACTAAATGCTGGAAATGGCTTTGAGATTAACAAATATGAACATATGAGATTAACATTCCATCTGAAGCCCATGGCTTTTGCAACTGCAAAAACTTTGGAATAAGGAACAGACATGTCTCTTAGAACATAGTTTTGCAAAGGAAAAGGGCTGTTCTCTGGTTTTATTTTAAAAAATCCAGCAGATTTGTAAACTGCCACATACAAAGGTACTACTAGCACAGAAGCCAACCCTCCAGATGCTCATACATGTCCTGAATCTTACGAATCTGTATTAACTTTACAGACTCTGGCACAGTGGTAACTCTGTCAAGTAGAGAAAAGGAACTCTTTGCTTTCTCATTGGGAAAAGCTTTTCTTTACTGACACCAGCACACAAAAGCAAGCAGCATCCCTTGAAATACAATCAGTAAAGAAAACAATATTGAACCACAAGGTTGGTATATGGCATCTGTCCTAAAACTCCTTCTCCTGAACGCTAATTTAGCTATTGTAGCAGAAACTAAAAAAAGAAGCCCATTCTCTAAAAGCATTTACACTAACAAACACTAAAATCAAAGGGGTTTTTATTTAAAATTTCCATTCTTGCTACTTCTTCACAAACAACAAGGGAAGCTGTCATTGTTCTGTGGGCTTTCACAGAAGATCATCTGTCCAATGCAGGCTTCAGGAGAACTGAGACAGCTCGAGTGAAAGAAATGACTTCACACATTAGTGCTTGGTAGGAAACACTGATTCTGTCTCCAGAGTATGAAGGGGCCAGCCTGTGTTTCAGATTAAAATTTCTGCCTTACACAGAGATGCACCCTGTAGGATTCTCCTCTGGTTTCAGCAGAAATCTCAAACACAGCTCTAGGTAAACGCTATAAAATATACAAAAAAAAAGAAAAAAGGTGGTATAGAAATGGTAGGTAAAATCCTGGTCTCAGAATGTCAGAACATGACAAACTGAAACAGTGTGTCAGTGCTTTCCCTGCAAATTGAGTTAGATCTCTGTCTCTGTGTCCAGCTCCATTTCTGTCTTCCACCTTTCTACTTAGACTGCAAACTTCCAGTGCAAGGGTTAGACCTCGCTGTGTGTTTCTATACAGCCTACTGTAATCATTATACAAATAAAAATAACATGGGAAACTGTCAGATGAGAGATACTCCAGTTAAAGAGCAAACGAAACCATGTGTGGAATGAACAAGAAAAGCAGACAAACCTACAGATGGACAAGGACTCCCCTTTTCCATGTTTTAAAGAATACTGCAAATATCTGAGCTCAAATAAAAACGGGGTTAGTTCATCCAATGCTCTTGCAAGGGAAGAGAAAGAACATAAAGAAATCATGGTTGCAAATTTAATACAGGAATTGTGATTTTGTTTTTTCTTTCTAGAACTAAACAAATCAAAATAGCCTCAGACAGGCTTCCTAGGACAGAAAGGGTTATTGATGCAAGTATCAGAGAAAAAAAAAAAAAAAAGATGCAGTGACTTCTGTCTTTGGAAACTGGCTCTTTGGATGTCTTTTAGAGCAGTCCCCTGCTAGTGCAGCAGGGAGGGATAATGATGGAGTTACCTACTTTATAATAGTCATACAATAGGCCAAGAGCAGCAGCACTGTCCTCATCACCATTTATGCTCATCATAGCCTTGGTAGCTGCTGTTAGGGGATTCTCCAAATACGACTTCCAGGCTTCATCTTCGCTGGTGTAGGCTCGTCTGGTGTTGAATGAAGTGTCAGTTGGCACTAAGGCCACAAGTCGCTTGTTACTGCAGACAGGAAGAATAAAATGGTGATCCAGAAGGGGTTACTTTATTCACAAGGCATGTTAAAGAACATCACATAGCTCAATGAAAGTGATATGATTACATCAAGCAGGTACCTCTGTATTAAACTTGCTGACATAAATATTTATCAGTATTAGGTACCCTCAGTGCTTAACCAAAAAAAAAATTAAATGTGTGCAGATCCTGTGATAATAATTCAAATGTATTTTTACTAATATACAGATAGAGCTATCAAAATATTTTAAAACTATTTGGAAAAAAAGAAAGTAACAATATAAGAACGACTTGCCCCGGTATTTTTGCTAGATGTACACTCGATTAGGGAAAAATACATTTAATTGAAAACAGTTATAATAAGAAGGCATGAATGAAAAAAAGGTATCCAATACTAATCTAGTGTTTATCTAAACCGAATATAATTATTTAGTAAGTGGGTACACCTTATAATCGAGCTATTCTCTGCTTTTGGAATGCAATTTTTCTGTAATTTCAGAGAGGTTTTCTCTAACAGGATGCGAGCAATGGGTCCAGTGGATGGAGCAGAAGTCAACATATTTGGCCTCAATTCCCACTTTATCACTCACCACATCTAGTTACAGACCCATGGCAATGCACACAAGAGCACTGCAGCAGAGCAGTCTCCTCCAGCCTGAAAGTGGTACAAACTGACCAGTGCCTGTGTGTATCACAAGAGAAGCTGCCCCATCAGGCCAAATTTTCCAGTATAATGGAAAAAGAAATGAAGATAATAGTAACTGCTTTTGTAAAATGTTCAATAAAGTTATGGATAACCACTCAAAAATTAAAAAATTGTAAAAAGTTGCATTCCTAACACACAAGATAGTAGGGAAATAGCAGAGAGAGGGATCCTGTTGGAAGAGCACGGACAAGGACCACAACGGAACTTTTAACACATTACACCTACAAATTTGAAAACTGCAAAAACAGGGTGGAATAACTAAATACACCAACTTATCTGGTGAAACTAGCAGTTATTGCCGGTGACCTTCACAAAACATATCCTGCTCTCTTCTACACAAAAACTGCTCGTTACTCAGCCTCCTCTTTTTGCTCTCCCCTCCCTGCAGCGGTGCCAGCTCTGCAGACCCAACCCAACCACCTCCTGCTGCCGCACAGAGACCGGCAGTCAAACGCCCTGCAACTGAGACTTTTATTTGATTTCAGAAATAAGATTTGATAAAAGCACAACCAAAGCCACCTGGTAAATGCTCTTGGGCGCCAGGAGTGTGTCCTGCCTGGCCCCCATGCTGCAGGGAGAGCTCCTGTGTTTAAAGAAGAGGAGGAAAGTGGTGGAGATTATCATCTCTATGCTACAGAGCACTGGTTACAAATTTCTTTAATTAATGAAAAACAAAATAATCCACCTGGTACACAGAGCAGAGTTTTATGAGCTCTGCAGGGGAAGAGAGCATTTCATAGCTTCATATCACAAAATACAACCACCAATTACAGTTGAGGTTGTATTTTCCCTTCATCTAAAATATCTGGATTTTTAGAAGCTTCCTTTCTTTTCCAAGGGCCTTTCTGCCCGGCCTGTTTCTGCAGATTCTAAAGATTTTTGTCCTTCTTGTTTCTACACATGCGTTTGTGTTGTTACAAGTTTGCCTCAGCAAGTGAAGCCGAAGCATAAATTAGAAGCCCAAGGAGGGACAGAGAGAACTGGTAGCTCCACTTGCCTTTTCAATACCTTATTGTTAGCAACTCAAATCAGATTCGCAACAGCCCCGCTGTTTGTGCCAGAGGCAGCTGAGGGCCTGTTCCCACTCTGGAGTAGCCAATTCTCCCTGGCTCAGAGGCAATTATTCCAGGCAAGGATTCTCCTTTCCTCAACAAAGCTCCCCTTCAGCTCAACCCGGGCTGTTCCACCCCATGGGCGGCTGCCCATTGCAACACACAAATCAGCGCTGGCTCTCCTTCCTGTGGCAATCTCCCTTTACAATCAATAACTGCCTTTTGTTACTCGCAGCCAGGAGAGAGTCATAACTGATTTACGAGCGCTACGGGCAGACTGTGAGATGCCCTTTAAAAACACACCTTTTAAGAGCTGGGCCGTGCCTGTCTGCTGAAAGGCTGGAGGGGAGGAGTCAATCTCTGCTGCTCTAATTTAGTCACCACAATCCTAACGCAATGAAGAGATTACTGTCCCTTGGGGCTGTTGCATATGATTGTGTTGGGGAGAAGTCAAGGGGATAAATGCTCTCAGAACAGCCACTCAGTAAGTAAAAAGTTGGAACGACTGGAAAGGTGTAGGTGCAGAGACCTAGAGCCTCCCTAACACCGCCCCAGAGCACTTTTTTTCTCTAAACCCCAAGTTTTCAGGTTTAAAAACTAAATACCCATCTCCTCTGGCTTGAGAGATGGTCTGCAGCAAATCAGCTGACACACTCATTGAGTTTACTCTGCAAACAGACGGAAACAATAGCACTAAGAAAAATAAAAAACTTCCTCATCACCCCTATGCCTGTAATCGGCTCTGTGGGAGGTTAATGGTCAGACCTAATTATCATGATTTAGCATAGTCAGTCATTTCAAAGATTATATCCAAAGCAGCCAGCCAAAACAACTGTGCTCGCTTTAAAAAAATCTCTATTAATTAAGGTCATTTGGATGAGAGGGAGGGTTTCTCTTAAGAAATGAGGCTTGGGTGGGCACACACACTCCTTTTCCTTTTCCACAGGTGAATCTCCCTCCCAGACAATTTCAGCCAAACGTGACAGAGGGGTAGCAAAGTCCCCCTAACCAGAGGAGATAAATACTTTCTATTTAATATAGGGCAAGAAAACCCAACCTCCTGAGCAAGGCTCTGCTTAGGTAAGCTCCTCTGGTCCCACTGGGTACCCTTCCATGCTGGGGCACACACAGCTGTGTAACTGATGACAGTAAGCAGTTGTTTGGAGGAGAGTGACTCTGGTGGCACCTGGACCAAGGGTCCAGGAGACAAAGGGAGATGACTACAAGAAACTTAAGAGTGCACCTACTGGATAGAGCAGTTCTGAACACCCCACCTATGAGGAAGACCTCAGTTGGAGCCTGATTAGCTACTACTATCAAAAGCTGCAAATCCCTTAATGAGCACATGCACGGAGAACTTAAGGAAGATGGACCAAGATTGCAAGCAGAGGACTCCCAATTCAACCTGCCCAGCATTATCAGCAGATATCCAGGCACCATCTTCTAAAATAGCCTGCCAAGGAGCAGAGAACAAGCCCATCCCTGACTGTGCCCATTCCCAACTCGGGCTAGCCCACCACTCCCCTACCTGGTCATCAGGATGAGTGCTAACTAACCAGAACCTGGCTGGGAGGGACCTGCCGGCACAAGCTGAATGCACACCCCATTTCACCACAGAGATACAGCTTAACAACCGAGGATACTTTGCACTTTAAAAGTACATGTTTCCTTTCAAGCTATCAGTTGGGCTCCTAACAAATTCAAAATGTTTCCATTGCTTTATGTTAAAGAGTAGTAGGTGGTTATGTATCTTAATTCACAGGTATGTGAGGATGAAAGGTATTTTCTGAGGAATGGTCTAACTTAGGAACTAGATTGACCCGATACTTGAATGTTTATGTCAAGACTAAACTTCAGAATATTTTTAGCCTTTACTTTGCAGAATCTTCCCCTTCCCAACTGTTTAGTAGAGATTTTCTTGTTTGTACCATGTTACAGGATTTGTGTGCTCTCCTTGTAAGAAAATATACACATACGTTTTCCAGATTTATACCAGTTATGGTAATTTCTGCATCTGGTAAACTGATATTTTTGAACTTATTTAAAATTAAGATTATGGAATTATATAAAACCCTATATAAGTATATAAATGGGGAAGTCAAAAACCACGTTCATTTTATTTCAGTTACTGCAGTACAACAACATAAATTGGAGAGGTACATTGTGCTTAATGTCAATAAACTATCTGAATGGAAAGGGCTGGCCTTTCAAGCTCTTCTTCAGATTAGAGATAATGAACTTTCAACAGCCAGGACTCGGGGCTATAAAATCCTACCACAGGCAAATTCTCACCCAACTCGATGCAATTTGTGAATTAGCTTACACAGAATCAGAAGTGCCCATTAACACATTAATGAACAATGGTGAAAGGCCACAGCTCTGTGATCAGAGCTTGCTTTTTATTCAGAAACCAGATGTCCTGCCCACCAGTCTCTCGCAGCCTCTCAGCCAGTTTTGATGCTCAAGAGCCTTCTGTTGAATTTGGAAACTCCACACTGCCCTTGACTTCTCTGCTAAATTTGCCACTGAACACAAAGCAGACCAATGCACCAAGTACAGCTGCATCTTGCTCTCCTCGGCATCCTGACATTGTATTTGTTCTTTCAATAAACTTTAAAAAAAAAAATATATATATATATGTAAAAGAATCAAGCTGTTCTATATGTCTGATTCTGCAGACATCTTTGCCCCCGATAATGCATCAGGACTTCCCTGATCCCTGCAAAAGGTAGGTGCCATACAGGAATGTAGCACGCAATGTGTGAGAGGCAGCAGAACAGGAAGAACCCCCATTCCCAGGATTCAGCCCAGGCCTGAGTCTGCCAGTTTTTACACCTGTGAGACAGGAACACCAAGCACATCTGCACAGATCCCCTGCAAACTGTCCCTTCAGGAGAGGAGATGGGAGGTTTTGGTCCACACAGCTATTATAAAGCACACAGAAATTTTAGCACCACTCAACTAACTGGAAAATGCAAGACAGATTCATGTCATCCTGGCTCCCAGCCCAGCTCATTAAGGCCATAGCATATTTACCAAAAGCTCCTTTTAAGTTAGATGATAAGAAGGTACACAGGGCAACTGTATCCAATCTGGAAACCCTGGGAGAAATACAAATTCTAAAATGAGATACTAGCCAAATGTTGTGAGCAGATACACACCACAAACCCTGTCATATCATGGGTTTCTGATCCCGTAATTGTCCAGACCAGAGACCTGGCTTTAGTATGCTGTAACTCAGGGTGCTATGGGAAGAACACCTGCCTGCTTAGTCTTCCCTCCAGTGCAAAGTAAGAAATAAGGAACTTGAAGAACACCCACGTTTCATTTGGTATGACAAAAGGTACAGGACCATGCTCCTGTACCAGTATGAGTACAGAGAGCTGGGAGAAGAGCTGAAGCTCCTACTTTGGTTTTGACATAGCTGAGGAACGCAGACTCTGATCATTTACCAGCATTTCATTAGCTCTAAAGCCTTCTCGGAGTTTATTTTACACTTGCACCAATCGCAGTTCTCCTATAAGGCTACTATAAAACGGATTTAGAACAGATGTTCGTATAATTTGTCTTACAACCAATCCATAGATATGGATAACTGGCATAAACTGAAACTACTACAACCATTTAAAAAACAGCTAAAGACAGATTCCACAGAAGGTGGACAATTAATGAACTTTAGATTCCAGGTTATAAATTTCTCTCTGCGCTTATTATACAAAGAAGTATAAATCAAAACTAGGCCTAGTGCTTGAAACTGTTGCTTTTAAAGATTCTAATGTTAGCCCAAATTTACTACCTTCAGCGTACTGCTTCATTTAGACATCATTTAAAAAAAAAAAAAAAAAAATCAGAAAAACAACATTGTGACTCACAGCAAGTTTTTATTTAGTTAGTTAAAAAAAAAGTTTAGACTCCTCAGGAATTATTGCCAAAAGTAAAATTAAAAAGTCAGCAACATTGTTTTTTTCAATTAGATAATAGTGTTCTGTTAAAACTGCAAAGGATCATAAATGTTTAACGATCAGGAAAATTATGGCCCATGTGTGTTGATATTTGTCTTTCATAGCTGACAATCACACCATTCCCAGAAGTGCAAGTAAGTCTCCAAAATGCACTTAGCCCAATCCAGTGAGCATATAAATATACATATGACTCAAGAGTAAAAGAAAATCAAAGCATTTAGACCATCAGGAAAACAGAAGATAAGATGTCTTGTGGCCCAGCCAGCAGTCCATACCAAGGAAAAAAACTCTCATTAAAGAGGCCGAGTAATTTTACCTACTAATGAACGCAGGTTTGGGACTCTTGCAAGTTTGGGACAATTATTCTTTTTAAGTACAAGACAAATCTGAACAAGATTACACACGCTGATGATTAAAAGAAGTTATTTACCCTTACAAAACACTCTGGAGGGATGTAAAAAATTATGAGAGCAGAAACAGCGAATGGCAAAATAGACTAGTACAAAATTAAGATGCCTACTAGAAGTTTTATTTGTTTTTACTCAGAACCAAAATAACTTGAGCATGTAATAGTGATTTAAAAGATTAAAACAAATAGGTGATTTATTAACATTGACAAAAAATTATTAAGTATGTCAAAGTGGAACTACAAAACTGAAATCCGACACAAGGATTAAATACATACAGTAAATGCCTCCTGAGGAGTAGCTGAAGTAGGCAATTACTGACCCTGAGACAGACCTTTTATACCTATGATTTCAGAAACTTTTTTTGTTTCACTTTTAATTAAATATTATTTCTACCAGACAATCTTTTGTTATTAGTGCACTAAGTGGCCAGTTGCCTTTTTTTCTTTTTTTAAAAAACAAGCAGAAAAGGCAGGTTTCAGCATATTTATAAAAAAAAACCCCACAACACTGACATCTCAAAAGATGAGTACAATCTGGAGCTCCCATTACTGCAGCTAACAGAGTTGATCAGAATCAGCAATTGCTTAGCAGCTTCGTACCAGGCCACCCTCTGTTTTGCTTGCAGCACACATAGCACCAAAGGTTGTTTTAGCAGAGTTGAAGCAGCCAACAGTAGGCTTTAACATTACAAACAGGTAATGACAAGGCTTCCCAGGCCTGCTGTAGTTTAACCTGACCCTTAGCCCTGTGGCCCTTGTTCATTCATTGCTTCCAGAGTTAATGGAAATGGAACAGTTACTGCACCACTAGCACTGATTGCTGTCTTTTTCAGACGATGAAATCTTTACACAGACAGAAGGAAAACATGAATTCAACAACTGAGTGATCCTGGGAGTCAAGATTTCCCACCAATATTTTTTAAAAAGCACACAAATCCAAAAATATACTTTACAGAACAACTAAAATACAGAATTATGGAAGATGCCATTATCTCCTGATATTAGTAAAATTAAGAAATCTACAGATACGTGTAATCTTTGAGGCTGAAGACATATTCTCAAGCTACAGGTATGTTGCAGTATTTGACTTCCACACAGTTCACATGCACTTAATATGGTTTCTTTGGTTAAATACTGCATAAGGAACAGTTCTATTCATTATGCAGTTAGTACTATCCAAGAATAGGACAGTGTCCCAGGACACTAGGATGTCTGAAATAATTACTTATCTTCTTTTAATTAGCTACTACTGTCCAAATCACTGATTAAAAAGCTAATGAAGATTCATCCCAGGATGAATTCCTAGATCAGCATTTGAAAATGCTATTTTGTGTGTGTGCATATGTGTGTGTATAAAAAAGGGCAGCTTAACTGCCTGCTCCACAATCCTGGGAAAAAAATATTTAAGGTAACCATCAATGGTCTGCACAGGATTAATATTTGTGAAAATATTTGACAACAAATGTCAGCCGGTGTAATATCATTTCCCCTTCAGATGTCCCTGCCAGAATGAGAATGATGATGTCTCTGCTGACCCTTCCACCGTGAGGAGGTTATGGGATCATTACAATCAAGCAAGTGACCTGGGAAAATCCTCTCCCGAATGTTCAGCTTTGATCTTCAGTCTGGTCTCAGCCTTCAGCATCAGAGAGACTCCAGTGTTAACATTAACAGCAAGATGTAACCATTTGATACCCTTACTTCTCTCAGTTAAGCTTACGGTTCCAAGTTCTATGAGGTTCTGCACATTGATTTTTCCACCTTCCTTGCACAGGGATGGTTTTCTGAGGAACACCCATGACTGCATGTCTAATATTTGAAAAGTGCAAGTACTAAATACTTCTAATTCCTGTTTCTCCATTCACTTACAGATGAGTAACACTTTGGAAAATTCATCTCAATGGATGCCCTATCGGATGCTCAGCAGTGGAAAAAAAGAAAATTTAGCAGTCTGCAACCTAATTGCCACCCAACATTGCCCACAAATAAAAAAAATAAAAACAATTCACAGAATCACACCGTAAACCATAAATGTCCTTTGTTTTATAGTACTGGATGCTTAAGCAAAATATTATTAAGGCAGCATCTGTATTTACACACTGAGGAAGAAATGGGAAACCAGAGCAAACTTACTCTCAGAAGAGTCCAAGCTCAGCTTCTGCCAAAGACAGTACCCAATAGCAAGCTGGATGTGAACATGCCTCCACTGACACATGGGAGCAGGTCTGAACCCATCCCCACCTCCAGGCTCACTCTCCCCTCCATTATTTACCCAGAAGCTGCAGAACCAGCCTGACCCAAGTCCTCCTTATTGTGGTCAGTCTGAGCATGTCCCTGCTCCATCTACCTGGTGTCCCAAGTAGTTCTTGCACATACTAGGGGTGCTGGGAGCCTGACCCATGGATGGGTAGTCATGCAGCAGTGCGTTCAGACCTGCCCTTCATGCAACTGCAGTCCCAGCCTACGTGGGACTCACAGCTTCACACAACACCAGAAGCAGCAGGGACACAACTCTGGCATTTACCAGGCAGATCCTATGTGGTCCTCAGCATTCACAGGAGTACTGGCAATCTCTAAAACTCTGTTAAGTCTCAGAAGTATTGAGGCCACCAATTAGCTTCACTAATGCACATAAGCCATTAATCTGCGGTAATGGTGATTATTTTTTTTCTGCATAGTACAGTAAGAATATCTTTTCAGCCTATAAATGCAGAAGTGAACCCTGGAATCATCTTGACACCTTGCAAAGGGAATGCTCCCTCCTCCCCACCCTATGCCCCCACATCCCAGCCTCCGTTCAGTTCCCCAGGGTCCCCTCGTGATGGCTCTGGGCATTGGACGGTAAGAGAAGCAGAGCAGCATAGAAAGACAGGGACGCACATTTCCTTCTGCAGAGGTTCTAGTTTAAGCAGTTCTGTCTTTAACACCTGACATTTACTTGTACCCCCTCTTCATATGAAGAGCCAAGGAAAATGGATGTTAAAAATAACCTCCAAGAAGAGATCAGGCTCCTCTCAACCCAACACTCCCCTGAGCTAGTTCTATAGCTGCACAAGCAGCTCTCCTGACACAGCCAAGAGGGTGGAACGGAGGCAGGAACAAGTGGCCACAGCCTGCTTAAGTCGGTACCACGTCTGAAAAATGCATGTGAAATCATGCCTTATCTCTTCTGACCGATCAGAGTTAGTGGAAGCAAGCAGGCAAGACTCAGCTTAGGCAGAAAGACTAAAGGGAAAGGGGAGGGGGGGGAAGATACGCACACTATCTTAAGGATAATCTCCTCTTCCAAGCTCCTCACTTAGCATTACAATCAAACGACTTGCTCTTTAGCATTTTCACCTGACTGTCCACCTTCCTCCCTTAAAGCAGCACCCCTGTCCCTGCTCTTCCCTCCACAGAGTGACACCACAGGCAGCCCCTGCAGAGCAGTTATGCAGCTGGGTGTACCTCTTCTCCAAAAAACACAGCAAACCCCACTGAAGAATAAGACAGGAACGTCTATTTCCATGCTTTCTATATCAGCACTTTTACCAGCACAAACCCCACAAAAACATGTCCAATGACACTGACAAATTAACTGACCTCGAAGTAATGAGCTTCCCTCTCCAGTTTTGCCCGTAGGGAAGATCTGTTTTTAAGTAAAAGAAAGGCCATGTGGAGGACAATAATGTTGTACTCTCTGGATTAGGCTTTAATTGCAGATAATTAGAGCCTACCAAAAAAATAAAAAAAAAACCAACCCACCCAACAAAAAAAAAACCCTCCCATGCAAACTCCTCCCACCAGTCTAATATCTCATTCCACCTGGTCATCTTTTCTGAAAACAAATGTATTTGTCTTCTCATGTTACACTTGTGTATAGAGAGCCATGGGGATTTCTTTACTTTTTATTTCTTTTTCTAACTCTTACCTACCACCTATGAATTTTCTAAACACCTTAACCAGAAACAGATCACAAGCATACCTGCAACGGGGGAAGTGCTGTTACTTGAGGGTACATGCTCTGCAGTGCCCTTACGTTCCTCACAGTGGTAACAGCAGCAGCACTACACAGAGCAGGGGATGAAGGGCATTAATACTCCAGTCTCACCTATGCCATACTGTTCCTGTTGGGAAGGAAGGATAGTCCTGTAGCTTAGTAGCATCCTAGACCCAGAGGGGAACCACTTTTGCTCTCGTTTCTTACATGAGTTAGGTTTCCACTGTACCGTTTTTCTGTTCCAAAACTGACTGTGGTAAGAAGTTGCTCCTTCTCCCTGCCCCATATTCCCCTCCTGCTCTGCTGCAGCCTAGTTTCTGATCCTTTGCTGAAACTACTGGCAACCAGGCTCGACCAGGGAGTAACTTATGGGTCCCTTTCACCTTTGCACAGTTCTGGAACTGCCTGTTACTTTGGGATGCCCTCTGTCACTGCTTCTTGTCAGTTTTCAGCTCTTTTGTAGTTAATCTGGTTCTCCTCCCAACTCAATGACTGCTCTTTCAGGTGCTCCTCCCTGCCTCACCGGCATCCCTCAGGGCTCTGTCCTTATTCACTTCCTTGCACTTAAATCATTTACTGCTCCTATCTGGCCACCTAAGGCATTAGTTCCCATCCCTGCTCAGATGAACTCCCAAACACCACTTTGTTCTCAACTCCTACCACAATCCGTTTAATTTCATGTTAGGCACCACGTTCGTGCTATCCCACTGTCAGCTGACGTTTGAAAAGGCCAGGACTAAAACTTGATTTTTTTACTCTTTCTCCTCTGAACCCTCCTGTCTCTTCCCTATCAGGGCAGCCAACTCCGGCTGTTTTCTTTTGTTGGCTAATCTCTTTCTTTCGCTCCTTGACAGACAGGCTGCCACCAAGCCTCTCTCTTCTCGGTCCCACGTCTCCCAACACAACACCAGGCTCCTCCTCTCCGCCTCCTTTGCCACAAAGGCTCCGGGGGAGCCCAACAAGGGCTGGCAGCCGAGGAGCACCCAGCCCGGCCCAGAGCAGGCTCATGACGGGACTGCGGCCGGGGCTGCAGTAAAACACAAGGGCTCCTGCTCCAGCACAACCCCCCGCCCTCCGTCTTTCTTGCCCCGTTACTCTCCCCAGCCGCCTCCCGCAGAAACACTTAATATCCCAAGCAGGTAAAATGGCCTTCCCGCCTGGCCGCCTCACGGCGGCTTCTCGGCGCCGCCACAGCAGCAGGCCGCCGCCACGCTCCCGGCCAGGCCCCGGCCCTCACGCCTCGCCGCCATCGCTGGAAGGCGGGCACCGGCCTTCCCCCACGGCGTACCGGGGTGGTGGGAGAAGGGAGCAAATTAAAACAACCCCCCGGTTTTGGGCCGATCGGACACACGTTGGGGTAGTGGGAGAAGCGCAAGACGCGGCCTGCGCGCCAACGACAGCTGCCGACGTCTCTCCCCGCCCCGGGAAAGGCCCCTCTCCGCCGGGACCACCGCTGGCAAGACCTCCCTCCGGTCTTGCGGGGTGCCCCGGGGGGGACCCCTGAAAGCAGGGGGTGGTCCCCGCTACACCGCCGCTCTTCCCCCGGCCTCGCTTGCCTCGCGGCCGCCAGGCCCAGGCCCGCCGCCGTACAGCCCGCCCGGGCGGGAGAAAGGCTTCGGCGGGAGCGGGACCTGGACCGGCGGGAGCGGGCGGCTGCCACCTCCTCCTCCGGCGCCGCTACTGGGAAAGTTACTTTTTAACCTCGTGCGGAGGCGCCGGTGTCCGGGCCCACTGAGAAAACAAGGTCAGGGCGGCGAGGATGAAGTGGCCGAGGCTGCAGAGCTCCTTGGACGGGACGGGGCCCTGCCGCCCCCTCCCTGCCCTGTCCGCCCCTGGCATCGGGCGAGGGGAGGAAGATGGCCGGGTCCGTCCCGGGAGAAAAGCCCTTTGTTGCGCTAACACAAAAGCCAAGAAGCACTTCTCGTCCGGGGCCTTCGGCGGGCGGAGGCCGCGCCGCTGTTCTAGGGCGAGGAGAGCTGCCTCCCGAAAAGAGACCCTCGAGGTGAGAGGGGGAAAAAAAAAAAAAAAGAAAAAGAAAAAAATAATAATAGGGAAAAAAATCTTATTTTAAAAATAAGAAGAATAATTTAAAAAGAAAAACCAACAACCCAACAAAACAAGCCAACCGGCAAGCCCCACAACCAGATGGAAAGCGAGGTGGGGGGCAGCGAGCCGCAGCCTTGTCCTCGGGCGCTCCGGGAGTTGCTCTGCCTCCCGCTCCGGCGTCGCTCCCGGGAGGAGGGAGAAAGGCCCTGGCGGCAGGTCCGCCGCCGCCACCGGAGAGGGGGGGGAAGGCGGCCGTGGCGGCCGGCCCCGCGCAGCGGGAGCAGCGGCGTGCCTGCGATCACTTACTTGTCCGTCTCTTGTGACATGTTTGATCCAATGAACTCTCTCCCCTTTTCCCGGTGCCTCCGTCTCCCTGGCGGAACTGGACTTTCAGGTCTGTGCAGGTGAAGGTGTGTGTGTGTGTGTATGTGTGTGCGCGTGTGAACGCCCGGGACGGCAGAACCAGAGCTACTGGTAATTCTGCTTTCCTTCCCCCCCTCTCCCGGCTCCGCAGCCAGACGCCGAGGTAGGACAGGTAGAGCCCCCTCCCCCTGGCATGTGGGGAGCGGCGGGCGAGGCGAGGCCGGGCTCGGCGCGGAGAGCGGCCGGGCCGGGCGCGCACAGGTAACTTTCCCGAGCGGCGCCGGATTCTTTCACTAAAGGAGCGGGGCAAGGAGGGACGAGCCGCCCGTTGATTGGGCGGCGCGGGACGGCAGGTGCGCTGCCATTGGAAGAGGCGCGCACAGGTAAAGGCCGCCGCCGAGCTGCAGGTAACGCACCTCGCTGAGGGGAAGGGAGGGCGGGGGGAGCCGGCGCTGAGGCGGGCGCGGGCCGTTCTGCCGTCAAATCAACCGCTTCCCTCTCTGCCCGCCGCGGAGGGAGCGGGACGGGACGCGCTGAGGGGGCGAGGAGAGGAGCAGGGCCGTCGGTACCGCTCAACCGCCGCCGAGGTTAAGGAGAGGCCCCCCTGTGGGGCCGGGCAGGGTGGCGGGGCCTGCCGGCTGCGGGCCACCAGGCCGGCGGCGGGAAGGAGTCGCCGTGGCCCAAAATCCGCGGTTGTCATTAGGCGTGCCCAGAGAGGCGTCGTCCCTCGCAGGACGGTTTCGTAGTTAGGCTTTTTTGTTGTTGTTGTTGGATTTCAGGGCTTTTTTACTTTTTGTTGCCAAACCGTCTAGGTTTGAGGTCGGTGAATGTCTTGGCAGAAGCGGCGTCTCACGGCAGAGGGATGAAGTGGTGCCAGATGATACCCGCTGCGTGGGTCTGAGGGCTAACAGTCCAGCGGGGGGGGGGGGGGGGTGGGGGGGGGGGGGGGGGGGGGGGGGGGGGGGTGGGGGGGGGGAAGGTCTGTTTTGTCAGCAAAGGAAAGACGGAGAGAATGTGGGAAAGCTGGAACCGGGTGTTTACTGAGGAAGGCTGTGAAGTGGACAGAGAGGACCGTGCTATCAATCTGTCAGTTGCCTTTCAGTCCAGTGCACCCTGCTGTGTCCCCTGAGTCCCGGGCTTACAAGGGACAGGATCGCGTTACGTGGGCAGCAGCTTTGCCTCTGATGAGGAAGGTGATGAAGAGGGCTTCTCCCCGATTGGGTGAGTTTGAGAAGAGAGGGTGGAAGAGAGAATTCTATCTGCTCTCATCCATTCTCAGTCTCCGTTCCTCCACCAGAGACAGGTCAGGACCCCACTAATTCTTCTTGTTGCCACCTGTCCTCCTGGAGACATCCTCCTATAGGCGTACAGCTTGATTGCTGCTAACCTCTGCTGTACAAATGTATGTGTAAAGAACACACCATTAATGTGGGGTAGACCGTTATATTATTTAGTGATCTTTGCAAGAAAATTAGCTGATTGGTGCAAAACCCATCATATTTATACTGTCTTAGGTGAAGGCATTTTCCATTGTCTACCTTTGATTTCAGGAGACTGACAGGAGAATGTAGTAGAAGGGATATTCACAGAATTATGTATCTGAATAACCATGTATACATATATTTAGATACAAAAAACCCATGTAGCATTGCAATCTGAGGCCTGATCTTCTTTTACCTACTCCTGCAGTTGAAATCAGACTTCACTCTATAATAAAGTCTTTGGTATTACGGGACTGCAACCTGGGTCTCAGGTCTTATCTGTATTCATAGTGACTAAACAAATTAAGCAAATTCAGTATAAATCAGGTTTAAGTCATATTAAACATAGTGTCATGAAGATTTCCATCACTTTAACCAAATAAAATTAGAAAAATACCTTAGCTAGATTAATGATGCTTTGATTGAGTACAAGACATTAGTTAGCCATTCTCTTCTTCCATTCACCTGTCACAGGAAAGAAACAATCCATAAATCCAATCAGAAGTTCCTAATGTGGCCTGAATTTTGAATAACAAATACTGCTATTGAACTTGCAGGCCGTTATTCATAACAATGCTTGTATGAATTATTTTGTATAATACATCTCGAGGCTTCAGAAAACACAGAAGAGAAACAGAGTAATTTATTCATTACAAATAATGCAGTTGTTTTGAATACAGAATTACTATGTAATCTTCAAACAAGTTGAGTCTCTCAGGCACATTACTGTGAGATACTGGGAGTTGTTTTGGAAAAATAGTGGTAGAATGCTATAATAGTTTAAGATAGTGAAGCCCCTCTGTTAACTGCAGAAATGATAAGGTTTCTTTCCCAAGTATTTGTTACGCTGAAAGAAACTTTGAGGCCTGAAAAGGTTACCTGTTTGAGCACTGTCAATAGGATTAACGCTCATTCGAGTATCCTCTTTCTGTAATTTTTCAATTATGAGAAACATTTGGATGTTAGCTTCCCCCCCCACCACCACTGTTTTTTCCTGTATGAAAGATGTAGGAAGGAGAGGAAGATCAGTGATGAGCACTTTTGAAAATGACACCTTCCCCAAGGTAGAAATGCTGCTGATGTGTGATTTTACAAGAAAGAAAACTGCATTTGATGCCATCTGCAGTCCTGGACCAAACCCAAACTGTAACTCAAACTGAAATGAGTACTGGGTCAAATACAAAACTGCCTTTAGCAGCCTGCTCTCAGGAGAGATTCTCTTAGAATGAAGTAGTCAGGAGACTGAATCACTGCTCACTGTCTTAGGTGGTGTTCCAAGGTCAAAGTTAGGAGTATAAGTGCAAAATGCAGTAATGAACTCTTGATTTGAGGTTGTTGGAGATGACAACTGCTATTTAGTTGGAACTTGCTTAGATGGAAAAATATACCCTGAAAATTATATTAACTAAGGTAGGCAGGATTGTTTTCTGGATGAGCCTTTTGCTTCAGACTGAAGAATCAGACTGGAATCACATTGAAAGTGTCGGCGTCTACCTCCAGCTGAGCAGGTCAAACAAGTCCTACCTAATCCAGCCTGATGCTCGTTCTTCATGATCTACAAGATTATTATAAACTAATCTTTTAGTCATTGAAAAATCATCTAATGTTATTTCTGGCCAGACCAGTCTTTCTTCCTGTAGAATAAAGGCTGCGTAAAGCAAAAATGAAATAGTCATGTAATGCATTATTGAAAAGCTAGGACTTGCCTTGGAGTGTACAGGAAAAATTTAAAATAGTAAACCACTGTTTTTCATATTGTGCTTCTTTCTTTGTGCAGAAGCCTATTTTTTTATTTTATTTTTTTGTGGCGTTGTAAGGATTCAGTGTAAAATTCAACTGTCTGCTTTACCTCATGTTTACACTATTTATCCACAGCAGCTAGCATCAGTGTTGTTTGGACTTGCCAGCACTGGGTAGAGGAAATACAGTGTACAAATAAGGCTTAACTAGGCTTACTAATTGCACTAAGTACCTAAAATATCTTTCAGAAAACTATTAAAAGAAGTCTGTGTGATAAAAGATGGTAGATATTTATGTCAAAACAGTGTTGTAAAGCAGTTCAGTGAGAGAGCAGATGTTTGAAAACAACTGTTTTCAGTAGGCAACGATTACCACATAGTTTTATTTGTATATTTCTATGTCATTGATGGCTGTTGAAAGAAAACAAGCTCTCTCACAGCAAGTTCAAAGACAACCACCTACCTACTAATTTTGTGATATGCAACTTTTACTGTTAATCCTCCCCATAGCCTTTCCTTTGTAGTTGTCTTCTGTACAAAAATATTGGAATTTGTGCAGACCTTGATCCTCAACTGACTTATATGAAGCTCTCATGTACATTGAAATAAGCTTAAAAGATTTCAGTGCAACCCTCCTGTACCCCAAGTAGATCATTCTTATGCTCTAAGAATTAATTACTCTGCACTGTTAGCTTTAAGAAAGTAATTCTGAGTAGCCAAGATCCTGATAACGGTTTACTTCTAATGCTTCACAATGAAACTATATAAAAGTCCTATCAGAATTGAAGATTTTGTCATTACTGGCAAGTACTTGTGGATTTCTATTATGCTGCCTGGGATCTACAATTTGTGCTCCCCAAACAGGTCTGCTGGGAGCCCTTTAGCAACCTCAAGCTCTCGGGTGTCACATATGACAGCAGCAGTTCAGCAGGGTGGAGGACCATGGAATATCAAGCATTTCCTGGCCACAGGGTAAGGTGTGGAGCCAAACATGGCACTTTCTATTTGAAATGCTGATTTGCATTTCTTTTAGATTCATCAAAGCAGTGTGGAAAGATGTAAGAAGGTAAAAAAAAAAAAAAAGAAAGAGGCTTGCTTTATTTTTGGTTTGCTCATTGTGAGTATAGAATTCATGGTACTGCAAGATGTCTAAGTTACACCATGACCATGACTCTGCCAAATATCTTCACTGCTGAACTTAGGCAGTGTGGCACACACAATGTTGTTTCAGGTTAAAACAGGGGAAGTCATTTCTAGTGACTTCCTAGAAAATAGGTCACATCATGGAATCCCTTTTGGGATTGAGACATTGAGACAGCTAAGAAGGTGGCAAAGTCTGACAATAGATTGGAATATTAGGTTCATACCTGATTAACAAACATTAAAGTACCAATCCATTTCATAAAGATTACTCACAGTTTTGGAACCAATTCAATAGAATTTAATATAGAACGATAGCTTTTCTGCAGATGCTTTGATCTACCTGATAGCGTTTTTTAGTGATTCATTCAAGCATTTTGAAACATTGGGAAAATACAGTTAGGTCTCCTAATGACAGTAATTTTACTTTTAGTGTATAAAACCATAGTGTGAAAATGAATAAGAAGGCATCTTTGAAAGACAATTTAATGGAATGTGGGATCTGAGACTCTGGAAATATGTTAAGATGACATTAAAATTGTGTGATGTCATTATGGGGCAGAGCTAGAGAACCTAAATAACCTGACCTGCAAGAAAAATGTTGAGAGTGCATCTTCCTGAAGTGCATCTTCATCCAGCTTCCTGTGTTAATCAATAAGATCTTTGCATCATCATAAGACAAAACTGCAAATTTATAGACACATTTTGAGTAGTCCTAATTTGAGGTATTTTGGGGATGAATGTAAAATGCTGTTAATTTGTTTAGGTTGTGAATGGTTCCAGGGGAATGTAAGAATAAAATTGTCCTAATACCCATATATCTTTTTTTTTTCCCTTTTATTACTAGGATATATAATTTAATATACTATGACTATATTAAAAATATTAGTAGAATATTTTTAATTGCCAGTAGTAGTTTAAAACTAACCTTTTCTCAAAATTAAAGTTTCTGAGTTTCCTCACACTCTTTCCTTCCCCCCTTTTCTCCTTTCTAACACAGAATTCCCTCCATTGTACAGAATGAGTCCCCTGTTGTTCTTGGCATTGCAGTGGGTGCCAGGGGGAGGTGGCCTTCTCTAAGTTCATCAGAGGGGTGGACTGAAGGGGACACTGGGGAGCAGGAATGGCCAAGTCTGTGTTTGCCACTGTGGCTACTGTTCCCAGCTCTCATCAGTCAGTTCTTGAATCATTACGACTTACAGAGCATCATTTTAAAGGAATCTGAAATAGGGATGTGATCAACATATGGAAAACCAAAGAGCTTCAAATGTCTTGGCATTGGTTATAAGCACCTAAAGAGTTTAAAAAAATTCAGAAGCTCCACAGGTCTAAAATACTGCACTGCAGTAATAAGCATTCTAAAGCCAGTAATGAATGTATCTCTTTTTACTCTAACATTCTGTCCTAAAATAGGTGTAAGTGTTCCAGCATGCAGAAGGTGAAGGATGGCATACAAACAAACAATTGCTTGTTTACTTTTCCCACACTCGGGAACTAGAGTAAATGCAGCCCAAAGAATCCACAGAAACACTTTTCAATCGGAGCAGCAGGAGTTGGGAAACTGTGGAGTTTCATCCTGTTCACTTAAAATCAATGCGGTTTTCCCTCAAAATAGTTCAATACTATAATCAAATAGCAAGGTACTTAAGAAATCAAAGCAAATGGAAAAACTGCTTTCAGAATCTGCTGAATAAGAGGTGGGGTTGATAGCCCCTGGGCTGTGGCTTCTTTATCCTTGTGTCTGCCCTCAGGAGCAGGCAAATGTTATTTTATTTGAAGGGCAGAGGATAAAGAGGATTGTCTGGTGGCACAAAAGGAACCAGTGTTGGAGCCAAGAGATCTCTGCAGTGCCTTGTTCTATGGAAAGGTCACTAGACCATGTGTCTCTGCATTTCTGTTTAAGCTTTGTCAGTTCTGCTTTTAGTACCTTTAGGGACAGGTTTAACAGTGTCACTTTCTACTATTTGTTGCTATTCTCTTTCGAAATAGAGGAGTATTTCAGAAGAAAGCCTCCTACTGGTTTCGTTCATAAACATAAAGGCACCATATAATATTACTCCATTAGGCTTTTTGGGCAATGTAGGAGCAGAGCTTGTTGACATAATCTTTGGCCTTTCTTAGAGCCTGGGTCTGGTTCTTCTTTTGGTGGTCAGGAGCTTCAAGATCATTTAGTCCATGGCTTGGGGAAGACCCCAGTTCTAGATCCCCTGCAGTTGCTTCGTCAACCTGTCCTATCAGGTTCACCATCTCAGTGATACTGTGTTTATACAACGCACATGCCCTGCATGCACCTACAAGCCTGCTTTATCTCTACTTAGACTGCTGTGAAAGTAGATTTTGCTGTTCCTCAGCTGCTGGAAGGACTTCCCTGACACCTAGGGAGATGTGATAACTACTCTACCTCGTTCCGCCCCAGTGATGTGGGATAGCCAGGCCCAGAAATCGGACTCTCAGTGCATCATTTTGACATGCTGGTTCCCAGTTCCTTTACATCTCATTTTTTCCTTTGTAGTACCTCTGTTACCTGTGTCTATTATTACAATGCCTAATCCAGTATTGATTTTCTTCACTGTTTCATAACGCAGATTGGAGTTACTAGATGATTCCAACTCCTTGAGCTGTGTTCCATGGCTGTAGCATGTGCTGCTTTATAACCCTACCTTTGTTTCTCTGAGTCCCTTGTTTAAGAGAAGGATTAGACAACACATCCGTGTTTTCTCAATTTATTCAGGATGCAGAAACTTCTTACCATGTCATGCCCTAGATGCTGTGTGTAAATAGGAGTTGCACTCCAGATTTTGCTTCCTTTGTTTCAGTACAGAAAGCAAATCTCTCAGAATAAACAGATTTACACGTATGTTATTTTCACTTATATTTTTGTTTCTTTTCTGTTTTCCCAAGTGGAAATCTTAGCTTCAGGAAGAAGCAAGGTGAAAGTATTCTATAGTAAAGTTTTGTGTGGCTCCAGGACAGAGTAGTAGAGTATTTGCTTGATTCTGACTTGAAAACAGAACCTAGAGATGGCTGTTTGTTTACATGGAGTGTTTGGGTGTGAGGGGCAAAGCAGGCAGATTTACATTTACATTTCTTTACTGCTTTTTTCTCTGGCTCCCAAACATGAGCAATAGCCCTGCGGGGAAGGGTGGGGGTGAGATGTGTGTGCTGCTCCTTATTTCACCATAAACTTTGCGTCCTAGGACTTCTCAGGGGAAGGCAAGCCCTTCTTTACCATCGTTGGGGGTATAAATCACTCCTCTGCCTAATCAACACCACGGTTAAGGTGCTTGGGGAGAGATGCAAAATCATATAGTTGGGCTGTGGGGTTCCAGAGTGAAGAAGGTGCAGGAGGACATATTCAAAGGTTCAGGAAACCTGTGTGAGAAAGAGGGAGGCCAAGCTGACACCCCGGAGTCTCCTAGCCCCAAGGCGAAGACATTTGGTATCGTGTTGCTCAAGCTCTCACAGCCCAGGCACCAACTGCCAGAGACAGTTCCTGACCTGTGAAGCTTTCACAGGAGGTGTGTGAGGCAGACGTGGGGAGGTAGGTGCAGCACCTCTCCATTTTATACGTGAGGTTTTTGAGCAACAGAATTGCCAAAGGTTATGTGGGGAATCTGTGCAGAGCCAGGAATTTATTACCCCTTGCCCAAATCTCAGGGTGGTGCCAGATGCAGACAGGTAGTTTGCAGAATGCTACAGCCTCTCTCCTGGAAAGTACACTTGCGTTCCCAGTGAAACCAGTGAGTTCCCCCGTGTAGAATACATTTATGTTTAAACTGCACGGGCAGGGATTACATGTTTTGACAAACTCATGCTGGAGTGTTAAGTGCTTTGTGGGTTCTTAACCCCTGAAATATCATCATGCCTAACTGCTTGTTAAACCTGCTGCCCAGCAGAATCCCTCACCCTCCTGTGCGTTTGCCTGAGAGGATGCAAGATGCCTTTCTCAGTCTAGCCTTGGCCTTTTATTTTTGTTTAGATCGCTAATAAAATTAAGGTAGAGTTTACGGGGGAAAACAATTTAGGGTGAATTGCACTCACAAAATAAACAAAGTGCATTTGAAATGTAGGATTTTAAACCCAAATGTCTTTATCTCATTTTATCAGAGCTAATTGGTTCAATCTATGTGCAGCATAGGTTAAATTTTAAATGTTGCACTGATAACTCTAAGCTGACATCAGTATCTACACAAGACAACTGATGGTGCAGTAGCATAGTTGGCTTCAAGGACAGGTCTTACCTTGGGCAGAGTGGAGTCCGTTTGTTGTCCCAAAAAGTACATTCTCGTGTACTTTATAAGTCCTGATAAAACCTTTCTCAGTCTTATGTATGTATGAAGTGCAGGTGGTAGACACTGAGCTTGGTACCACAACACAGTAGAGCAGGAAGTAATCCCACAGTGGGGATCCCCGTGGTATCCCCAAGGTCACACCGATGAGCAGGCAGCAACTTGAGTAAAAAACAAGACACGAGAGAACGTTAGAAGGTCCTGTCACCCTGTCTCTCCTGGGATGTTGTTTGTAAGGTGAGGTGGGATAACTGCATTCTTCAACCCTCCTTTCAGTGAAGTCAAATGAAGCACACTTTGTTGAAATTCCCAACGGATAAATGCATTAGAGTCACCACTGGTTGGCTTAGCCCAGTAGAAGAGCATGCAGCTGCCCAAAACGGCTTTCTGTCTTTCTTACCTTAGGTCATGCATTTCTGCCCTCTTGTGTCACAGCAGCAGCCTTGTTCTTTCATCTTCCTGAAAACTGGTTTGGTTTGGGTTTTTTAATTTAATAGGGGTAGTTTCCAGCCAGAGAAATAGACAGGTTTGACCTCCTAAAACTCCATTCCCAAACTGTGGGAGTGGTGGAGCCAACAAAAGGCAGGGGATGGTGGTTGTAGGGCAGGCCCACCTCTTTTGGCAGCAGCCTGGTTTAGCTTTGAGTTAAAGTGATTGTGAAAGTGCAGGCAAAGCAGTCTTTTCTGTTTGGGGTGAATGAAAACCTTCCAGGTGTAAGCATAGGGAATTAATTACAGCATTTGTACACCCCAGTTCCCTTGGAGTCTCACACATGGCTGGCTCACATGACATCTCTCAGCATTAGAGAGATCTGGCATCACCAACAGCTTTGCAGCATCTGTTTCTTGAACCTTTCAGCTTCCTCCAGTGGACTGGTGGAGAATTTCTGCAAGTGAAGAGGATCCACAGCATCAGTGTAGACCCAGTGAAGCTTCTGAATTCATAGACGTGCATGGATAAGCACAGCTATCTGATCAAGAAGGTGTTTTATAAGTCACAGGTGAAATGACCATTCTTTTCTTCAAAAGATGTATGTGTAGAAGGTGGTGTGCCTGTTTTTAATAGAAGTATTATGAAGAACATCTATCATTCAAGTTTTCCTTTGCACTGCATCTCCATTCTTTGGTTTGGAAGTGACTTCACAGTTGGCTAATGCTCAAATTCTGTTAGAATTCTGGGATTAAATTTGATGCTTTCACCCTCCAAACCCAGTTTTGCAAGATAAAGGGTGAGGAGGGGGGATTTCTCCTTGATCTGTCCTGTTCCCCTTGGGGTTGATCTTCCATCAGGGCAGGGAGGGGGAAGGGAGACCAAGGATATCTGAAAATCTTCAGTGTAAACAAGGCCAATTATAGACACACCAATTACCTTAGTGTAAACAACCCATCACACTGTAATGGGGAGAACCTTTTGAGCCTGAGGAGGGTGCTTTGAAGTGCCTTTGCTCAGAGATTGCCTATTAATGTAGAGAATTGCACCAGCAGCAGCTGTTGGCTGCTGTGAGTTTGGTGGCAATGACAATGGAGCTGGGCAGATTGGGAGTTGGATGCCTTGATACGAAGATGCAGTAGTTAAAATTCCAATAGCAATGAGACAGTAGCCACTGGCAACCTGGCTATAGGCTTGCCTGTATCAGCCAACACCTGTCATTGATGGCAGTGTGAAGGAATTGGAATCTTTTGTTATAGACATGTGTAATCATCGCTTTTGTGTCCAGGAAACTGCTTGACCTGCACTTTACTAACCAATCGCTTGCCCAGTAAGTTCTGCAACTTCCTCTGGCTTTAGGTCTCTTTAAGCCCCAAGTGTGATTTCTCCTCCAAAGCACTGTACCACTTGTTCAGAAGGCCCAATCCTGTGGTGGATGGAATCCACTGAGGATCTTTCTAATTTTGTGAGTTGCTGATCAGACCCCATAGGGCTGAATTCAGTTTCTTTGCAAGTGAATGTTGCTACCTGCACAGTGCCAAGGGCTGCAGAAGGTTCTTCAGCCCTGGTCTCTGCTTCTAGAAGAGGAATCAAACACCAAGATATCTTCACAGGCTCTTCTCCCCATGCCACGTGCCTGCTCCCCTCCTAAAGATCCTACAGCATTCTCTGCACAGAGCACCACGTGCTGGTTTTGCCCTCCTACGTTCAGCAGACTTGTGTCATCTACCTCTGGGCATGACACGTCGGTGAAATAAGGGCAGATGTTTCTCCTTCACGCAGAATTCTCTTCACGCAGAAGTGAATTCCAGTTTTGTAGCAGTACCTACCTGATTTCTCACATCTTCTGTGAAAGAATACAAGCAAGTCATACCCAGGTTAACATAAATGTGTTTAACTTCCATTTGGGAGAGTATTATGTCAATTTAGGCTAATAGCTGCCAACTAATAGACACACAGATATTCTTAAATTGGTTTAATTTCTATCTGCTGGCCCTGACAATTGGAAGAAAAGATAAATATACAAAAAGCATTCAAAGCTTGGGGTGTCATGATGCTAATTGAAAAGTCACCAAAGGAAGCCTGCTCAGTGTGTGGGAATCTTAGTGCATGAGATTAGCGGCTAATTAGTGGCTGGGAGCTGGAGTGCTCTCCTCCCAGCTCTCTGTCCCTGAGAACAGGCAGCTTGGCCCACGCACTCAATTCGTGCCCCTGACACCAGCAAAGAAGCACCAATTGTGGACCACAGCGAGATGATGGGAGGACACCAACAGTGTTGGTGCTGTAGCAGGCTCTTCTAAGGGCACACAGACTGCTCTCTGGGGGGCTTGCTGTGCCCTGAGCCACAGCAAAGATACAGCCATTTGAGAACTGAGCTCTTTTTTTCTTTTTTAACAAACGCTCAAGTCTTGTTATCTTGCTTTCTGCCTCCTCCATGCCACGTTTACAGCAGATGACAGAACAGACTCCGGAGGCCCTGAGCTTCAAACCCTGCTTTAAACTCTGAAGTGAATGCGTACAGGGGGTGGCACCCCCTTCCTTGCATCGTGTTTTAGAATCATGACATTTAAAAAATAGATGTTTCATCTGTCAGTGTCCCGGTATTTCCCTCTAAAGCATTTCCCTGAGGTACAAATGAATTGTAAGAATCAGAGATTTAAATAATACACTTCTGTCATATGAACCTAAGAGGTTGGCCTTTAGAAAAAGAGAGAAATGCATCAGTGACAGAAGTTCCTACAATTCTGCATCACTGACACTGCTGAACTAACCAGGGCTTTGATTAGGCACAGGTCTATTTTTCTCAATTCTTTTGCATTCATTTATGAGAATCCCTTATTTATTTCTTCAGTTAAGAAAGTTATTTTGTAACTCTGAAGAGTTACATGTTTTCTTATTTTCCCCACCTTTGCTTTTCCAAATCTGAGACGAGTGTAAACAGGGCTTTAAACTATTGCACACCCTGTTGATTAAACTAACTGGTATTGAATCTCACTCAGGCATCCAGTAGCAACGCCATGGTGGTTCACTTCTGAACACTGCAGAAGCTAGAAAACTTTTCTTTCCATGTCACCAGGTCTGAGTTACAGAGTTTTGCTCAAGCTGGAGTCAGAAGTGGGGTAACACAAGAAGCCTGTGGTCACAGGTGCTCTGTGAGCTGCTGGTTTTAGCATCAGCTTTTCTGGCAATCAGTGCACGGGCACTTCTAGTCCACTTTCCTTACCCCCCCAGTCCAACAACCCTCTTCTCCAGCTGTTGAGAAAAAGCTAAATCATCCATGATCTCCCCAGTAAAAGCTAATTACGAAGACAGTATCCTTCATACAGTAGCCATGTTGTTGTAAAAGTGTTGGTATGGGAAGAGGCAACATTTACCAGCAGAACTAAAATCTTCTTTGATCACATTTATAGCTGGGAAAAGTTAATAGACTTTCAGACACAGAGTTCTTCTATAGGTCTGAAAGAGAAAATTCAAACTTTAAGCTATTCTGGCCCATTCTCAGAAATCCTGTGGAGAGAACAGACATGACAGCCCCAGACAGTCAGCTCTGCCATGGATCAAGCCAGCTTGCAGAACAGACTCAAGAGCCCAGGTGCTCCAGGAATCTTAATAGCCTATGTGGAGCAACAAATTCCTGGAACCTTGCTCTTCATTCAGTAAATGTTTGTCAAAACAGGAATGAAAGATACAGAAAAAATCAGCATTTTCTGGCCAAATTATTTCCAGATGGTTCTAGGTTGATATTAGTAATGCAGCTGTCACTTTTCACATGGTAATTTTTAAATGGACACTCTTTTGTTAGTCATCTTTTAAGATACTTTCCCTTTTAGCTTAAGCAAATTACCTGTGGGTACCATCACTGACAGTTTCAGATACTACTGGACAGTAACATTAAGATGCCCAGTGGAAGCTGGTCAGTGCAGTGACTGATGCAGCTTCAAGCTGAAAGACACTCCATGCTGGAGCCTGGCGAGGAGCTAGGAGCAGATAAGAAATCTGTTTAATCTCACTGTGAGGTGAAAAGGAGGAAGAATCCCAAATCAAGTATATTCAGCTTGTGTAGGGACCACTTTTTGCTTGAACACCTTTTAAGAAGAATCTTAAGAGGACACTCCAGCCTGGTGGGTAGGTTGCTCCTACCAAGATGCTGCCTCCTCCTGGGAGACACAAGAGCAAACATTTGCCCTTCCTCCTGGCCCTTCTCCTTCCCTCCTGCTCCCTGTGGAGCTTGGGGCATCTCCTGCTGCCAGGTGGGGGCCAGCAGGGCCAACACCAGCTGCTTCTTCACAGCAACCATTTAAAGTCAAGGCTTGATAATAGTTGCTTGATAATAGATGGGCTCCTCTTCACTTAGGGGAATGGTCCCATCACAAGGGCATCTCAAATACTGCGGGTGGATGTCAGCAGACCACGAACAGTCCATCCATCTCCCCAGAGTTTGGAGGAGACGCTGGGAGAGGGAGCCATCCACATAATGGTCTCCAGGTGCTGTGTCTGATCAGTTCCTGTACTGCAGAGTTCTGTGGGGTTCCAGTGTGCTGTGTGCGAGAGAAGGCAGGAGAAGAAGAAGGACTCTTCTTCTGTACTTTTTCCTTCTATAAAGAAACTCAGCCAATTGTCCCAACTCCTATCACTTGTGCTTCTCAACAGGCTGGAAGACAGGTCTGGAAAGGCCTGACAGCCCGCTTCAGAAAGTTATTTCTTTTATACCCTTGCAGGACATCCTTTTTTTTTTTTTTTAATGTTTTCTGCACAGTAAAGAGAAGGAAAAGGGTGAACGAGCTAAAGAGAAGGACCTGCAGATTGCTGTAGGAATCTAATCATAGCACGTTGGGTCTGCAGGAGCCCAAAGCTATGCTCAGCTCCATAAAACCTGGTAGCTCAGCTGTAGATCCCAGGGTTTCTTAATGGTTTCTAAGCCAATCCCTCAGCATTTAGAGAAGGTACTGGACTGAGCTGAAGTTCTGCAGGCGTATCTGATCTCAAGTCAGCTAAAAACCCCTAAAAATCATATTAAAGCACTAGGCTGTTCCAAAGAAAAGTGCTAAACCTCAGTCTGGAGCTTCTGTTAAGTTAAAACCAGAAATGCGTCTTCAAATAAAGTATAAAATTTAAATGCTTCTTCAAATAATGTATAAATTCCACTTTGTTTTGCAAATCATCTCTCTAATAACTGCTTTCTCCAGGTAACTTCCAAAATAAAACTCACCTATTAAAAAACAAAATTAAAAACACCTATTAAAAAATTTAAAAATCATCTATTCCAAAATAAAATTCAATGTTTAAGATGACATCTGGGAGATCTACAGAAGTCTGCTTTAACTGGGGTATAGCTAAGGTGAGAGACAGGTCAAAATCAAGCTTACCATGGAGGCTATCTGCAACCTTTGTGGAGAAAGATTACCATCTTGCTGAGGAGATCGTGTTTCTGTTATTATCAATAACAATCTGGTTTATACTGTTTACTTGCCCTTCTTTTTTAGGCTCTCACCTCTGACAGCTGGGAGACAACACCACACAGGGTGAAGCTACGATGAGACTGAATTGTGTCACTGAATCAGAAGTGTCCTCAGATCATATCACACTCTTGACAAGGTGCAGGTACCACGTCCCCACCCCAAAGCACTTAGAGTCCAAGACAGAGTAAGGGGGTGGGGGGCATAGTAAAGTAGGGGCATCTGTACTATTTTGAATGTTGTGCTTTATAGCTGTATTTTTTCAATAAAGCCCATTTATCATTTTATTGCATTTCGATGTATGAGCATGTGAAACCTCGCAGACGTTCCAGTAAGAGGGGGCTGCCTCTCCGTGTATGCTTCTGTGGGGAAGTGTCTGTTGTGTGCAGTTACCCAGGAGGATTGAGCTTCATGAGAGAGCAGTTTGGTCTGAGCTGCTTCCCCTCGCTGGCCAGTTCAGAAGGCACTAAGGGGGGCAAAGGCTTCCCTTTGCAGCGGGCTACTGCCTGTGGCTGTGTGTGGAGACCCTCCCGCTCCACAGGAGCTGATCCTGTTACGCTCAGCAGAGCAAGTCTGAACGGGGTGAAATGAAGAGGAAATGCCAGGTCCAGCCCTCCCACATGGTTCCGGCCTACTTTCTACACTAACTTTTTCAGCCTCAGGAGATTTTGCATATTAATTCCTCACCAGCCACAAACTGGTTTGGGATCAGCCGGTGTGCTGCCGAGATCTTGGAAAGCCACCCCACCGGAGTGACTGGGGAGACGTGAGCTACGCTGTGTTGGTTGGGTTGCCTGCTCTGCTCTCCTGTTTTGGTAATCCTCTGCTCTCCTGCAGGTATTAACACGCACAAGAAAGCTTCCTCATAATAAACAATAGCCAAACATGCCACTTTTTTTTTCCGTCCGTCAAAGATACCATCATGTAAGTTTTAAATCAGTCCTAGCAAAAATCATCCGTGGGGCTGCAGAAAGGTCAAAGGTTTGCCGGTTTAGGATTTCGTGGGAATATACGCTTGTTTGGACTTGGCCCAAGAGCTTCGTTTACCTGTTTGACAGGTAACAATTAGCAAGTAATAGCTCTGCCGGCTGGAATGCGGCTGCGAGGGCCAGCGGGCGCTGGGTTACCTGGTGGGCAGGTGTGGGTGCAGCGCCCAGATAGGTATGTGCATGCACAGCATTCCTGGGAATCAGTTTTCCCTTAAAGATGCAGTGATGACTGCAGGGCACAAAAGGGCTGGGCTTAGCTCAGGCTCCAAGACGTTGAGCTGTTTGCAAGGCAAAGAAGTAAAGTAAATAGTGGAAGAGAAGAGGAGCTGAGGAAAGGGCTGTGAGAAACAGCTTCCCCTTTTTTTTTTTGCCTTGCCCAGAGTAGGTTTTGATTTTTCCCTGAGAATCTCAGGAACGGAGAATTCAGTGTGATTACAGTGTTGGGGGGATAAAAGAAAGGGAAAAGCTGAGATAGGGCAGAGCAGACATGAGGAGCAGTGCGTGTGTCTGAAAGTTAGGTGGAAGGGTGGCCGGCACGGCTCAGGAAGGGTCCATGAGGATGTTGTGTACATTGCTCCCCAGCAGCAGCCCAGCAGAGGCACAGCAGCACACAGCACACAGCACAGCCCAGCAGCTCTTTGGGCATGGTATAAATGTGAAGTGGGGAATCCCTGTATCAACTGGTTTAGAAATGGTTAAACAGCTTATGTGCAGTTACCCTCTACTCTGCCATTAGCAAGAATCCAAGCCTTGTGAATTTATCGAATTAATCCACTTTATCTGTGGCAAAGAGCCCCATTTCCAGTTCCTGCAGCAGTTGGGGAAGATTCCTGCATCAGCCCCTCCCAACTCAAGTCCCTAGAGGGAATCTGGTATAAATTATGTAGACAATCAAGGACTTTGCAGGTGTTTTTAAGATGTTTGATTATTTTTTTTTTTCACCACAGCAGGCGACCCTTCTGTTTTAGGAACAGAATGGTTTGCTCATTCTTTTCATATTTTATTCCCATTTGTGAAGAGGCTTCTGTGTTTGTGTATTTCCACTGACGTGTTTCAGACTTGACAATTGAGCTATTGTGTGACTGTGGAGAAGCCACATCCTCTTTCCTGGGCTCTGTATTTTCACCTGCAGAGTTGGAGTAGCAAGTCCTGTATTATTAGCCATGAGAGACATGGATGATAAGTAATGCTAGTTATAAACATGTGTGCTATTATAGATACATATTTACTTATATCACACAGTAATTCCTTTGAACCTTATTTCACTAAGATGATGAAATATTGTGTATTTTTCATAAAAACCATGTCTTTTGGTTTTTTTTTATTTATAAATGACTTCCCTGACTGAAAGGCTTTATCCTTGGTGTACTATTTGGTGTCATATGAGGACAAAGAAATTCAAGTATAATTAGAGACCATTTTCCTTGCTCTTAAAGGACCCAGCATCACTTTGAGTCATTAAGCATTATTTGTACACTGTGATTTAGTATGACTTTCATTAAGAGGCAGTCTCTTTGCTCAACAGCGGTGATGGGCCAATAAATGGTCATTAAGCCTGACTGCTGGCTGACACAACAGCCAGGTTTGTATTTATTCTCACAAGCAACAAGCAAGCACTACAGAATCAGGGAGACATCTGCACTCTGGACTGAACCAAAGTGGAAATACAACCCTTTCTCAGAAAATGCTGAGAAATACACGACAAGCCCTTTCCCCTGCCCACGGCCGCTGCGTAAGAAGAGGCAATTACCTGTCCTGGCTTGGACCAGAGGCCGCGGCACCTCCAGGAGCCCCTGCCCCAGGCACTTTGGGAAGAAGTGAGCAGGGCTCTTCCCCTTCCAACCATCCTCCGTCCTGCATCTCAGACTTCCTCAGCTGGAGATTGGATCTTCGGCCCTGCATTTCACACCTCTGAGTCAACACTTTGTTTCATGAATCTGTCTGACTGCCCTTTGAACCCCTGTATGCTTTTGACCTCCATCATGTTATGCAGCCTTGAGCCCCACAAGTTATGAGATTCTTCAAATACTCATTTTGTTTGTTACAAACCACATTTCTGGTCATGGCATTTGGCACCTATGGTACTGTATGCTCCTTCTGTCTCCCATTGCTGACCTGTACGACTTGCAGAACCCTGTACGTTTTGGTATGTCTTCCTACCGTGGCCATTTTGCCCTTGTAACGTCCCCCCTCGCCTCCCCTTTGGGTGTGGAGGACAGGAACTGCATGCAGTGTTGAAGATCTCTGAAGTGTAACTCCAGATTTGCCCAGTGGTGTAACAAAGCTTTCTGTTCCTCACATTCCTGATGTTGCTTTGGCCCTGCTGAGCATGGGAGCAACCCGAGCATGCCAAGCAACACTTTTGGCAGACTTCATGGTCACAGTAGTCATGCTCCATAAGCACAAATGCCTCTCAGAGCCAAGTGAAGAACTCTCCTCCCTCCTGCAGCTTTCTGCCCACCTCTAGGCTTTGTGTCCCTGCACGGGCATGATCGCTTGAAGTGAGTGGAAAGAGTTCCCCTGATCTCAGAAAAAATGGAAGTTCCTGGGAGCATTTCTTGTTAATGTGAAGGGGAACTGCATGAAGCTGAGCCATGGTTAGTGCTGAGTGGTATGTTCTTCTGGCCCTTGGGAATGGGAAATGCTGCCCTTTGAACCCCTGTATGGGAAGACCAGACTCATTGAGGTAAAAAGGAAATGAAGAACAGCATCAGTGGTGGCCTTGGGAGAGAGTTTTCCCTCACCTTTCACTTTCTTAAGTGTTTCGTGAGAACACAAGGAATTCAGCCTTTCTGTTTGGTGCTGCATTCTACTATATCAGCATTTTAACCACAACAGTTGTAAACATCTAAAGAGTGGAGTCAATTAAAGGTGACTCAGGAACAAATGTGATACAAAGAACTTGGAAAGACCGGAAGAATAGCTAATGCAGCAAATGCTTTTCTAAATGGACACCTGGAAGGATGAAACTATGGAGAAGATGGTTTGGGAGGCAGCCTTCCCACCTGAGCAGTGCAGCCGTGGTGATTAAACACACGTGCTTTTGGAAGCACACACTGTTTTGAAGGGTCTTCCAGCCATCACCAAATTAAGCTTATACCCATTGCATGTTAAGAGGCAGGATGACTCCACCTGCTCTTTGGGTTCTGTACAAAAGGCTGGCAGCACTTCAGGCTGAACATGGGGACTCTGGAGAGTATGACAAGGGCTCTGTTCACTAGTAGCTACCAATAAAGAGTCCACTCTTTATTGGTAGGTGGGTCATAAATGGCATCTGAAGTAGTCTTTCACCCCAGCAAAGGATATTCCAGGAGAGCAGCACAGGAAAAGGACCAACTCAAAGCAATTTACCACCCCAGGTCATTCCCAGGCAGCACTGAGCCATGTAAGGAGAAACAGAAAACATGTGGCCCTATTCTCTGTGAAGTGTTTGTGGAGTTTCTGTCACCATAGTACCAAGTCACCAAATACAGAGAGGTCCCTCCCATGATTCATAACTGAACCCACAGTGGCCGTTGCCGTTTCCAACAGACCTTCTGGCTCTACCCAGTATGTAACAGTGGAATGGAGAAACACTGGACACTTACAGGCTTCTCCATCCTCCCAGAACATTGCAAACAGATCAATACACTCACCAGCTCTTTATGAGCTTTTCTGTGAAGGTGAAAAGAGCAGATAGTTCTGTGGATCATTTCCATGACGCCATAGGTCTGGCTGGGGTCACCTGTTATTATCAGCATAAGGACTCCCAAACCACTGCATCGTGATACCTTGGGTTCACTTGTCCATCACCAGACTTGATGTGTTTGGGCAGAAGTATTCTCAAGTAGTTATCAGCTTGAGGCCGATAACCTAATATTAAGAAATTTTTAGCCAAAATGATGCTGCTCTGTGTGGCAGTAAAGATAGAGAAAAATACATTGTTTTGTCCAATTTTGTTGTTTTCATATTTATGAACATTTCTGCCATTCCTGCGCTTCAGAGAAAGATGCTCTAATTTAGTGTGGCATCGAGAGAGGAGGAAGGAAAAAAAAATACTGCTTCAGGAGTTTGCTTTGAAATTCATTTGTTCAGCAATTATAGCATTGCTAATGTCAGCAGCTGAGTATATCTGGGTTTCCATCCACACCGAGCACACACCACACGTGTGGCCTAAGAGCAGATACCTCCGCCTCTCCAGAGCTCTCCTGTTGGGGTGGTCACCCTGGAGATAAAAGTCCTCTGTGAAGACAAAGTGCCCTGCAGGGGAGAATTTCTGGAGCTGGGGCAGAGGTTTAGACCATGACAAGGAGCCCAGGAAAGGAAGAAGGGCTGGAGGCTGGGAAGGTAGGGAGACACGCTGTGACCAGGGACCAGAGTATGGGGAGCACTGAACTGCTTGGATGGAACTGGAGCAAGGGGAGGGGACCTCTGGGGTCAGCAGGAACAGCAGGGCAGACTGAAGACAGACACAGGGGCATGGGAAGGACAAGGACTGTTTGAACAAGAAAGAACTGAGAACTAACAGAGGTAGAGACGGGGCTGGTCTGTGAGGAACAAGGCCTGCTCATGGCTGAGTGTTGTGGTGGGGACCCAGTCTGGACAAGACCAATGACTGTGACTGGCCTGCTGGCTCAGCCACCATGTTTTCTGCCTTCCCCTGGTGCTGGATTGTCCAGAGATCCCAACATTACCAACACTAATTACGTTACCAAAAGCTGCATCACTGCAGGAAAGTCACTTTCCAGATGCAAGATGGGCCACAGATGGATGCTGTTTTCAACAGTAGAATCACAGCATGATAGAAGAGCCCAGGCTGGAAGGAACCTTGAAAGACCATCTGGTCCAACCTTTCACAGAAACGGAGACTAGATGAGATTATCTAGCACCCTGTCCAGTCACATATTGAAAACCTTTAATGATGGGGACTCTATTGCATCCCTGGGGAGGTTATAGACCTAGACACTTTGGGTGGGACAACAGGAAACTGGAGAATTGGAATAAGACTAAGTGGATGTCTCAGTGCTGTGCTGGTAGGAGATGTGGGCGGTTATCAACTTGGAGCAGGCAGAGGAGGAGTGAGGGCAGCTAGCTTTCCTCGCCAACAGCACGACAAGGAGCAAACTACTGCTGCAGCACTGCAGGAGGGCATCTCCAGCCAGCAAAAGCAGTGCTGAGGCCATTGCAGAAGGGAGTAGTGAGACCCCATGGGCATGATCTCCCTCATTCTGCCCAGGAGGGGTGTCCCAGGTTTGTTGGGCACAGAAAGCAAAGGCTGCAAGGAGCTACTAATACCTCAAGGAAGTAACTACCAGGAAACAAACATGATTTAAACTAAAGGGCAGCGTTGGCACAAGGACAATAGTGTACAAACAGACTTTGACATATTTTGGGTGGCATCTAACCAGGTGAGAAGTGAGTTATTGGAAGGGATCCCCCAGAAGGAGCGGTGACAATGAGGGCCACAGGGTCTCAGGGATGCAGTTTGGTTGGGAAACCCTGTCAGGACCTCCCAGAGCCAGGGCTCAGCAGTGCACATGAGCCCTTCCAAACCACTTGCTTGAACTTCTTCCATTTTGGCATCTCGTAATTTGTGAGTTGTCACTGCTCTTCCAGGGCACTCATGGAGTGTCCCACTGGGGCTTCTGCAGCTTCAACTATTTTATTCCAGTAAATAAGGTAGCTCTTACACAGGCCTAGCTATGTACTAGCTAGAAAAAGAGAAACAGAAAAAGGAAACTCTGTATTTAACAAAGGCGATCTGCTGCCACCAGGGATTAAGTCCTGACACAAAGAACTTGACTTACCCAAGACCAGTTGAGACAAAGCAAACAGTGCGCTGTTTGACTGCAGCCCAGCTAGTGCTGGAAACCTGTGTGGAGGATACACTGCAGCCATCACACCTCAGGGGATTCTTTCCCTGCCAGAGATAACAAAAGCTATGAAGGATGAGAAGAAGGACCCTTTGGACAGTCGTTGTAGCACACAGTGTCTCCTTAAGACTGGGGGAAGATCAACATGAAGGAGTAATGCCTTCCCAAGGAATATTTTATGGTGGAAGAATTTAGATTGTAAAGTATTTGTTGCTTTGAGTAACACACATAGTTTATTGAATATTTTCAATTCTGTAAAATAAAGAGCAAACAGAAGTCTTCACACCCAAGCAAACACACAGATAGGTTCTTACGCGACTCCACTCCCCGCGGCTGCTTTTTGCCAATTTCCGCAATGACTTAATTTAAACAAAATCCCAGGACAGCCCCACTCCCCAACCTCAGCCTGGGATTCCTTTTAAAGTGGCAGCAGCTCCCTGGGTTTTCCTTCAAAGGCCTGCACGCTTATTAGCATCCGTGTTGTCTAAGGGAAACTAATGAGACACATCTTATTTTGAGACTTGTGTAGGTGATTGATGATAACAGCTGTCCTGCTTGGGACTGCTGTTGATGTTCCTCTCTTTGTAAGAATGAAGGGAAAGTACCGGGGAACAGCACTGCCACCGTGCTCACTTCTGCCTCCTCTCCCCAGCCCAAGCCTTACACAAAGAGCACAGACAAACACAACCTTTGCCTTGTACAAAAGTAATATTCAGTCCAATATTTCCTAAGCAGATCCGTAACTGAGAATTTTGATTATATCATTTTTGAACATAGTAATAATGCTCTCCTTCTATGAGCAGTGTCTGTGACACTGCATGAGAGTTTAAACCTGGATCACAAATATCACCTGTATCTTCCAGATCACAAATATGGAAAGGCAATTTCACAAGTATTTCTAGGTCTCACAGCTGCCACCCTATGCTTTGCTTTTCCTTCCTATCACCTCCCCAGAGTCTTCCAAACTTCTGGTAGCTGTCGTGAAGCTTCCTTCTCAGCAAGTGCAGAAGTTCATGGGAGTCTTTCAGTATTTATCAGCAAGATTTGGAGTCCTGCCTCCAGGAATGGCGGGGAGACTGCTTTTGGGTCAGGTCCATGCCAGGGTGAGCTTGCTGCAAATGGTGCTGGATGGAAGCCATGGGAGAAACACTTCCTCCCCATAGGAGACTTGGTGTTCTCATAAAACAACAGGTAACAATATCTTCCTCCCTTTGCTTCAGCTTTTGGCTTTATTATAAAGAGAGAACAGCTATGATCATTTACTACATAAAAAGACATACAAGTCAGTTTAATACATTGCTGTCTTTGAATGCAAATACCAGATGCTGCAGAGTCTCAAGCCATATAGATATTTTTTTTAATGAAAAGACTTCCTTTGTCCTTGCACAAAGTAAAAATAAACTATGTATGCATTTTTAAAAGATCTCACCTCTCCACTCTTGCAATATGACATTAAAACACAACCCCTGAAATTATGTTTCAAATATTAAGCTAAAAATATTAACCTAAAGAGATGTAAAGGTGGAACTGATCCAAGAACTAGGGCTGTGAGTTTGGCTTATTCTTAGGCTACTGAAGTTCTGATTATTAGAAAAAGTGTCCACAATGAAGCTTGGGCTGTCAGCAAGACAGCTGCATGACCCTGTCCAGAAATCTGTCTGTCTTTGTCCCATCCCATCCTTAATGCTGGGAGAGGAGAAATAGAGCAGTATGACCAGCAGGAAGGCTCTTTGGACATTAAGGTGGATTTCTTTGTGAATCATTAGCAACATAACAGTGTCTCTGTCCAGGAAAGGGAGTGAACTTCTTAGTGCTTTGCTGCTGGAGCCAGCAGAAAAAAAAGTAATCACTGAGTGGTTTTGGGTAATATTCAGGGCTTCTGTCAACACCACCCAAATTACCAGAGGACTTACCATAGAGGCAAACCTTGGGAAATCACGTCAAGTGTTTAGCAACCAGTGATCTCATAGTTTTTCTTATTCGAGCAGCACAGGATGAAAGCCTCCTACAAAGCCTAAGCAGACAGCTGACATGTCCCAGCCTGTTTCCTTCAATGGCTAAAAGAAGTCATGGCAGACATTTAAATAAAATCTCCCTCTGTATGTGCAATTATCTCTGAAACTACAGCAGGGGATGACTGCCTCTGAGGGCAGGCTTCACAGGTAGAACTGATATTTGAGGTCCTACACAGCACTTTGGCCTTGGGGAGTAGTTTCATCTGGTCTTAGAATATCTCATTGCACTCATTGGAAGGACATTACTTGCCCAAGTTGTCTAACTTCTGAGGACAAGTGGTTTTGCACAGGTTAGTCCATGCAGGAGATGGCAAGCTCTTTGAGGAGGAAAATCTGACTGTGTTTCTTTACAGAGCCTTGTTCTCCAAGCCCTTCTGAAGCCTCCTTCTCTGCCTCCCACCAAGCCCCATGTCTGTGCCAAGGCAGGGGTTGCAAAGGACAGTTATGTGACAAGAGTTATTAGGAAATAAACCAGGAGCATCTCATGTCACCAGACACCCCAGAAAACACACAATACAGGATCATCAGGTTCAATCTCCACTCCAAAGCCAATGGCAATGAGATGCTGGTGAACATCTCCTTAGTCCACTTCTTCGCTTTCACAGATGCTGCTGTGTAAATCTAGCCTTAGGACCTATGAACTAGAAACCATTTCAATTCCATTTATTCCCAATAGCTTACAAAGCTATTCAGTGAAAGCCTGAATAAAACAGGGACTCAAGAAAATTCACCTTTCTACCCTGACCAGTGTCCTGCTAAGAACTGAAATAAGCCAAGAAGGTCACTTCCAGTGAGTTTTTTTTTTTAAAGGAATGTTTTTAAAGGAATTTTTATGTGAGAAATTTCCCATTAGATTTTACTTTATGTTCTAGTGATTCAAAAATCCTTAGGGAAATGTCAGATCTTTTCAGACAGGTTTCATAAATTATCTGGAACTAAATCTTTTCAAGCCTTCTTTCTCTTTCCCTGGGAGCGTAGCTAGAACTGTGAGATACCCTGGAAGAAAGGACTGCTGCGCAGTCAGTTACACCTTTACGATGGTGTAACTGGTGTAAAACCAAAAAAAGCTGCAAACAATTAATGTTATACCTGACACTTATTTACGAGTGCACAGAAGCAATTTGAAAGCTGTAAAATCCCTCGCCAGCCTCACTTAAGCTCACTCTGTGAAAGATGGGGATACTTATCACTTTCATTACCAGCAGTGCAGCGAACGAGTATTTTAGAGCTTGTTAAATAAATTGGGATTAGATCCACAGATGGTGTAAATCCAGTAGTTACTCCAACATGTCTGTGGTCACAGAGGACTCTCTGGAGTCATTGCACAACCGCCCCAGGGAGCTCTTACATCAGATGCAACCTCCACGAGCAGCAGACACGCCAGCCTCCTGATGCAGATACAGCAGCTCTTACCCCACATCCCCGGTGGAGGTGCTGGAAGCCTGAGCTGTCTTGAGCTCCGTTGGCCACTGAGGCTGGCATTTCAGCCCTGCCCATGGTTGGTCCCCAGCCCCTTCTTCCTCTCCTGAAGTCTCTGCTGGAGTCCTTCAGTCCAATCTCATCCATTCCCATCCCATCGCTGCTATAGCACCATGGTTGTGATGCTGAAAATGGCATCTCTGAATAGATTTAGACAACATTGGGGAAAGGAAATGATTGTTTTTAGGGGAACATAAGGTTAGAGACCAATGGTTGGAATGTGTTTCTCCCCATCGGGAAGGGGAGGAGGAGCTGGCTGCTGGCAGGAGGCTGTGTTAGCACAACGTTTCAGGATGACTAAATTGCTCAAGGTAAAAGGGTGGTGAAATTTGATTTGAGTTGCTGTCAACTGCGAAAACGCACTTATCACAGATTTCTCCCACAGGCCTGGAAAGAGCCTGCATCTGAGCTACCAGCAGCACCCAGCACGGTGCCTGCTCCGTCCAGCTCTCGACCTCCATGAGACTGGAGTGAGGAGGATGTGACGCTCCAGCCACCCTCTCCCCTGGCTGAGCTCCAGCCAGAGCCAACTGACTGCCATCTGCAGCTGGGTCCTTATCTCCCACGGAGCAAAGCAAGTCATAAAAGCCACCTCATGAGACATTATAAAAAACACCTCTTGGCTCTTTATCGCAACTTACAAGGTTTTATTCTCTCTTTCTGGATATCTCCACCTATATCAGTCCTACCCTTGAAGGGCCACAGTGTCTCAGCAGCTCCCAGCCCAGCTGAGCAATCCTAGAGATGCCACAGGGAGCGTTTGGTGTTGGAGTGGGACTCCCCCACCAGCACACTAATGGGGTGACCATAGTCAAGAGAGAAGACCCAGAGGGTCTGCCTCTGCAAATCTGTAAATCCCCACTGAGTGCAACTTCATCTGCAGCAAGCTGAGCAGACTCGTTTTCAGTTTTCTCTTGAAAGAGCAGTGTCACAGGGGACAGCTCTTACTGCTGCCGGTGCCATCAAATCAGAGCTTGACTGTATCTTCCCTCGTGGATTTTCTCTCTCAGGTCACTCTTTCCTGGCAGTTGAGGAATAAGCACTTACGTGTCTAAACTTGCAGTCATCATTCTGCAGCCAGTCGTCAGCCACGAGACGTCAAGCAGTTGCATCTGATACGTCAGTAGTTGCACCTGATCAGAGGACTGTGTACACACGCCTCCGTTTTAGTTCAGCTGTGCCGAATGTGTGAACTCAGGAGTGATGCTCATGTGAATAATCACCCAGAACAACTAGATGTTTTTTCCACCTGGCTCACCCAGATCTGCCTCTGCCTTTGCTCCAGAAGCCTCATTTCCCACTGTTCCCAGTGTGAGCTCTGTCACTTAGCTTTGCCTGGATTTTAGGTGCATGCTGCAAGTGTCACTGCTTTCTTCAGTGCTTCTCTACAAGGCTGCTGAGAAATGCTACCGGCATTTTATTCAGATTTTTCAGTCCCGAAGTGACTTTCAAGTGTCCTTTTTTGGTTGCTTTCACACACTCCTACCTGGCCTTGATGATCCGGAGCTGAGTTTCGGGGTTTCATTTGGTTTGAAATGCACTAACACAGTTCTGGCCTTTGCTCCCCATCCATTTGTCCCATCCTTTACCCACCAGCCTCTTCCACATCCGCGTCTGGTTTGTGAATAATGCGACAGTTGGTGGTGGTATCCTGGGAGGGCTGGCCTTTGTTTGCAAAGCTCCTCTTGGCAAGGGGACAGGGCGCTCGCAGTTGCTGCCAAATAACACGGGCCTCCCAACAATAAAAAATCTGTTACTTTCTTCACCTCTGGACCCTGCCGGAGGTGAGGAGGATGACTTTGGCTGCAGCATGTGAGCTGGATGAGCGTCACCTACCCAACCGCTGTTGGTTAGGTGACTCCCCACCCCTTCTCTTGCCAGCACAGCCTGATAGGCCACTGGACCATGGCATGTTTTGTGTCAAATTAATCACTGATATTTGCATGCAGAGATGCACAAAGCCTGCCAGGATTTTAAGCCTTCAGACGTATTTTCGTCACGGGGAAGAAGCACGGGGAGATCTCACATCCCACTAGTGAAACCGCTTCCACTGAGCCCAGCGTCAGGCATCACGGGTCCCCACAGCCTCACGGGAGGCAGGGGGATCTCAGGGGGATGCTGGCACCAGGCAGCTGCTTCCCGTCCACCTCCCCGGCCAGCCGGCAGCCCTCACTCACAGCCACAGCGGCTGCTTTCCTAGGAAGCACCTCGGCAGCACACAGTGTGTCAGGGCTTCTCTGGAAATACTTTCGCATTGCTTCATGCCCCAAATAATTGCTTAAGCCCCCCTCCCTTCACCCCTCACACACATTTGGACTCCTGCCCCGTCCCCCTTGCCAATTTTTCCTCAGGCCTCGTTGTGCAGAGCAGGATTTTGCGTGCTGCAGCACGGCGCTCACTGCCTCCCACCCCCCAGGAGACATCTCCCCTTCCCCAGTTCCCCCCCACAAGTGGTGCTGGTGGCATTTGGGCCACCAGGGCAGCCCTCTCTCTTTCTCCCCAGCTCGCCTCTGACAGCACTCGCTCTCCTTTCATCCTGATCTTTCGCACCAAAGAGCTTAACTTTGGCACAAGACCTTGGGGGACAGATGGCCGCAGCTGGGGTTTGTGGCTTGGCATAGCTGTCCCTCTAGACCCAATAGCTGATGGCAAGCAGTACCTTGGGCAGGTCTGTCTACCCCTCCCAGTACCAAGCTCCCTCCAAGCCACCAGCTCTGGCTAATGCTCAGGTCATCAAATACCCCCCAGTGTCACTCGCTCCTCTCTGCTGCTAATAGCCATTGCCAAACTTCAACCATTTTAAGCTAAAATTGTTTTCTCGGTATCTACCTCTAGTATGTGTTTGAGACTTAGCCAGTTCTAGAGGAAGGCTTAGCTGGTTTCAAGAGGAGGTTTGGGCCAGGGAGTGCTCGTCCTGGAAAGAGCACAGGGTTTGAGCACCTTTCCCTTGAGATGCCCTCATATTGCTGCTGCAGCTTGGCTTGAGACCTGGTCCTCCTCGTCCTATGGAAGTCCAGCAAAACCCAGCCAGGTTATAAGCCATTCAAAGCAGACATACAGCAGACCTGATTTCCCTTGGGATTTTGTGTTGTCAATGACTGATCTGGCTTCCAGGAAGGAGTAAGTGCCAACTAAAGGCTTTCTTTTTTTTTTTTTTTGTGGCAGGACAAAACCTACTATCCCTTGTATACCCTCTGGTGAATGATAAATTGCAAGCTCCTGTGGCCACTTTTCCCACAGCTTGGGATTTTTGTGTGCCTCTTTCCTCCCTCTATTCCCTTATTTTCATGAAACTAATAGGGAGTTAATTACATGTCTGCCATCTGATTGAGTCAGCCAGTAGCTTCACAGCTTAGCAGGGGATGACAGCCAGATAAACAACCAGACACACAGACACACATGCCCACGCACGAACGCGCACACACACTCGCACATGACTGCATAAGCCTTTTATCTTAGAAATCTGGACCTACAGCAATAATAACCCATGGTTTTGGCCAGTGGTTGGCTTTTGTCCAAAACAATGAACCCTGCAGTGACCTTCGGGCAGGCCACTGAGATGTTATCCGAGGGAAATGGGGCTGCCCTTAAAAAAACCCAACAACTTGGAAATCGTTCTTCTAAGACTACTCTGGTGACAACACAAAGCATGACACTCAGAGTCCCGGTATTCCTCAGAAGTAAAAAAGTGGGGAAGGGATTTGGCTCAAGGGAGGAGGTGCCCATGCCATGTGGAACCTGGCTTAGGCCACCCCCGGGCTCTGATGATTTTGGGAGGCTGGTTTTGGCTTGAGCCGAGACGGTGTGAACATTTATTGCACGTCCGAGCTGCAGCCCCGGTCCTGCCACCGCCTCACTTAAACAGGCACCTTTTTGTGCCTCTGCTTCTAAAGCTGTAGCAATACTTGTTCTTTGGCACAAGTGGTTAGGGAAATAATTTCCCTGATCTCTGTGGGGGGAGAGGCCCCAGTCTGTGCTCAGGGCTGGAGCACCAGAGGAGAGCCCAGAGGAAGGGCAATCTTGAGTTTAGAGCAGGGTTTAATTAGGGAGCTACAAATCAAGCATGGGGCTACACACTGGGAATAGATGGGCTAACAATGGCGGTATGTGGGCATCCTCTGTTTTTCCACTGGCTTCAGCTGGGTCTGTGCAAAGCAGGTACAGAAGCATCATTGAAAAGGGACCTCAAATGCATGCGAGTGAGAGAAGCAGTCAGCGAGGGGCACTGACTTCCACAACTGCCCACATTTTGGGAGGAGGTGACACACCAATCAGGAAAATGGGTTTTCCTACCATGCTGATAATCTCCTGCATAGCAGAAAAGAGTTGGCTGACTGTGGAGGCTGTGCTTCCCAACAGCCCATTTGTTGCTGTGGCACCCAGTCCCGGTGCATAAGATGCCAGCTCCAATCTCTTTGGGAACAGCAAAGCCAGAGAGGGTCACCAAGGCAGTCTCTGCAGCATCAAGGCACTGCACAGCAGTTACAAAATTCAGGTTTATTTTGACCTTTGTGTTCCTGGAGGACGGGAAGCAGGGAGTAATCATGGTTCAGCACCCAAGGGAGAGCACGGACAGTGACACAACCTACAGTTTGTAGGTACCAGAGGAGGTGGCTGCCTGCCTGCTATTCTGGGTTTGTGGCTGTGCCCAAAGCCCTGCAGACTTCCAGGCTTCTTAGTCCAGAGAAGTGAAACAGCTGGCAAGGGTGAAGCGGAAAGTGAACGGTGGCAAAATGTTCTTGAGGAGCTCTTGATTGCTTTGATCTCACAAGCACCATGCAGAAAAACCTCAGCCAGCTTCGTACACACTGGCTGGAGACCTGGAAGGGCCTCACCACATCCATGTGCAGCTCTCACTGAGCCCATCGGCTGCCAGGGCCAGACCAAGCCTCTCTGTCAGCCGTTTTCCTGCTTGAAATAATAGTTTTAGTACAAAAGGGGAAAGGACCAGTCATTGTCAGCAGCTGATAGGTCGCCAAGGCCCACAACCAAGATACATCAAGAAGTGTTTATGCAAATCTCATTAAAATGTGTCTATCCTCTTTCTGTGAGTGTCAAAAATCTCTGGTGCCATCTGGCAAAGCAACAAGTGTCCAGAGCTGTCTGCATTAGGATAGACCAGGAGCTGATCTCAACACAGCCCGTTGAGAAACCAAGTCAAAACACTTTTAGTCAACCTCTAATTGCAAAGTCGAGTAATCATAAGCTGATGAGATCTGAAATGTGGATCAAGCAACATCTTAAGCAAGCGAGCATTGCAACAAAACTGCAGAATCTACACACAGACATTATTTTTTTCAAGAATGAATCAAAGCTCTTTACTCTGTGCGACAGCACCAGTTATTTTCAGAAGTGGAGTTGGAGGTGCTCATACTCCACAGAGGGCACCGCTCCTACGTAGCAAGGCACAAAGGATCTACTTTTAGTCCAAGCCAAGACTACCTCCAGAGCCGGGCCTTTGTGCCTGGTTTGGCTTCAGCTACTGCTGACTTCATCAAGGGTACAAGCTCAGGGAGTGTGCAAGCAGTCCCTGCTAACGCGCCTGCGCATTGGGAAGGCAGTGGAGCAAAACCACACTTGAGTCACAGCTGAACACACTTGATGGGGGAGACTTCACTATATTTAGCTCAGCCTGGATCATCTGAAAGACCATAAACAGCAAAAAAAAAGAAAAAAAAAAAAAGGAGGGAGGGAAGGCATTTTCTTTCATAAGGCTGTTAAAGAGTAGTCAGAGAGAAAAGAAAGTCAGAAAGAAAATATTAACACTTGCTTTGCATCTCTGGCTGCCAGAGAACAGGTATTTTCTTAAGAAAGATTCTGATTACTGAGAGCAGATGATGAGGAATTAAGAAACCAGGAGATAAGATCAGGAATAGTTAATGAAAAGCTTGGGATCCATAAAACCAGTAAAAGGGAAAGGCCAAATGTAGGCATGCTGAAGGAAATGGGGAAAGAAATTAGAGATGCTTTAGCAAACCTTTTCAGAAGTTCAAGAGAAAACCCTTGGGACTGGAAAATGTAACAAAAAGCAAGTGCTGGGGAAAGTAGCCTGAGGGAAAATTAAGGCTACATCTAGTCAGTTTGAAATCCATTGCTCCAAAGTCTCAAAGCTCTTTAAAAGATCAGTTTGGAGAAATACTTAGAAGAGCATAAGAGCACCTTACGAAGTTGCTTGAATTCACTGGGGCTGTTATTGGCAGAGCAGAACAAAGTAGTGGTACACAGTGAGAATTTCTAAAACAACATCTGGACTGAGAATCATTTTAAAAAGAGAAAATGGGAGAGGTACTTGAGTAGAAAACAGATGAAGAAGAAGAGAAAAATTCACTAAAACATATGTGTCACGACTGCCCTTTCAGCTTCAAGCCCTGGACAAATTATATGGCAAATCCAGGTGTTATCATGAGAGTTTTGTAAAGCAGTTTTAAGTTACGTTAAACACTGCATATGACATTACATGGACAACCCTACATGTCCAGCCCTATGTCACATGCAGAAATATGAGGGCTGGCACTCCCTGTTGGATTTAGTGAAATGTGGAAACAAAACTCCACGGTCTTTGCCTGGGAGACAGCAGGGATGACGCAAAGAAGACAGCAAGAGTCATACAAGTCATACAACTGCAGTATCACAAACATTACTGAAGCAATAGGCTTGCAATGCTTTAATTAAAGTGTATGTGGTTTATCAACTAATAAAAATAAAGCTAGAAAAATCTGATCACAGAAATGCACAAAGATAAAGGTAACACAGCATGAAAACTTAGAAGATAAAACTTGTTAAAAGAGTTTTAATATTGGTAAAATACTGAACTAAGCAATATTATTTTGTCATTTCTCGCTAAGCTCCCCCACCAGGATCAATTCGCATGAAGTGGCACGAAGTTAATGTATCTCCAGTTTTTACAGCTTTTCTTTCTGTGTTCTGTGTAGTAGCTTTTTCTATCGAGTTTTAATTCCTTTCAAACAAAGTGCTGCCGCTTATATGCTCAGTGTTGCTATAATGCTTTGTAACTAACATTTCAAAAGCAGCTAACTGGATGACAAAGAAATCTAATATCAGTGTTGTAATTAATTCGCATTAGGCAGCAGCATTTTTATAAAACAGTGAGCGTGGCGACCCCATCCGTGTCCTGCTAACGATGCCATCCTGCTGCACTGCCCAGAGAGCTGCTGTGCCCGTGGCTGGCCAGGCACCCCTGCAGTCTGCTCAGGCAGTCCCCTGCTTTAAACATTAACTCAAATAAAAGCTGACACAAAAGCTGTGGCAAGGGCAGATGAGCAAAGGACTACAAAGAGGAGGTATCTGCAGGTGCCACATCTGTGGTTGCATTTCAAAGACCTGGGGGTGAGAGGGGGTAATGTTGTGCTCCTTGTGGGGTGCGTGACAATGTCATTGCCCAAAATCACCCTTCTCCTTAGCAAGAGCATCCTTGGTCCAGAAAGGGCAGCTACACAGCCACACGACGACTGAGGACGTTGGCCAGCGCAGCCAGGACATGAGTGTGGTAAATCTGTGGGCGTCAGAGCTGTAGAAAGCCAAGGGAGGAGCTGCAGCAGGGGCTGAGCCCCAAACGCTGCTGGCTCAGGAGCCCCAGAGTGGCCGGAGGAATCCACAAGGGATTTCACTCTCAGTGGGTGCCCAGAGATCAGCACCAGGAAAGAGCTTACCAAAGAAATATAATGACCTAGACACTGATAAAACCCAAATGTAAATGGAAAGGTGCTTTGAAGTACCAGGGAGAAAAGGAGTCAGTGGCAATGAATGTCTGAATCCATCCTAAAATGTCCAGGCAGTGCATCAGCAGCACAGGGCCTGGCGCTGAGCTGCGGCTGTGAAGTGAGGAATGCAAACACAGAGCCACCTGGCTGACAGGGAGCCTGGAGAGCATCGTGAGGTTTGGAGAAGTGCAGCCAGTCTGCTTGTAATCGCAGCACCGGGATACCAGGACACAGGGCAGGTGATGAGAGACCCATAAAACGCTCCTGCTCAAACTCTGAAGTCAGAGGTGAAAAATTACAGGCAGCTTCAATCACGTAAACGCGATGTTCGGGGAGTGGGGAATGACTTCCAGTACGAGGAATTACTGCAAGACTTGCATGCAAGTTAAGTTGGCAAGTGAATGAAAAACTTGATGACCATCCATACTCTATCATCTCTCAGAGCTTTGGATATGCAGGAAGAAGGATAAGTTTTTCAAAAAAAACCAGAAACATATGGAAAGTAAAACTTGGCAAAGCCTTCAGGGATGCTACTGGAGAATCCCTTGACAGGGATTGACACACACCAAGACAAAACACAGCAAGCAAAAACATCTGGACTGGCATCCTCTTATATTCCTCTCTGCACGGATGGTATGGTAAGCTTTGGAGATCACTGGGACAGATCTGTGACCACAGTAACCAGGGGAATTCCAGGGTTGTGGCTCTGGAGGCCCTTATGGGACAGAATGACACAGTCAGTGCAGCTGAGGCTGGCAGCCACCACAGGAGACTGTCCAGCCCGACCCTTGCACTTGCAGGGTGAACCACAGCAGGCTGCTCAAGGCTGTGACCACCCAGGGCTTGAGTATCTCCAAAGATGGAGACACTGTAACCTTCCTGTGCCTGTATTAAACCACCTGCACAGTACAAAAGGGTTTTCCTATTTGCAATTGTAATTTTTCTGGATTTCTCTGTGTGTCATTGCCTCTTGTCCTGCCCCTGGGCACCACTGAGAAGAGTGTGGCTCCCTCTTCTTTATCTCTCTATAGGATACTTATGGAAATGATCAACCTGAGCCTTCTCTTCTCCAGGCTGAACAGTCCCGGCTCTCTCAGCCTCTCCTTGTATGAGAATTGCTCCAGTCCTTTCATCATCTTCGCAGCCCTTCAATGGATTCATTACAGTAAGTCCCTAACTCTCTTGCACTGGAGACCACTGGTCACAGCACTCCAGATAGGTCACACCAGTGCAACACTCTGCCTAATGCAGCCCAGAACACATTGGCTGCTTCCCTGCTTGTGTGCATTGCTGACTGATGGTCACCTTGACCCCTAGGAGTCCCCCAGGTCTTTCTCTGCTAAGCTGTGCTCCTGCTGGTTGCCACCCCAGCATGTACTGGTGCATGGTTTATTTCTCCCCAGGGGCAGGTCTTCCTCTTGTTGAACTTTAGGAGGTTCCTTTCTGACCCTCTTCCATCCTGTCCATGTTTCTCTGAATGGCAGCACAATCACCTGGGGCATCAGCCACTCCTCTTAGTATCACCTGCAAACTTGCATCATTGTCGAACACTATTATGTTAGTTAAGCATGATTTCCCCTTTATAAATCCATGATGACTACTCCAGATCACCTCCTTGTCCTTCACATGCCTGGAAGCAGTTTCAGGGATTATTTGGTCCACCACCATCCCAGGGATCAAAGCAAGGATGACCAGCCTGTAATTCCCTGGGTCCTCCTCCTTGCTTTTCTTGAAGGTAGAAGTGACATTTGCTTTCCTCCAGTCTTCAGGAACCTCCCCTGACTGCCACAGACACATTGAGGTAGCTTTTAATTTTTGTACCTCTCCATCATAGACTAGCAGAAAACAAAGAGCAAACATTAAGAACATCCATTTTGTTTGGTGTTTGTCATGTGCAGAGTACTGAGGAAGACTTCATATCTAAGACATAGCCAGGAAGAGACTGAAACTGTAGAGAGTCCCTGCTGCCTTTCAGTTATGCTGGTCTGAGTCCAAAGCAAGTCCAGCATCTCTGAGCAGGCACCGAGGAGGAACAGGTTTCTGAAATGCGGTCGGTTTCTGGCCATAAGCCAGCTTTCCCTCTAGGGCCACACCAGAAGTGGCCAGCACTGCCCTGCTGCCAAGCAGCTCTCCAAGGCAGGAAGCATCCTGGGGCCAGAGTTGCTGTAGGTGCCACCATCAGGTGTGAGCACTTCCCACAAAGAACCTGTACCGCCTGGGGAAGGCTCCTGTCAATATTTGTACTGTTACTGTGAAAACCCACAGCATTTTGTTGGCCCCAGCAGTGGTTGGAGTGGATTCACATAAAAAGCTGTTCCTACTCAATGACTTGATGTCTGTGCAACCATCATAAGCGGGTAATTTTCTTTACTGAAGTAGGTGTAAGCATTCAGCAGAGAAAGTGATCACAGAAAAAAAGATGTCTGGTTTATTTAGTCTCCAATATGGAAAGGGATTGTAGCAGAATATGCACAACTTCATAGCAGTAATCACATCTGCAAGGTTTGCATTACTTTATCTGTACCACAGGGTATGTTTAAATGCATACATTTTTTTTGATGTAAATCCAGAATTATTCTCTACAGAGTATGTAATGGAGAAAGCTGCTTCTGTGTATGACATTTTGCTTCACTGCAGTTCAGTTTCTTAGCTAAACCCGAGAGGCCCGGCCCATCCCGCTGGTGGAAGCCATAGAGGAGGTCAGGGTCAAGCCAATGGGTGATAGTAAAGTCTTTCAACTGCACTCATGTGTGTCCAGTTTATTCTTAACTGGAAATCTCCTAATTTGGCAAAGTAACAGAAGACTTAACAGGATGCATGTAGTTCCAGCCTGGTCTGACTCTGTTGGAAGAACGTGTTGAAATGTCTAGAGGTCTGGCCCACAGGCGTTCTGGGGAGGTAGATGTTATATCCTTACTGCTTTCTAGGTAAAAAGGGAGTGATTAAAGGCCTGGATCAGAACAGGTTCTTTTATAGAGGAATACAAATCCCAATCCCAATTTTGAAGTTCCACCCCCAAAGGGGATCTGGAAACAAATTTCTGAAAGAAGCAAGGCGGTGTTTTATGGACACCTTCCACCTTCAAGCCTCCTGAATCCTTCTCCCACCTCTTCATTCAAAAGCAAACTGGCAGAGTAAGGAAAAAAAACCATCAAGAAACCAAGCAGAGGCTCAGGAAAGCAGGACCTCCAGCATCACTCTCCACCGCAGCTACTGTGGTAGGGGGCTCAGGGCAGGACAGACCCTCAGAGCCAATCTCTCATCTTCCAAGCTGCTCCTCCGATCAGCCCCTTTCCCTCCCCATCCTGCTGCCCAGCTCCATCCCTCAAAAGTAGGGTCTGCCCCCAAAATCCCTGTGAGTAAGCCCAACAGTTCCTGCATTTCTCTCCGAGTTGCTGATGGCACCCAGGCACCAAGGAAGGAGCCCTTTCTGCTAGGGCCTCAGCTGGCCAGGGCTTCACAGAGCAAAACCACAACCTGAAACAGGGAACAGCAATTCTCAGACATATCATGGGGCCTTTAACTTCACAAGCAGTACAAGATATACGTGTTAATTTGCGGTTAAAGCCTATTTATCTGGAGCAGCACTGGAGGGTGGCTTGGCCTTTCCTGTAGCACAGCAGTTGGAACTGCCAAAAGTAAGAGGCGCTAAAAGTTAATAAAAAAGTCCGAAACACACTCATTAAAATACTTGGAAAACTTCGCAGTTTGGCTTCATACCACAGAACGAGTATGTGAGAACTTGACTGGGCTTGCCTGCCTCCCTAGCAGACTGCCTTGACTTAATACTTAAAAAAAAATATAAAAATCACCTGGCGCCTGATGCCGTGTTAAAAAGCCCCTACCGTGTCAGATACTGCTGTAATTTGCCCTGGAAATGCATCTGAAGCAGAGGAATGTGTGAGCACAAGTCCAGAGCTTAAACAGGGGAAATATGGGTTGTTACACACAGATCAGAGGATACAGATAGTATTTTATTTATTTTAACCCTCATCCCAAAGTTTCGGGGGGTGGTCATTTTGCCACCCCACTCCAGTTCATCCGGCCTCTGGATGGACAGACATTGCAGCTATTGCTCCCAGAGCAGGCTCTTTGGATACCACAGTATCAAGCAGCCTGGCCATATCTGGAGCCATTTCAAGGAAAATCTAGCCCTGTATTTGACCTCTTTCTTCTATTTACTCACCACACTAATTAGGTCAGGCAGAGGGAAGGCCAACAAGACAGGTAGGATGGACTATTTGCATAGCTGCAAGCGGTTTCTATCTGATGGAGTGGAGTGGATAGAACCATAGGTGCGTGGTGGGTCAAGAGGTTGTTTGAGTTTCACATTCATGGATGCACTCTCCAGAGCCAGTGTTTTCCTTAACGCCGCCCCACAGCCCTCTGCCCCTGCTGCCAGGTCACAAACTAAGGCCTGGATCTCAAGCTGCTGAGGTTGAGGACTGCTGTGGTTACGTGTCCATGTGGCACCCCAAGGACAAACCCTGCAGTGACTCGGTGAAGGCTGCCCACTTTCTACCTTGTCCACATGGTTTGCAGGAGCTTTGGTGGTGTCAGAGACTCTGCTCTATCAACAGCTGAAGACATCTTTGATCTAGTATTTAGTTCTAGGGTAAAAATTAAAAGATATATGAAGTACCAGCTTGGCATTCTTTCACTAATCCTTATACCTCCTACCCCAATGTTTCCCTGGGATGCAGAGCCTTTGGCTAACATTCCATTATCACATTTGGGATTATCCTGCAGAACATTATATTGTGTCCGCTTCCTTCAAAGCACAATGACTACCTTGGGACCAGGGCATAGTGTTGAATTTTGCAGCTATTGTAGCTTCTGTGAGTGTGCATCTTTTCCCTAGACAAGCTCTCAGAGTTTTCAGGTATAATATATGGAGCCCTACAGCTTTTTTAATGGTAGGGCTTATTTTACCAAGGAAAGTAACTATTTCATACTTTTCCTTTTGCTTTGACTGTATTATGAGTGTAGGATTACACAGCACTTCTTCAGCAGAGGATTGCTGTTTCCAGACATGCTTCCTTTGGGAGCCTGATGTAGAAGATTTGAGCTACATTTTACATCCTGCAAAATCCCAAGGCAGGTCCATGAGGAGGAGCAGGAGAAATTCAGAACAGACAGGCAGTGCAGGATTCACCAGGATCCACGCGACACCTTCTGTAAGGAGGGAAAGGCTTTTCAGCAACTGCCTCATGTTCTCTGCCCAAAATGACTTCTGTTTGAAGAGCATCCCAGTGCTGAGCAGCCAGCAGCTTGCTTAGTTTGGGTGACTGAACCCAAAATCTCTGGGGAGGAAGCACACCTTAGCATCTCCGGATGGTAATGACTACTCTCAGAGCAGTCCTATCTGTAAACACTGACACGGTCCTCTGCACCCTGGAAGCACATAGGTATGACCTGTTCTTAAGGACTTCATAAAGAGGAGAGATTCCCAGCAAAGCCAAGAGCAGACCCAGCTTCTCCATACCCCTTCACTCTGGTGCCTTCCTTCACAGGAAGCTCCCCGAAGTATTTCTTGGTAGGAAAAGGCTACTGATGAAGAGATGGAAAGGAGCCCACGCAGTGGAAGGTATGCACACGCCTGCCTTCTACAACTTCTCTATTATCAGTAAAGAACAAAGAAATAGCAGATGTATATCTGATGTGTTTACATGAAAGCTGCAGTGTTTACTGATGCTTTTAAGGTCATATTTTACTTCAGTCAAACTTCGAAAAAAATGTAGAGAATATCTTGTAGTTAGTTAGCTAAACACCTTTTCCTGCCTTGGGATTGGGTAAGGCTGATACTCACAATAAACTTTATCTGGGGAACAGTTCAAGGAATTGGCAAGAGAGTTCAAAATCCACTAACTCAAGGTCACTCATCCACTCAAGGAGTCCAGGCTGGCTGAGCAGTGAACAAAAATCATCACATCTGACTGATTCGGTGCCCTATGTAAAGCGTGAGTGAGTCTACACACAGTTCCCATGGGAGGAGCATCGTGTCACAACTGCCAGCTACAGGGGCAGCAACTGGTTGCTTCTGCAAAGAGCCACAGAGTCCACTGGGCACAGAAAGATAATTTTCCACCTAATCTGAACTGGCAGTTCTAGTCAAAGCATATATAGATATATATGTGTGTGTGTGGCACCAAATCTGCCACCCAAGCCCATTCTGATAGAGCCATAAATCCAAGAAATTTCAGACTGCAAACACAACAGGACACACCTTTGGGTACTCCTGCCCATCACAGCAGGTCCCACCAGGGAGCATAATGTCCTAGCATTTCCTCTTGGCACCCTAACAACTTTTTGAGAGCTATGTGGGCATCATCACTACAGTACTCCAATACGTCCCAGTGACCCAGTTGGACAAGGAATTTTACAAATGGGAAACTGAGAGTCAGCAGAAGTGAACTGCTTAAGGTTTTTTGGCAGTCTATGGTTCAGACAAAAAATGTCAGATCTCTCGAATAGAGGTTTAATGCCTTATGCACCGAGACACCCTTCCCAGCAAACACACTCTTAGCCTTAGTGGTTAAAACTCCCCACTCACTTGTTCAGGTGGCAAGAACCTACACATATGGCCAAGTTGGGCCCACAGTCAGCTCTGAGGTGGATGGCCCTGGTTGGTGTGAGAGGCAGGGAACTAATGGAATGTTATGATCCAAGAGCTGTCCAATTATGTGAAGCAGAAAAATGAGGAGAAAAAGCAGACAGTTCCTGTTACATCTTTAGAATGTGAAGACTGAAGCCATTTTGCACTGTTGCATCCCTGATACCTTTCAAGACGGTCCACAATACATAAAGCCTATGATGTAGCATGAGCTAGAGCAAAGGTTTTGGGGAGCTACTATTGCAAAAATAGAAGCCTCCTACACTAAATGAAACAAGTGCTGTGCATGCTCTAAGACATGTGAGAGAAACTGCTCGTAAATATTCTCTGCAGACTGCACAGGAGTTGTGTGGAGGCAGCCTGAAGACCTCCAGCAGCAGAAGAAAGGAGATAAATGGGCATTTATTTGGCTGAGCATCTGGGGAGAAGGGTTTTAATGTGTCCTAGAAAAAACTGGGGACTGAAGTTATCAAACCATGTCCTGGTGAACTTAAATAATGAAGGCCTGAGCTATGCACTGCTGCCTTGTACATATTAGCTCCTGTCCCATAAGGAGGGTTTCAGAAAGGTGAGAAAGAGTCTCTCATACCTCTTCTCTCTTCAGCTGGCAGCTTTCTGTGTTTCTTAGTTAAAATCTCAATTTACTGTGTTTATCAAACTTCCATTAGCTGAGAGACTTTTCCCAGCCAAGAGACTCCATCAAGTATCGGAAAAATAATTAAGCTCTGTAAACAATATTCTTGAGTTTCACCCAGTCTGGGCTGATCCCAACCTTGGCTCCTTCAGTGACAATCATTTCCTCCTTGCTGTTGGTGATACTTCCAAGGATGTGGCTGTTTTAGGAAGGGAGGAATATTTCTTAAATTTACTCAAGGACAGCCTTGTCCTTGATTGATTTGCTTTGATTGATTGCTTGAAATTTCACATCTTCAAAACATGCCCAATTGGAAATAATAGCTACTCACAAAAAACTGGAAGATATATGGCAGGAAGGGACCTCTGCCCTTAGCCCTGCTGTCAGCTACCATAGGTAAATACATAATACAAACTCTCATAAACAAATCAAGCTCCATTTAACATATTAGCTTCCTTATCCCATACTCAACAAGTCCCTTGTGAATGCAGGTGAACACAGCTTTCCAGATGACACTCAGAAGAGTGCTGTACCAGGGCATTAAACCTGCTCTCACTCCGCTGGTCAGTTTTATATTTTACATGCATCAGAACTTATGTTTCCCATATACTGGTGGCTCATCGTCATGCTGTGACTGACTAATTCAGCATGAAGCAGCTTGTGCACCAGATCCAGCACAGCACACTCCCCTTCAGACAGTCATCTTCTCCCTACAGTAAATGGCTGGTTTTGTAGCAAACGGTGCCCAAAAACTGAACATCTTCACCCTTACAGCAGCCAGCTCAGAGCCTGTAACTATTGCTCCACCTCTGTGCATTGGAGAAGGAATTGGGAATATACAGTACCTTCTTGCAGTGCCTGGCTAGAGCTCCTGCCTCATTAGGAGGGGAAGAAAGAAAATCCAACAGAAGCTGGAGCTGCTGTCATGTCCTGTGGTGGGACAGTGGGGTGCTCTGGGGGCAGCCTGTCCTCTTGCAAGTACATTTGTGTGAGGGGTGACACGGTGTGGTCAGCTCTCGTTGTCACAGATTATGAAGTGAGGGGAAACACAAAGTGTCCAAGTCTTGGCTGCAGCTGAGTTTGAACTGCCCTGGACCAATACACGCATGTATCTTCCCCACAGCCTGTTTCCAGCTGAGGATTATCTATCCAGCTGATGGCAGAACTTCTTGTTAGAAGTTCTCAGATCAGGCCCCATGCTCTGCACTAATAAGCTTCACCTCATTTACATTACTACCCTCCATTGTTCACTGCTCAAACCAAGAATTCTGTGGGCAGCATCTCATGAACCCCATTACTGACAGTACTCAAGACTGTCATCAGTTAATGTCACCGTCTCCTTTTGTCTTCTGGTGACACAGCTGGGAATGAAAAAACAAATAAAGTCCATTCCCAGTCCAGTCCTGGAGAAATTCCACCAGTAATTGCTTCTGGCATGTTTGTTCTCATTCTACCATAACCCATCGTGATCTTTCTGTTTGTCAGTGCTTTCTGCATTATAAAATTCATGTTTCTCCAGTATAAGAAATAATTTCTTGGTTTTATTTCAACTTCTCAGTACAGATTGACTGCATTTGCCTTGTCTTAAAAGGTCAGTTCTCTTATAAAAGAAAGGCACCGTGTCAATTTGGTGTGATCTACCTTCAGCAAGTTTACGTTGTGTTTCATCCCATTTCCAGTTATCTCCTGTCTCTTTCTTTCAGCATAGTTTTTGTGTCCAGCTGATCCACACATCTAACACATGAGAGGGAAAAGAGAGAGTTGGTGTGCAGTGCCCCTCTGTACTCGTGCTTATGACATTGCAGCTGCTGGAGCCCAGGCAGGCAGCCTAAAACAGCAGGAACAAAACAAGGAGTCAAGTCATGAGCTCTCCCATGAAGCTCTCCCATGGAGCATGGACTGTGCTTCCTTCCTGATAAAACCTGTTGCCTGATGAAACTTGGAGCCTGAGGGGCTTAGTCAAATATCTTAGATAGAGATGAAACACTAACAATTATTAAAAGACAATTAAAAGGATTATCTTTCCTCATACTCCATAAACTGCTCTCTATTTGGGCTAGGAGGACATGAACTTCTCAGTTGAAGAGCTCTTGATTAGGTGCACAACACAGATTTAACAACTTTCTCTGTACTGCTTGTCCACTGTCCCAGAGAAGATGCCACTGCAGATGAAGCATTGCTCTTCTCCATCAGGCTGCATCCACGGCTGCATCTTCATTCTAAACTCCACAGCATCAGAGAGACGCTGTTTCTGGGGAGTGTTGGAGGTGCGTGGATTCATTTTGCTTTCCACACACTGCGTTTGGAAGTCGACAGCGTGGGAAAGTTCTTGTGTAAACTCCATGCCAAGCACGAGCGTGCCCATATGGCAGGAGCACGGGGTTCGGTGAGCAGGGAGGCTCTGCGGCAACTTGTTGATGTTTGAGGAAAGGAGGGGGCCTATTGATCAGGGCATGTAGACAGATGAGCTGCAGACATGGAGCAGGGTTTAAGGACCTGCAGTGGTACAGCACCAGAGCAGCAGGTAACCCGGGCAGGCCCTCCTGGCTCTGCCCCTCGGGCAGCACATGGAGAGGGAGAAGGAACTGCCGAATGGAGGGTGCGGGGAAGCTTCAGGGCACAGTGGGAGATCTTTTCTTCAGTGGACACAAGATTGACCCACAGACTGTGTCTCCTTTACACTGGGGAGTAGGCCTTGGTGTCATGTATCAGGTAAGCACCTTGGTGAGCTAAAGATTCAGATCTTTAACTTAAACTTCAGGTTCTGTTGCTCTGAAACCAACTTGGCCCCTCTGAAACTGCAAGGGAGGGAGTGAGACCCTCACTGGAACGTGGCGAGTTTGTTCTCCCCTCTTCCCATGCCCACTCCAGATCTCCACCACAATTCAAGAAGATACAGCTACACTACAACAAGAAGAGGGCAGGACAACTGGTGGAGCAAGCGGCTCTCATTAAAAGTTTACCAGACTGAAATGTAGAAGTTGCGGACGTCAATCTCTTTTCCCAAGTAACAAGTGATAGAACAAGAGGAAATGACCTCAAGCTGTGCTGGGGAGGTTTAGATTGGATATTGGGAAACATTTCTTCACTGAAAGGATTGTCAAGCATTGGAACAGGTTGCCCAGGGGAGTGGTGGAGTCACCAATACCTGGAGGTATTTAGAAGACATGTAGACATGGTGCTTAAGGACACGTTTTAGTGGTAGGTTTGGCAGTGTTAGGTTAACAGTTGAACTTGATGATCTTAAGGGTCTTTTCCAACCTAAATGATTCTATAAGAGAGCTAAGTTTAGTGAACATCCATCAACAATAATAAAAACAAATAAAAAACCCAATCCTCACATAATCTTTTAATAAGCTTGAATTTTACAACTGACTATCACAAGACAGAATAGAACCTTTGAACACTTTTGATATTGGATAATTTATAAGCCTTTTATTTAGACAACGAAAACTTAAAACATATTGAGAAGAGACTATTTTCCTTCCTGCTGTGAAATTAATGCACTGGCTCCCTCATGGCCAGGTGGTAAAGAAATGTAAAAATTATTTTGCCCAAATACTGGTTTCTCTGTTGCACTTTGTTAAGCAGATACATCACTCGTGCTGCTCTCTTCAGATAATGTCAAACGATAATGAGGCAGAACAAGCAGATTTCAAATAAGGCAGGGAAATAATTCTAGGAGAGCTCATAATAAAACAATTGGCTCCAGGTTTCTTTAACAACATTTATGTTTAAATAACTGCATTAAAATCCACCTCAGTTTACCAGCTTTTAAAAGAAACAAGGAACAAACAGTCCCCAAACTGCTGACATTTTAACTATGACTTTTAGCAAAAGAATAAAAAAACACATTCATCTCTAGAAAGGTTCATCTAAAGTATCTTGAAAGCTCCCTCACTTTATTTCAATTTGTTCTAGTCCCTTGGCAACCAGGTCTTAGTCACTCCATATAAACTATGACTCCTAGGTGCAAAATTTGCAAGTGGATCTTGCCCCAGAAGACATTGCACACAGTAGCAAGGGACAGTCCTGTTTTGCTCAACATTTTCACAGCTTGGCATTTCAGAGAAAAAAGAACTCATTAAACAGCTCGTTAATATGCTGGGAATGACCTTGCAAAGAGAAAAGAGCATGAAAATAAAGTTCTCACAAAACTCGTATTTATGGATGTCAGCTTGGGTAGATTGAAAAAGGATGAAAAACAAGTGTGTGGTGTCCAAAGTACCAATCCAATTGCCTCTGGCTTTGCCCAAGCAAGCTGTCAAGCTGCCTTCCTGTATAAGAAAGAGTTTTATGACCAGACCTTTCCCAGCTCTATACTTTGCAGAAAGGCTGGTATCACATAATGACCACCCTGGATGCCAGGCTCCAACCTACAGCCTTTGTTTCAGTTGGTGATCCCCAGTCTATATTGACCACAGCAATAGAAGTTTCTCCCAGTACAGGATTTGGTGGCATGAAAAATGGAATTTGGCATGTGCAAAAAATCCAAAAAAACCTTTAGAGGAGAAAACACAGCTGTGGACTGAAGCCAATCAGATCACTCTGGCTTGCTACCACTATTCAAGTAGGGAACATGCCCTTCCCAGAATACATCCTGTCCCTGAGGATTTAATAGAGATGAAAACTTCAAAGACCAGATTCTCAGCTGGTATAAATTGGCATAATCTCATTAATTGAACCAGCCAGACCAGGAGCTAATTGAAAAAATAATCTCTGGTTGCTGCGAGCTACATCTGGGGTACTTCTTTTTCTACACTTGCTGAGTGAACCAGCATCCTTTTGTCTGACCATCAGTATGGTGATGGCCACAGAAGAAAGAGTTGACAGGATCTTTGGGATCCTCAGGAAATCAACTCACCCATCACATACACTGCAGTGGGATTAGATGTACTTACACTGTGGACTGGTTTTGTATCTTCAGATCCCACAGCTTGTGGATATTTTGAGGTGGTTTGTTTTTAATGACTGGGAAATTTTATCCACAGCAAGATAAAAAGCAGAGGGAATCTGAACCCCTGCAGGTGTAAAGCAGGTTTTGAGACAGCTCCTCACCAAGATCCCACTGGGACATGAGAGTGGGATTGGGCTGGAGAGCAGTAGGGAGCACAAACTGCAAACCCGGGGTTCCACTAACAGTATATTTGCACATGTGCCTAAGCAAGGGTAGCAAACAGGCTCTGGCTGCTGGCATCACTTCCAGAGATGTCCTGGAAGCTTGCAAGAAGTGGAATATATCCTGCTGATGTGCGTGGCCTAAGGACTCCTGTACTCTCCACATGGGAGTCTAATTGTTCTATTGTTCTCCCTTCTTATGCTGGAAATTGTTTGCTACTCCAGCTATCACACATCTGTCTCTTATCTATCTTATCTCTATCTCTTACCTCTATCTTCCTTTTTTTTTCTTTTTTTTTTTTTTTTTAAATGTGTACTATATTCCTCATGGATTAATTCAATGATTTATCAAGAACAAACTAGCCACAACTATAAGACTAAGATTTATGAAAGATCATTTCTTCGAGTAAAACCCATGAAACTGAATTACTGAATGCAAAGAGAGACTGAAACACCTCAGGGAGTTTCAGAACAGAAGAAAATAATTGCTATTTTTTATTTGTTCTACTTTTTTACTGACTTTTTAACCTTATGTTCAGCCACAGTTTGCACACCTAAACCAATAGAAAGACACCAAACCAAGTGTCCTGACCACCCTATGCAACCTTGAAGTAACACACCCACAGCTGAAAAATAGAATCCTGCATGCTGACTGCGCTCGTGACAGAGAGACAAAAATAGTCCTTCTTGCCATTAGAACGGCCAACAGTATGCTTATTACTTTACTATAAATTCAGCAAATCACCCTCCAGTAATTTCTAGCTTAATCTATTCTTACTTGCCTTTTAACACCCAATTAAAAAGACAGATACCACAATAAGCATAATAAATCAACCAACTTGCAGTAGCACCAAACACATGAACACATCCGCAAACCTGAACAGGGAATAACACCTGACAGAAGTTCTCAAGAAAATGATGTTATCTGGCATTTCTGTTGGAACCTCCCTGTAACTTAAATCAGGATAGAGCATGCATGGACTTGGGCACGGTCCCAACATACACAAGGACACAAGTCACGACCAAAAAATTTCAGAGTCAAATTTTTCTGGAGAATCCACAGGGAGATGGTATTGAGTATTCTTTACTGCTCTAAGGGCTTGGCAGAGATATTTTGGTGGAATTGCTATCCCTTGAGACTTTCTCAGCCCAAAGCTGGACACAAACAGTGCCATGCAGCCTACTGAGGCTCACTGAGGACCTGGATCTGTGTGTCTGGGTGAGCATGTACATGCGTACATGTGGAAATAAAGTCCGAAAACAATATAAGGTCTCAAGACGTTCCTTATTTTTTCCAGCAATTTTACAAAGTCTACATCTTAAATTAAAATCAAACTGGCCCTAGACCTCTGACCCATGTCAGGAAAGAGAGTCAACAGCTACCTTGTGAGTTAACATCAGAGCAGAAAACAGGGTTTTTCTGTTCTCCAAGGGGTCAGCTATAAGGTGAAGATCTCAGATGAACCACCACTATTTATTACTTGGGAAGGAAGATACTCCTCTCCTGGTGCTGTGGAAATGCAAAGAATATTATCACAGCAGCTTCAAAAAGCTTTTAGGGCACAACTAGCATGCCAGACCCCAACAGCTTCAGAGTTAGGTCCCCTAACTCCCTGGCAGGACCAGTGGTGGGAGGGGGTGTCTCCACAGGCGATGCAGTGCTCCCACATACTGAGCAAGGATCACAAAGAACAGCCAGAGATCCCAACCCTCTCCACTTTCCTGCACTTCTTTGCTCTCTTGACACTCAAATGGAGTCTTCTCCTGAAGGAGACACTTGGCTGAGCTGAGTACCAAAACAGCCAAAGGACAAGGCAGAGAAGACCATCATCCCAGTCAGCTCTCCATTGCTGACTGGAGAGCACTTGTCCACAACACGGAAGACCACCTCTCAGTTAGTTCCCCCTCCTGAGCATGATGATAATCCAAGCTTTCCTCCACCCACCTACATAGAGCCTCAGGCTTTCTCTCTTCCTGCTCTGGATCTGCCTTCCTGTCTGAGCCCAGCTCTGCTTTTGCCACCCCCAGTCCTGGTGGTTAGAGAATATAAATCATAATGACAACTGCGGGTTTGAACGCCTCCAGGCTGAGAAGAGCATTGGATCCAGGTGCTTCCCAATGCTAAGCAAGAATGCCAGCCATTATGCTTATTCCCAGTGGCAAGCAAAAGTGCCACCAATGAGAGACACATTCTTATGATGGCAGCTACAATGCTCTGTGGTCAACTCAGAGCTACGTGTAGAGAGAAAATCAGGCTGGAAACCAGTGGATTTCAGGTTTCTTCATGCCTAAAGTCCAGATTGTGAGGGACTTCACATCTTCCCGTGCTCCTACTTTCTCAGTGCATTCCTTTCATTTCCTGCATGCCTAGAGAACTAGGGAATATAGGTGCTTTAGGTTTAGGCTCTGCTGAAGATAAAGTATTTTGGATTGCTTTCTGGACACAAGGCACCTACACTTCACAAAAAACCCAGTTTCAAGCACTCTGACTCTCACTGAAAGTTGCTAGTAAAACAGATACCCAAGAACTTTGTGTCACAATAGCAATAACGTGTATTGTTTTATTGGGATAGGAATTAGAAATGGCATTAAATTGAAAACATGGGAAAAGAATAAATATTGTTGTTCTTCCAGTGTGCTTCAAATTGTGTGGTTTGTGACTGGTTTTAAGCCTTGGAGTTTAGGAGTTAAAGACAAAGGTATATACTGCCCCAGGAGAGATCAGCAAATCCCTTTTTCTAAAAGGTGGTTCGTATAACAACCTAATTTGGCCCTGGTATAATTCTGCTGCTTTCAATCCCATGAGTTTATTTTGCTTGCTGTGTGTTTCCAAGCTAGGAAAAGACTCAGGAAACAATATAGAAAAAGCCTTTCCATGTGAGAGTACCTCTCTATGCTCAAGGCTAGGTATAGACACAGGATCTGTGGCATATTTAGTGTACTATGGCCCAGGAAACTGTATCTTTCAAGGAATCTTTCAAGATTAAGGCTCAAAACTTACTATGTGACCTTGGGAAAAGTACTTAGTCTTTCTCTGGCTAGGTCTGTTGTATAAATTAAACCCTGCCAGGGGATGTTCCAGGGCATTGGAATCCAATCCTCTATAAACTGTTGACATAATCCTTGGCATCGGTTTGGCTGGAGCCAGCTGGCAGCGTCCCAAACAGTTCCCCACACAGCTCAGAAGTCAGTGCAACCCAAGGCCGTTCCCAGCAGACGTGCAGAAGGCAGCCACTGCTCCACTTTGGAGGGAAGCACAGTGAACGCAGGCCATTCCATGCCTCCGTGCTCAAGAGCCAGCCTGGGCATGTTTTGTGACTAGCATAAACACAACTGACACACCTAAAATGGAGATAATGTATCATTTCCTTTATAAAGTGATTTAAGGATGGAACTACCGTTATAATCCTTGCAGACACATAACTGGGATGCACATAAGATTATTTGAAAGCGCTTGTAAAAGGTGCTTTACCCCTCTCAGAGTACCATATGGGGAACAGCTGCCAGAAAACACATCCTATAGGAAGCTCATGCTCACATCTACAAGTAATGTCTGCCACAAAAAAAAAAAAAGGAAGTAGCATGGTGGCCTGTGGGGGCAAGATTTCTAATTTCAAGTGCAAGGGAAAAGCTGTTTATGCATTGCACCTCTCCCTGTGAGAGAGAGAGAGAGACAGGTGGCCTTGTCCACCTCCACAGATCCTCTGCTTTAGGTGGCCCACTCTATCCCACCTGACAGTCTTGCCATGACCATAGGAGCCTGGACACTCTGCTTGTGTGATGGGTGTTAACAGGCCATTAGTGCTGGTGGGATGGATGTGCTTTCAGCATTGGAACAGCTTTGAGCCAAGCATCCTCTCTTCCAAAAAGAGCACCTGGTGATGCTACACATCTGCTCTAGAGGCCAGTGAGCAATAACCTGGAATTAATGCAAGAGGAACAGAGAGAAGGTAGAAGCAGAGAGAAAGCACCTTCCTCCTTCTACTGCTACTGATTCCCCTTATCCTTGCATACTGTGCGGAGCTACTCACTCCCTTTGAGCCTTTCACTTGAAAACACTTTGCTTAAAATGCCCTATTGATCCTTCCAGCTGCAAAAACAATTGACATCTCCAACTGCTTTGGACTTCAGTGGGTGAGGAGCTGGGCTCAAAATACAAGTCATATTTCACCCACCATATTTCAGCCCTCAGTGAAAGGCAGTCACTTACGGAATGGGAAGCTAGAGCTCTGTAACCACTCATACTGGGATAACTTACCAGTCTCCACAGTCAAAGGTCACCTTTTTGGCCAAATGGACAACAAATGACTGACAACACTGAGCTTCTTTTGTTTGCTTATCCTGAAGCAGCAGGCTCCATCACTTCCCCACACTCCTCCTGCCAAACCTAACAGAATTGGTTATTCCTGATTTATATTTATGCAATTTTATATGTACATAGTTTTTCTAAACAAAAATGCATACATGTATTTGCTTACTAATGTAGGAAAACGTATTCTACAGCATGATACTGACACATTCAGGGGAAACAATCCTATTTTGGAAATGGGCTGAGACTTTTGTTCACAGCAGCTTACATGCAATTTCTTTCAGAGCTGTTAGCCCACACCTCAATGCTGGTTCTGTAGTATCCATGTAGTATCCATTATAGCCCACAGTTTGTATGCAATACTTTCCATGTGAAAAACAACAGAAAACGGAACTGGTGGTAATTATTATGGCAGCTCTTATTTTTGTAAGATTTTGGAAGAAACCAACTTCTGACAAAGGGAGGCACTCAGCTATGTCTTCACACAGTAAACTATTGCTTAAGTGTTCACCAACCTGTTTTACAGAGGGGAGGTGTTTGCAAGGTGTTTGCAAGAAGCTTTTATCCTGAAACCATGCCCTCTGCATACACAGTCCTGTGGTTTTCACCATCCACTGTTCTCTCATCTCATTTCTGAATGAAGGAATAAAAATATTCTTGCACACTTGGAAGGACCAGCTTCCAAGGAAACATGACTGCTGCAAAGAAGACAGAATTGATCAGCTGCAGAGAACTGATGTGCTGGCTGTAGCAGAACTTGCACCATCACACCTCTCTTCTGATGGCAATGCAGAAGTAAATAATGACCCTACAAAAGACTAATCCTGGAAGTACTTTGTATTAAAAAATGAAGGTGCTTCACTGCTTTTCAGTAATTACTAAATTAGATGGATTATTAGCTACCAGGCTACATTTTTTAAAGTGTTCTTTTGGCCAAACGCCCCTGCAGACTATCATGAATTGTCCAACTCCCAAACCCTCTTCCGCTCGCTATTCCCAAAGCCGCAATTTTCTACAGCATTTACAAACAGCTGCACTTTTCAGAAAGGCAGAAATACTCTCAAATTTAGCTACATATTTGGCAACATGTGTCTCGGATGTTCACGGTACTTCAGACACAGCCCCTCCAACTTCTCTAACGGAGTTGCTTTAGACCGACGGGGCTTGAATCCATGCTCCTAACTCAGCTCTTTCCCCAGCCAAACCACTGTGCAGGTACACAAAACACACGGCCAGTTGGCACTAGATCACTCCTGCAGCTGATGGTACCTGCCCTTCAGATTTCCCAAAGGAGAATAACCCCCGCTTCAAACTATTCAAGGCCTCTTTTGTTCTGGTTTTAATCCTGCGCCCAGCCATGGGTTTGTATGATTCCTGAACCTCTGTCAGCAGGAATGGTATCATTCACAGGAGATTCAGCACCTGCAGGCTCAAGCTATGAGTCAAGAAAACACAATTACGGGAAAAGTAATTTATGCACAGAGCAGGAAAAGCCAGTGGTAGTATATTGGAGTAAAGTAACTATTTCATTCAGAAAAAAAACAGGGAAGTGAGGGCACATGCATTGTTAAATAGATACACGTAGAGAAAGAGAGAATAGGTATATAGGCTAAAACCAACTCCACTTTTATTCTTTAAAAAATTATGGGGAAAAAAAAAAGTGTTTTGGTTTTTCATGGAAAAAGGAGACACTTGGTCCAAGTCCTCCTAGAAGTTTTAAATTATGTCACTTGTTTTTAACAAACTGCTCCTGCTAACTGCAGAAGAGGATGGTCTGGACTGGCTGAATTGGAAGTGGCTGGTCCAGCCCGGGAGGGCAGTCACCAAGTACCTCTATCCTTCAGGAAGGGCTTTACAACCACACCAGGGCTGGCTGGGCCCTGTGGCCTCAGTGGCTGATGCTTCTTTCTGTCCCCTAATGAGGGGGGAGGCTGAGGCCGAGGAAGAAAATGGCCTGGTGAAAGCAAACCATAAATATAAACAGTTCTCAAAGCCTCTCCCTGTTGGACTCTGTGGGCCACACTGATCAGGGAACCTCAGGACCAAGGAGGCCACCAACACACAATCTGTTGCCAAGAAGGCTGCACCAGGCCCGTTGTGGCTTCACTCCATGCTGGGAGCTCAGGAGCTCCCTTCCACCCAAACGAAGCCATTTCCTAATATTTCTCCAACCTCAGCTCCAGAGAGCCGTCAGGGAGCCGCCCGTGAAGCACTCAAGTTCTAGAGGCAGAGAAAAGGGCCGTGCCGCGGGGCCGCCATGTTCGTCGCGCCGCCCGCTGCCTGTCCTCACGGCCACCCTCCTCCCATCCCCAGCGACCCCCGGCGATTTCTTTGCCGCGGTAACTCCAGACCGGGACCTGAGGTGGAGCAAGCCACCCGTTTGGCGGCACTACCTCCGCCTCCCCTCTGGTGGCAGCGGGGCCGGCGGCGGTGCAACGCCGCCATCTCGCGGCTGGGAGGGCGGCACGCGGTGGCGGCGGCAAAATGGCCCCTGCCGCCGCCTCAGCCGCCGCCTCAGCCGCTGCCACCGCCCCTCGCCCCGCACCCGTCCCTCGCCGGGGCCGTGCTGAGGGAAAATAACCGCGTTTGTGACAAACCGCGGGTTAGGGAGAACAAGGGCTGCTCAGAGAGCAGGAGAAAAGGGACCGGCAACAAGAAGCGTGATAAAACCCACAAAGGTGAAACTTCATGGAGCAAGTGGTGCAGGGTTGTGCCCACGGTGGGCTGCGAGAGGGGCTTCCTGCTTTTCATTCACCTGAGACAAACAGATCGAGCTTGTTTTGGTTTTAGTTTGGGTTTTTTTTTTTTCCCCCAAAGAAATGAACACCTTCCTGGGAAATTTAGAAGGGGGCTTGAATTTTAAAAAGGTGAGGGGAAATTTCAAAAGCATAAGGTCAAATCTTCATCTGATGGGAAGAAGAAGGGCCCTCTTGCTCTCTGTTGGTTTTGTAACAGCCAGATGCATTCCCGTGTTACTTCAGAGCTTGCAGATGCCAGGGTGTAGGGAGAGGGCTGCTCCACCCCATTTCCCTGCCAAACTTCATTTCTTTGAAATTTCTCATACCGCTTGCCTGCCTCCAGCTGAATTTTGGCTTGAGATTTTCCTAAAAATAGTTCAGCCAGGACCAGAACCGGTTAGGGGTGAAACACTTGTTCTTGCCTATACTAAAATCATGTACAGTCATTCTGTACCATCAAAACACAAAAATTTGTGCAAACTGGAGTGCCTCTCTGCATTGAGGCATGCGGATTTGGCAAGGCGCCAGGGATGTAACTTTAGCCCAAACTATTAATACATTAAAAGCTGTGGGAAATGTTCTTCTCAGTAAGGATATTTTAGAAATTGGCTGAAACCCGTGAGGATGCACTGAAGTCCAGCATAGGACCCGCGTGGGTAAAGGATACTTTCCCTGTGAGTGCTGTTTGGGGCTGCTGAAGGCTGCCGCTCTATGGTGGGGTGTCTGAAATCCCTCCCTGTGCTCTTGTGTGCCTAGTTGCCCTTGATGAGGGCTCGCAGACAGCCTGGCAGCTCCGTGCCATCAGCCCAGGGTCTGCTGTACCCTTTGCTCAAGCAGAGGTGGGTGTCATACAGTAGATGTTTCAGTCCCACTCCTGACCCGTACAGGTGTAAGTAGGAGGGCATGGTGGTGGGTTTGTTTTCCATTTGTTCTCAAAAAACACGGGCAGTTAAACATTCACAGAAGTTAACATTAAGGTCACAGAGCCACATAAACCACTGCAGAGCATGGAGGTTGACTGTGCAACCATCGTTCCACCCCTTGTGCATGTGCATTAAGGTGAAGCTGTACCACCGGCTTCTCCCTTCAGTCGGATGATGTTTATTCATGTCCATGGTACCTTTTGTATCGCGATGACAGAAGCCCTGGGCGTGTGAAGATGAGTGCCCCAGCAGTCCAAGTGACTGAGCATCAGGAGCTCAACGTGCCGTGCCTTTCAATAGCTGAGCGTGCCACGTTTTTGTCCCTGGCTTGGGAGGCTTGTACCCTTCATGTGCGTGAGCAGGACAGGTAATTTTGCAGTCTGTGAGATGTCAGGTGTTTGCAAACCTAAGGTGGGCATTAAGAACCCAGAATTCTCTGCTGTCAAAAAAAAAACCCCAGAGCATCTCCAAAATAGATCACTGTAATTCATAAAAAATTGCCTTTTATTTACAGTTTGCAGTGAGCTCTGCTACTGAGACCTCTGTGACTTCTCCCCCAGCACATTTGACTTCTACTGGGGACGCCAGCTTTCACCCACTGGGGACGCCCAGCAGTACAGCCGAAGGGATGTGGGCCAATCCATCCCGCTTCTTTTCCACCGAGAAATAACCCGGGCACCGGCAGGGATTTCCCTTTCTCGGGAGCAGAGCCCGCTGCTGCCGGAGCCGGGGAGCTCCTTCCCTGCGCTGTCGGAGACCACCCCCTGCTGGGGGCTCTGCTCGGCGCCGCCGCCATACGCCCTCCCCTCCTGCCTCTGTCACGGCCTTCGCACCGCAGCACGCCGTTTCCGTCTGTCTGTCTGCACAGCAAGCAGGGCTCTGGAGCAAGCAAATACGCCGCTTATATCTGACAGCACACTCCTCTCCTACGCCCAGTCATGCCCTGCTGTCTCCAGCAAGGAGCAGGAAGAGACCATATTACATCCCATTTTCCTTCACCTGAAGCGATTAATTTTGAGGAATTTTGACTAAATTTGTATCAAAAGAATCCTCTACTCCCATTCTTTGTTATATGCATTTCTTCTGGGCTTGGTTTGATGGTTTGGTTTTTAAAAAAATATTTCTGCTTCAGTTTCAGAGTTGACTTGAGATGTATGGGTATCAGACAGCATTGCTATGGCTCCAGCAGCGAAGCAGCTTACCCAGAGGGGCAGGAAAATCACAGCTTCTGATTGCCCAGGTTTCTCTCAGTGAGGAGGAAATGGCAAGTCAATGAAAATGAGCTGCTCTCTGTCATTGGAAATCTTACAGGTTTGGGAAGTGACTACGCTGTGGTTTTTGGGAGACTGCCCTGTATAGATAGATAAGAAGAAAAGAATTTTCAATCTGCGTGAAGTTGGAGATGGACAAACTGAAAATGATAGCAGAGGTCTGGAAAACCTCTGGAGTGGGGTTTTTATAAGGGCCAGCAGGGTGGAGAGGAGACACAGCAGATGGTGGAAACATTTGCTTATATAGGTTTGGCTTCTGGGATTGATTTTTCCCATAAGCACAGCAACAATTTCAGGCCCTGAAACCCAAGTTTTTAGTGAGCTGCAGGTTTTCCTTTATGTTCAGTTGTGATGCACACGAAAACACTGCTTGGGTTTCAAGAACAGATTAAGTTGGGAGTGTCTGGTGGGGAGACCATTTCCCCTGGAGCTGGGACTGGCACACGGCTTGCAGAAGATACTGCTGCTCCAGGAGGTCCCGTAGATCAGCTGTCTAAGCAGAGTGATTCTTTCTGCCTTACTTCTGTTTGCAGTGAGATTCACATTTTTCCAAGGCTTGCCGAAAGGAAGGTCTGCAAGGATTTAACTGCCAGTTTGAACTGATTTTGTGCTGATGCTTTCTTGGACCCACAGGATATAATTTCTGGTCAGCTTTGGTAGCCTTTCCTGCATGCCGGCACATTTAGTGGTGGCTTTCTGCATCTCTGAGATCCATAGGTTATAATTTCTAGGAAAATAAACAATCTGTTATTCTTTTCTACAGAATGAATCAATAAATGACTGCAGCTCCAATGTTGGACAGTGCTGCACAATGATTGGAAGCCTGGACTGGCAGCAGGGAGGAGCTTCCACCTGCAGGACTTGTCTCACCTTCTACTTCTGTCCTCACCTTCGGCTCTCCCAAATGTAGTACCTGTGGGTACTGACTTATGCCTTATGTTTGTCCCACACCCCCACAGCAAAGCAATCCCGCTCCCCAGGCTTAAACAAAAGTGCTTCTGATTCATTAACATGTTTGAATAACCCCACGGGAACCTTCAAGCCTAACTGGGGTGAGAGGTGCCACGTTACTGAACAGCCTGCAGGCTGGGGGATGGCTAGTTTATTGGCACAAAATTCCAGGGTGAGCCAGCCTAATCTGAGCTGTGGCCTGCTACTGCTTATCCAGCCAGGAGGTCTGTGGCAGTCTTTCCAAATTTTCTGATTTGCTGGTTTGGCAGGGTTCAGCTCTTTTGATAAAGTTACAACCTCAGTTGACAGGCTAAACCAAAAGAAGGTCAAAGCAGACCAGAAATTATGACTTGAAATGAATGTTGGCAACTCTGAAATAAATAGAATTTTTGACCTCTGATTTTTTCATAAAAGCAAGGCATTGAATTTTTTCCTCACTTCCCACCAGGGCAGTGCATAACTTGGACTAGAGATATGTATAGGTAGGAGCCAGATATTGAGCAATATTCCACAAGTATCCCAGTGGGATGGAAAGAAACCTCCAGCTGGGGCTTCGGGGTGCTGCTCTCATGTAAATTAGAAGTAGTTATGTTCCATCTCCACCATAAGTGATAAACAAGCCACGGAAGGAGGAAGGTTGAATGATGTCATTCTTGAGGCTCTCTATGTTCCTTTTAGTGCTTTGAAATTTATACTACCAGCTTGGAAATTAGTTAGCAGGCAGATATTTCACGCTCTCCACTAAGTATGCGTTTGTTAACTTCTCAGGTGTCATGTGAACGGCCTGCTCTCTGTCTCCTCTTCTCTGCCTTTGACAGCCATAGAGGCTGTGCCAAAAACACAGCCAAGACAAACACTTTGCTCCAGCTGTAAGCTGTAAGATTGTAACTCCTGCACACTGTTAACGGGCTTCAGTAAGTTTGGAAACCAGCATAAAACCACAAATTTCTCTGAACTGCCAAACTTTGCAGTTTTTACAGTGTGTTGTATTTCTGGCAGGAAGTCTGGATGAGATGCCAAGTTGGTAGAAAATTCAATATCCCACTGTAAAATGTTTATTGTTTGGCGTGTGTATCTAAGTTGCACCTTCCTGTAGCTCAGTTGACAGGATTTAAAAAATCCCCCACGTGAGAATCAGCCATTGGCTGCCGAGTGCGGTGAAATGGCTAACAATAAACAGTGCAAGCCTGAGGGAGCCTCAGATCCAGAGTACCGCCCGGTATCTGCTGCAGGACCTCAGCCTTTCCTCAGGTCTAGACCTGCACTTTTAATTTAGTTTATCTTTTTAGGCCCAGGACCATTATTAAAACTGTGATGGGACACGCCATTTGCTTTCACAGCATAACCAGGAAGACAGAAGCTTGATCCTACCCTAACAAAGCCAGATCCTTAGTAGTTCTTGTATCACAACCGTAGCGACAGCTAAAAAACAGAGATCAGATTTCTTTTCTCTCCCCAAATATGTGCTTTAATAATTTTGAAAAAGTATAAAATTTGTGTATGCATTTAGAAGCTCTGTATGTGGCTCAGGCTCACAAAGCAATGCAACTTGTCATACTAGGCAATATATTTATGTTATGGTGTAAACCAGAACTATAGGGTTGTAAAAGATTAGCTTTTGCAAATCCGCTGTCCTCGTTTATATCTTATAAGGGCACACAAAACCATCTCTGGTATGCAGTTTACAAACATGCCAAACTAGTGTGTAAGTATAGTCCATGGTTAAATGTTCTTATTATTCCATGAACAGGAACCGTGGGATCTTCCGTACATTAAAATAAACCATTCTATATCTATTTCACTCTTAACATCTAAAAATTCTTGTTTCTTTGTAGAAACTAAAGTAAGATTTAGTGAGCTATTTCAAAAGTATCCTTGATTCTTGTTTGTTACCCATTATTGCAGAAAGCCTGCATAGAAAGAGTGAGTCTGTTAACGAGGTGGCTCCAGCAGGCTCACCTGCAAGTGTGTGAAGTGGGCTCTCCTACAAAGCTGGCATCTCCTGGGGACAGGCTGAGTCTCCACCAGCCACCACGACTGCCCCAGCTCCAGGGATTTTTTGGTCTGGGTTCCTTCAGGAGTTCCCACCCTCCCTTCAGCGTCTCGGGCCACGCTGAAGCAGGTTTGATTGAGGAGAAGTCCCCCAGTGGCTGTGACCCGTGGCTGTGTGGTGGCCGTGTCACTGCCACCCTGTAGCCTGCACGCTGCTTACGTAGAGGTCACCGATGACAGTGCATTTGGCACTGCCACGGTCCCTTTCTATGTCTCTCAGCCTCCTTGCTGCCTCCCAGAGCGGGCACACGGAGACATCAGCTGAGGGAAGGTGGCCCAGGAGCGCAGCAGAGCTTCACCATGCACAGGCTGCACAGCCAAAGGTTAATAAAGCTAAAGTGCAAACTTAGAACCGCATCAATTCTTAGAGCCGCTCACCAGATGATGTCATTTTCCGCCAAATTAGCAGCAGATGAATTATCAAGGTTCTGCTGCCTTGTCTGACATAAAGCCTGTGCCCGAGGAAAGGAGGAACCTTTCCACATGGTGAGGGTGCTGGAGAACATGCAGTCGGGGAGCACTGCTACTGCACTCTTAATCACCCGAGACAAGGAGGTGAAGCCAAGAACGTCCCTCTTTAGCACAAACGCAGATTCGGCTGAAACACTCACCCCGAGGGTCTTTGCCAAGCTCCCTAAATGCCGGCTGTAAGAGCCATCAGTAAGTGCAGGATGTGGAAATCGACTGTGTGCATTCAGTGGGCTGCGTGCTTTTAGAAACCTCTCCCTGAGCAATTAGTACCTGGGTAAGGTCGTTTGTGACAGTCCAGTCCGTTTCCTCGGCACCATCAGGCACCAACGCCTGTGCCAGAGAGTGTGTAGGGAGTTCTGTTCCGCTCCGAGCAAGCAGACAGCGCTCTGCCAACACAGGGCACTGTTAAAACCAGAGGGAGTTTTGATGCTGACTTGGACGAGCACAAAAGCAGACGCTTTACGTGAAAGATTCACTCCATGGGGAAAAGAAAGAGGCCTCCTGGCCCTCCTGCTGCTGGGGAAATTCATGTGAGTGTTAGCTTTTGCTTGAGCCAAAGGCTTTAACTAAAGAGTTTTACCTTTTTTTTCCCTGATGCAACTGATCCTTAGGTACTTTGGGAGTAGCTACCTTGGAGTAATTTAATGTACCATCTTCAGCCTCACTTTGGCAGGACTCCTCCATTCTCTCTAAAATTTGTCACTAGAGAGGTCTGTATACTTGTAAAATATTATGATGCTTTAGGTAAGCAGAAGGTGGTCTTGTATATAATGGTATCTCTACATGGTTGTGTTTATCTTTTCAGAGGGAACCTGCAGTAGGTGTTGTGAATTCCCACAGTAAAGGAATACTGCCTTTCCTGCTCTGACTACACCAGAAAATAAAGCGTGGGTGGGTGGCTGGAAAAAAGGTGGAGACACAGGAATGACCCTAAGTGAAGTGGGAGAGAAGCTCACAGCGCCTGGGGTGCTCAAACTGAGAGAAGGAACAGAATTATCTACCTCAAGAGTTTTGAAGAATTGGTGTATAAAACTGCTGTACCAGCAAGAGAGATTTTAGAATTTTGGAGTGCTCCATTCTGACAGCAGAACAGTAAGCACCGTACCCATGCTTATGAAAAAGACAAAGATTATCTTGGCAGTCACAGACTTATCTGTCTTTCTACAATCATGGGCAATCTTTAGAACAGATTGTGAAGAAAAGAATAACTAAGACCTGGAGGTAAGTAGAAAATAGTGTAGTTAAAGTGATTAGGGCAAACTCAGCTGGTATCTTGTGTTGATTTTCAAGGCATAACTCATTTACCAGGCTGCTAAACCGACAAGCTAACTCACAAAGCCAGTCACTTGGGATGATACTTGTCTTGGACTGGACAAGACATCCTTAGAACTGAGTATCAAAGTGAATACGGAGCCAGCACAAGTCAACCTGGACAAAAAATTACTGAGTGGGAAGGAAATTAATACTGGAATTCTTCAAGGTGTTGGGCCTGATCCTCTTAAAGATTTTCATTTATTACCATGGCACACACTAAGGGAGTTCTGAAGTATTGTCAGTGTGCAAGAGGGATGGAGTATTAAAAGTAAGTGCTGGAGCGTGTCCAGAGCAGAGCCACCAAGCTGGTGAGGGGTCTAGAGAACAAGTCATATGAGGAGAGGCTGAGGGAACTGGGCATGTTTAGTTTGGAGAAGAAGTGGCTGAGGGGGGACCTCATTTACCTCACCTTACCTCCAATTACCTGAAAGGAGATTGTAGAGAGGTGGGGGTTGGCCTCTTCTCACAAGAGAATAATGACAGGACCAGAGGAAATGGTCTGAAGTTGGGGCAGGGGAGGTTTAGATTAGATATTAGAAGAATTACTTTACTGAAAGAGTGGTCAGGCACTGGAACAGCCTGCCCAGGGAGGTGGTGGAGTCACCATCCCTGGAGGTATTTAAGAATCACGTAGACTTCAGGGCATGTGCTAGTGCCTGAGATTACTGGTTTGTGTCTGTCTGTGGGTGTAGTTTTTTGGGGTTTGGTTTTTTGTGTTTTGTTTGTTTGTTTGTTTGTTGGGTTTCGGGGTTCTTCTTTGTGGTTGGATTTTATGATCTCAAAGGTCCCTTCCAACCATGAAGATGCTGTGATTCTGTATAAGGACTGTGTGGGACTGGTGACTAAAGCAGTGGAAATAAGGTGGCATTTTCTAGGGCAGAATACAAACCACATATGAGGGTAGGAGCTATTTGCATGTTACATGTCAAAACCAAACAGTTATTAAGGCTTCTTAATCAGTGATACAGAAAGAAAAGCACTTCTGGAAGTTTAGTTTTACTACTTGCAACAACGACCTGGAGTGGATCACCCGTGGGAGGTGTCTCTCGTGCACTCAAGAGGTAGCTGTGGAACCTACTGTTGAGTTGGCTAAAGCTTTGTCAGGTCAGTCAGACCTTTAGAAGAGCATCTGCTCCAAAAAGGCCACCCATAGCTCTGAGAGGGCTAAGTCACAGAGGGGAAAGTCACAGATTTGCAAAAACAAAGAAGAAGGAGCCAGATTCTTCTCAGTGGTGGCCAGTAAAAGGACAAGAAGGAAGGAGCATAGATTGAAAAAGAGAGGAGATTCCACTTAAAGGTAAGAAAAAAGCATTTTAATTTGAGGATGGCTATACACTGTCACAGATTGCCCAGTGAGGTTCTGGTGTCTCCATACTTGCAGATAGTCTTTATCCTCTCTGTGCCATCGTTTTCTGCACAGAAAATACAAAAGAACACAGGAAGGACATGGACCTCTTGGAACAGATCCAGCAGAGGGCCACAAAGATGATCAGAGGGATGGAGCACCTCCTCTATGGAGACAGACTGAGAGAGCTGGTGGTGTTCAGCCTGGAGAAGAGAAAGCTATGGGGACACCTTATAGCAGCCTCCCAATATCTGAAGGGAGCCTATAGGAGAGCTTGGAAAGGACTCTTTGTGAGGAAGTGTAGTGACAGAATAAGGGGTAATGGTTTTAAATTGGAGGAGGGGAGATTTACATTAGATCTTAGGAAGAAATTCTTTACTGTGAGGGTGGTGAGACA
>BJBW01000935.1:131486-188736 GCA_004320125.1 Scolopax mira
AGTCGACCAACACCCCCAGGTCCTTTTCTGCCAAGCAGCTCTCCAGCCACTCTGCCCCCAGCCTGTAGCACTGCTTGGGACTGGTGTGTCCGAAGTGCTCATGCCCCTCTCTGCCCTACCTAGAAACCTGCAAGAGGGAAACCTCTCTCCAGCAAGCTGCACAGAAAACAAAATATGTATAAATTGTGGAGGAGAGGGGAACTGCAGCATTCATCTGGGAACACACAAAACATAACTCATATAAATGAGGTAGACATATATTTTTATGTGTGTGAGTGTATATATATATGTATGTGTGTGTGTATCTGCTTATGTGTGCATATAAATCCTCCCTTACTGCTGTGGATAGCAAACCTGTCACCCCAGGGCACAAGGTGGCAAGGCTGCCTGTTCTTCTGTCCCCATCTCATGCTTCTTACCTTCTTTGGCTGACTAAGTCCCAGTGCCCAGAAAGGCACCTGCTGATATTAACAACCAAATAATAACCAAATTGCTGCACTGGGAGATTAGAAGCAAGTATGAAAGACTCCTGCTGCCCTGTTGCTGGGTCTTCCCAAACTTTACCAGCAGAGAGCAATAGTTAACCCTGCTCTTGCAGGACCACGGCTGGGCTGGGGCTCAGCACACGCAGGACAGGCAGGGGCTACGTGGATGGGCAAGAGGGAACTTTGTGCTTCCAGTGCTGGCTACTCACCAAAACCCAAGCCCAAAAGCGTCGCCGGGACCCTGGAGAGCTGTGCTGGGGCAGAGGGTTGTCTCAGTGCTTGGGGGAACCCATAAAACTTCCCCCAAAGCAGGAACCATGCCTGCACCAGGCACGTGGTTGGTAGACAGACCAAGACAGACCATCTGCTTGGCCAGAGTAGAGACTGCCATCCTGGTGTTGCCACTTCAATGGGACACTGTAGAGCATATGCTGAGAAATAACGAGAGCAAATTGAAAGAAAGGTGTGCCTTTCATTTCCCTGTACCTGAGCTGCACGAAGGATATTTTTAATTGAAAAGGAAGTGAATAAATTAATGAGCTACTGCTTCTGTAACAGGAAAAATTAATAGTGTTGTCATAAATGTCTGCATATATCTCAGTGACAATTGTGGGGAGCTATTAGCATTTGACCTTCCTGGGTAGCGCAGACACCGGCTGCAAGCCAAAGCCTGACAGATCACCCACCACCCAAAATGTAGCAAGTGGAATACTTAAGTTCCAGGTAAACTGAACTCAGTCAGAAGAAGAAAGACACAAAATTTTTGACTGTGTGTAGAGCTTGCTGAAATAAAGAAAGAAATAGTGTCAGTCCCATCTGTGCTCAGCTCAGGAGCTCCTGATGAAGACCCCTGTTTCATTTACCTCCCTTTGTAACATTCTCCTGAACTCTCAAACCTTTTTTCTTTAACATTCCTTGAAATTTGAAGGCCATCACCTCCACTACAGTGCAAAGAGGACTAGTCTCATAGAGATCAGCAAGATGATCTGAGGGTGCATAGAACTCAGCTTACACAACTCCTACAGGGTGTAAAACACCATCTCTGCGTGCTTGTTGCTCATGCATGGAACTCAGCGGTGAGCCATTGACCTACAGCAGTCCAGAGGTGATGGCCAGGGACAGTAGACACTCCTGATGGCCGCTGATGGCTTTCATAGCAAAATTTGAGGGGGAAAATAGACAGCCCCTAAATAAATGTGTCAGCAAAAGGGACTCTTGCCTTACAGCAATACAGCTCCTGTGATGGGGGATCTGCCACCACTGCTGGGATACCCAGTGGTTCATCCCCAGACAAAACCAGGCTTGGACAATTAACTTTGAAAGTCAGTGCTATATTTTACCCATTCTTCTCTTGAGAAGCTAATGGGAAAGTACTTGGTGGAATGTCTTTATTTCTAATATAAGGCTGATACATAAATCAGAAAAGTCTTGCTGGAAGCATTTCAGTTACCAGAGATGAAACCAAGCTGACCAGCCAGCTCACACCTCTGCTGGGGTCAGGTGCTGAGGGTGTCCAAACCTGCACTGCACCTCTGCCCTTCTCTTTGCTGAAATCTGAACGGTGATACATGCCAGTCCTTAGCTTGCTTCTGAAATACTAATGGAAATGGAAAACGAGGTCAGAGACAATGCTACGCTTTTGTATGTGACAGCCTGAACTTAAGGAACCAGGCTGGAAAGAGTCCAGGGCAGAGGAAAGATGAAAAGGAGAAGAAAGTGGAGATAAAAGTCAGTGGAGAGGCTAGAGCATGTGTTAACGCTGGGAGAGATTCTGCAGCTAATGATGAGACGACAGTCCGCGCAGAGATTTGAAAGAGGAGAACCAAACTGGAAAGTCAGATGAAAAGCTGGGAAAGGCAGGTACTGAAGTGTGTGTGATATCATGGAAAAGAGGCTGGAAGAGAGCAAGAAAGTGGGAACAGCAGAACAGAAAAGGAGAAGTGACGTGACATCTCATTTGCCAGGCTCAAAGGAAAGCCAAAGGAGTCAGTGGCATTTCAGCCCTCTCTGCAGCAGGTGGCTTGCAGGCTCCATCTCCAGCCAGAGCTCTGGGGAGTCACAATTAAATGCGATGAAGTGGAATAAGGCTGGAGCATGGCAGCGTGGTGGTACCTGAAGCCTGGAAGGTAGTCTCTAAATCCCCCTGGGCATTATTGCTGTGATCTGCAAGGGAAATTGTGCTCACAGTCCTGCTAAGAGCAAAGAGAAAAAGAAAATGCAATTTTACTCTATGGTGGTAAAATATGGAATTCAGTAGTAGAAGGGGAAGGGGCCCTGAGACAGATCCAGTGTGGGCTTCCAGCCTCAGAGCTCACACACCTGTGACTCGCAGGAGCACTGCTGTCAGGGTGCTCTCCTTAGGGGCTCTCTTCACAAATGCAGGGACTCTCCAATCTTGCACAGCTGTTGCAGGCTGTTTTCTGAGGAGCAGAGAGCACTGAGGAGTTGTGCACACCTTCTCTTCAGCAAGGCAGTCTTAGTCTCAGGTGTGTGGAACTGGATGTTTAAGCACGGAGTGTCAGCTGAGTCAGTTATCCTCCACTCTCTGCTCCAGCCCCACATGAGGGGGAATCCCAGCCCTCGAGATCTCTCCTGGCACGGATTCCTGCCTCCAGCCCATGCACTGGGATCCACAAAGGGGTTGTTTCCATTGAAGCCAACAGCAGGGGGCCTTTGGGCCAGGCTCTAAGTATCCTTATGGTGTGATGGCAGCAGCAGAGGTGTGAACCAAGTGCACCCAGCAGTTGGGAGCCAGGCACCTGCGCCCCCAGCTCTTCCTGCAGGCTCCACAGCCCTGCAAGACTGGGTCACATCAGGAGTCCAGGACATCTAGTGGTGGTTTCACCACCATCAGAGAGCATAAAGGAGTGTAAAGGGAGGTTCAACCCTTAAGGCCAAACGTCTCATAGAGGCCAGACCCACACAGAGGCTGTGCTGCAGCCTGCCAAAGTGAGCAACGTGTTCAGTCACAGCGCCTGGGTTAGCCACTAGCCATGAGGAACCATTAGCCATGGCCATGAGGAACCATTAGCCATGGCCATGAGGAACCCCAGGCACTCACCAGTCCAGGTCTTCCCATCTCAGCCTGGGATGCTGGTACCCAGTCTCCATAAGAAATAAAGGACTCAAAGATTACTTTCTTATCTGTGTACTGGCACCCTCCACTGGTGCTCCAAAACTTCTCACATAAATATGAAAGCAGCCCAAATTGAAGGCTTCAGCACCATGAGTGATGGGACCCTGATGGTATGTTTAAGCACACTCCTGAGCTAATCTCACCTGAGCAACTGCTCCTGAGGATGCAGTAGCCAAGTTCCCAACATGAACATGCTGCATTGGTTGCATTTGCTTTCGTTTCTTTCAGACAAATGTTTCCATTTGTCTCATTACATGACAACACCCACAAAGCAGCCAAATAGCTTTTGCAAGCTGCTATTTAGTTGCTTCACACCGGTAAAGACTAGTTACACTAGTCTTAGGAAGTCAACCTGCATCCCTTCAGCTGTTATTATCTCGTCAAACAGGCCAACCTCATGCTAGCTAGTTCTTGCCCCATCTTGTTTCAATCAGTTGGCTCAGTGGCTCCTTTTTCAAGGACTCATATTTCATCTGCATAAGAATGTTAGTGGAGTAATTTCAGAAATAAGCACCCATCTTAACCCGCCATACCCTTAGGGAAAGTCCTCTCCGCTATGAAGGCTTTTGGCGTTTCCCTTCTCCTCCTCTGGCTCAAAAAGGCACATACAAGGGAGGTCAAGCTGCTCTTCGTGCCACTTTCAGAAACAGTGGCCTTGGCAATAAGAAAAAACAATCAATGTTTCCTGTCTTAGGCTAAACTCATGAATCACCTTTCCTACGAGAGGGATCAAAGAGGAGTAAGAGCAGAGCAGGCAGGGCAGAGGGTCTGAGTGCTGGCAAACATCTGGACTTTGCATTCAACTATGCTGCAGGTCACACCTGTGGGTTGGGGCACTGCCACGTTCAGGGCTCTGTTTGCACGTTTCACCTGAGGCAACGACAGGTATTTAGGAAAAAAAAATTATCCTAGAAGGGGAAAATCCCAAATCTCCCTGCACAGGCCACAGAACCCAGCTGCTCTGCGCAGAACCAAGTTCCTGTTTTTCCTCTTTTTGTTCTCTGAGATGTTTGCATCCAGAGCCATGCTGTAGTGGGTTCCCAGTTCCAGCGAGGAAAGAGTAGAAAATCTTTATCTTTGAAATAGCCTGCAACTTGCTGGTTTTCTGCGAAGAGGTGGCAGATGTGTGCTCGGGCCCATCCAGCTGAGCAGATATTCCAAGCACCAGCCACCACGTCTCCCACATACAGGGAAGCCAATGCCTGTTTTTTCCCATGCTTCACACTCCCTTTCTCTTTTCCTATGTGCAGAAAGATTGTGCTTTGTCAAGGCTAATGAGAGATATATTCTACATTTGATCTCCCCATTTAAAGCTTAATTACTGCCCTAGAAAGCTCCAGTCCTTGGAAATCAGCATCTTTGTGTAACAGAAAGATGAAGCCCTCAGCTATTTCACACTACATGAAAGGAGGACCATGTCAGTTCATGTTATGAGGTAGCTCTGTTTTTTGTGAGCCAGTCAATCATAGGTTTTCCTCAAGTGCTCTCTACCCTCCACTCTCATCTTCCTCCTTCCTTGCTGTTCCCTTTCAAGCCTCTCACCTCTCTTGCTCCTTGACACTCCTGTAAGGACACCCAGCTGGGGTGCATGGTCTCTAAGCCATCAGAAACCCTTCAAACCCTTGAAGAAAGGGTTTCTTTCCCATGAAGCTACTTCTCCATTTGCTTGACAGTCCCTGACCAGAGATGGTCTCAAGCTATCTGCATGACTTACTTTCTATCTGTCCATCCTGAAGACGGATTCCTGTCTCCGTGGGATGCCTTCCCTGGTACATAGCTATGGGCCTTGGGAGACAAAGGGAGAAGGCCCAGACACCCAAGAGAAGCAAATGCTGCAAATGCAGGGCTAGCTCCATGCAGACCACGCACGCTGTTCTGCTGGGATTGCCAGCTATGCCAACCTGGCACAGCACAATCTCAGTGAGGAGGACTGAGCCCTGCTGCTCCATCACCCTACACCAAGAGCTGGTAATGAGACAGCAACATCATGTCTGGCACCTCTGTCCAACCTGGGTACCACAGGAGAGCCAAGCCCCAAGGTACTGCGTTGGGTGGAGGGTGCATTTGAGCAAGTGCAGCAAATAACACACCAGGTCAGAAACCTCCGCCAGGTGGGATGCGAAGCAGCACAGGCCAAACCTCCAGACTGTGTCAGCAGAGCATGTTACGCTGAGCTGCACTAATTAGTAGCCTAAAGAGAAATGGCATCAGCATGGGTGAGTTCTCTCTGAATCAAGTCTCCCTGCAGAGACCCACTTGCACATCAGCCCTTTCTGCAGGCATTGCACCAACTTCCAGCTCTGGCTCCAGGTCGTTGTGTTGGTCTTCTCCCATGCTGAGGTGAGGTACACCTGGCAGGCACCTTCTGGGGGGCAGTGGGTGTTGAGCAGTGGGCCTGCTCGTAGCGCTGAGATGTGTTGGTCAGGAAGCTGCTTCTATAAAAACATTTCTGTTCTGGGGCATGCGATTTCTCAAGGATGCAGGGTAAATGGGTCACCAGGAGGTGCTAGCAGTGACTCCTCAAGTGTCAGCAGGGAACGTCTGCACTGCGATGTGTTTCTGAAGTCAGGATTATGTGTGTTCTCTGGGCTTTATATAGTCACTTCTGTTAAGAGAAAAACAGCCATATGTCTAATGCAGTTTAAGATTTTAACAAATTATTCACCAGAGACAGTTACTGTGAACAATAATGTGTTTAGCGTGGCTCACAAATATATAAATATAAATGATCATATCATAGAATCATAGAATGGTTTGGTTTGGAAGGGACCTTAAAGATCATCTAGTTTCAACCCCCCTCCCACCAGACCAGGTTGCTCAAAGCCCCATCCAGCCTGGCCTTGAACCCCTCCAGGGATGGGGCATCCACAGCTTCTCTGGGCAACCTGTTCCAGTCTGTGCTCACCAATAATGAAAATATTTGGGCTCCCTCAACAAGTCTTAATCATGGCTCTTTCCACCACGCTCTGAAATTAATGGAGCAGTTACAACTCATCAGATATTACTGTGGGTAAGATGCAATATTCCAATGTAGCTGTGTGCCTCTTACTTGTTATATTTAAGAGCTGAGCATCCTTCCAAGGGCAGTGCTGCAATTGCAGTTATTCAGAAGGAAAAAATACTCAACCTCTGTGTTTCAGTTTGAGATAACTTGGTGAAAGCAAATCCAAAGAATATGCACAACTCTTTGCAAAACTTAATTTTTAACGTTTACTTTGACATAACATAGTTGTTCTACGGGTTGTTTAGCCCAAAATGATTCAAAGTATCTTGATTACCTAAATAAGTAAGAACAGCAGCCAGCCCTCTTCCAGCATCACAGTAAGGGAAGTGCCATTTGGCTCTCTGCAACAACCTCTTGGTTTTGTTCAGTTTTACCAGAAGAACACCAGGTTATGACACTCCACATTTTCCTGCTGAAAACTGCTCCACTCTTGGATAAAAACTCTTTTGTAATGCTTGTCCTAACTATCTTTTGTTGTTCTACACTATAAGCAGCATTTCCTTGAGGCATATAATTTTGAACATCTCTAACCTGTGAGAGCTAGCGCCAAAGCCTATATATTTAATGCAAAGAGAAACAAAACTCTTTTTTTCTAAAGCAATCTGGTTTGGAGTCTGCAGTCACCTGCCTTGACTTTTCCCTTATCACTCAGGTTTAGCTCAGCTGTGGTTGCTCTCACGTCTGAGGTGGTGGCAGGGCTGTGTGGTCCAGCCAGCTCAGCTGCGAGCAGATGCTCTTTCCTCAGGGAACCACTACCTGTGACAAGGTGCCCAATCCTGTCTCTCCTCCCTATTCCTTTCTTCTGCCCATGCATGGCTACAGCCTTTCTGACAGTGGCATCTCCTCCTTCCTTTTAGGACCAGAGGGTTATACGGTGTCAGAAGTTGGCCCTCAAGGGCAGCTGCTCAGCCAGCTGAGGAGGTTTAGGGCTGAGCTTTCAGAGCCATGCAGAGGGAAGCTGGCATCTTTTCTTCCAGCAATGCTTTGGCTGTTTAGTTTGCATTTCTACTTTGGGCTGAGAGGCTACATTTTCTCTAAAAAGGCAGCAGCAGCTCAGTGGCAGCCTTCTCAGGGAGAAGGGGCTGGTGCCCAAACATGTTTGGATACGGCCTTTTTCCTTGGTATCCCAGAGGAAGACAACAGTGCTCTTTTTGCACCCCTCACATATAACAAATTTATCCAAACTTTAAAACGAACAAGCAAACTGGTAATAGTCAAGGTGAGTCTCTCATCTGTTGCAATAACAAGGTTAAACCATTCAAGATGTCGTCACCACCCTGAGAGGTGCCTCTGGTGACGACAGCTCTGGCGCAGGGAGGGGAAACTCCTCTCGGAAGTGTCAGGACATGCCCAGCAGTGGCCACACGTAATGTTTCCTGTTATTATGGGATCTTTCATTAAACATGATGAGAAAACAACATATGTCATGCTAGAAAAGCCACCCGTGCTCCGTGTACTGTAGCCACAGCCTGCAAAGTGGCAGAAGGAAGCGGGTGTCATTGCAGGTGCTCGGGCTGTGCTCCTCTCCAGTGCTGGGATTGTGGGTTTTGAAAAGGAAGGCAAACAAAAAAAAACAACTGAAGAACAGCAGCATGGGTAACTTTCATGTGAAAACTGTCCTGAGTAGAAGAGGATAAGCTACTAAGACGGTTATTTATTTACATTAAAAACGATCAAGAGAAGTGCAGAAAATAAAATGCATGTCTTGGCTCCCTTTTAGCACCATGTATTTCAAAAAGGTGAGGCAAATAATAGCAGTGGCCAGGAATTATTTTATGCCTCCTTGTGAAGTGATGACTGACAAGAAGATGCTCACAGACAGCTCTGCTGCAATACAAATTGGCACTTTATCAAACCAACTCCCTACCAACCCCACCTGGCCCGTATATTTATTGCCTTTGTTATTGACCAGACTTATATCTGGTGCTAATGAGTTAAAAAAAATTGAGCTTGTTCAGCTCTTCAGTCTAATGCATATTAATATCCTGAAGGAAAGCAATACATTAATTTATTCAGGAATCAGCAGTCATCCTCTCAAAGCCGAACAAACCTGGGTCCTAGTGAAGCTTCTGGGGGAATCCCAGAATACAACTCCCCCACACAGACCCCCACAGAAGCAGCTCTGGGCTTCCCATTTTAGAGAAGTCACATTACTGAATGGCATCCCCTAGAGCCCTGTACTTGGGGGATTTGCTTCCTGGCAGAACTGTGCCTCAAGTAGAAGGGTCATATGTGTGTGTATATCTATATACTAAGGTCCTGAGTGTCCTTTTGCTGGACTCCCATCATCTCCTGCCACTGCTGAGATTGTCTTGCAAACACCCAGTCTCATCCTATATTGCAAAGGACTTTTAAACTACAGCTGCAAGATACTGCTCTGCCCAGTGTGATAGCTCAGCAATACGGCTTTGCTATTAGTTTCTTGGAAAAAGATCACATAAACCAGGAGAATAATCCACTCAATTCCCCCATTTGGCAGGAGGAGGGAGGTCAACATAAGCCCATCACAGCTCAGACAGCAGAGAACCCCCCCCAAAAGACCCTCTGTGTGCCCTAAAGGGAAGGCTGTGATGAGAGCTCATGCTGCTGCACCCAACCACACGACACAAAGCCCAGGGAATCCCGGGTTTATTCAGCCCCTCACTCCTGCATGGGGTGCTGCTGGGCTGGGACCTCACTCATTTCCCAGATGAAGGTGAGTGAGGTCAGCTTAGACTGTCGTTATAGGAGATCTTAATTAGACTGCCCGGGCACCACGTACCCTCCTTGCCATTGCCTCTCTGATGAACTAGGCTCACTGGCCATTACCCGAGGAGTTTTGCTGGCTGAGCTGCCTCTGCTCTGGCCGCCCTGGAAGCAAGGTCCACAGTGTCCAGTGCTCACCCCGCAACACCAGCCCTGCTCGCACAACCCACAGAAAGCACTTCAGGAAGGGGTCCGTTTTGCTATGAGGCTACTGTGTGATTTCTGCTCTATATTCCCTTCAGTAACTTAAATCTCCATAAAGCTCCCCCACTAGCAGGCTGACACCACCTCCTCAGGAACCTGCAGTACTTTTTGCAGATCCAGCAAAGGACCAAGCACCCACTGCTGGGAAATGTTTCTGCTCTGGTGCTCTCTGGGTACCAACTTGGGTTGTCCTGCCTTTGGAAACCATTAAGTCCTTCCTAGTGGGGCCTGACTGGTGATTTTTAATCAGTTTTTTATCACTGTTTGATTAACATTGATATCATTTGCTGATGATCCTCATTTGATTTGTCTTGTGCTGCAGCTTTGGGCAATTGGAGATATCCTCAGCACACAGATGACTGTAAGGTCACCTGAGAATTTCTCTGGATCTACTGCCAGCGCTCTTAGTTGTAACAAACAGCCTTACCCAAAAGAGTTAAGAAGCAGTTGAGCAGCACAGCTAATCTATCTTTTCCCATGGATTTATAGTTGGATTCTCTGGTGTCTAGCAGGACACAAACTCCCACCAAAATTTGTGCAAGTGGGATGCAGTGTCTCTTCCATGCAGGTTCTATAGTGTCTGAGAGCAAAGCCCGCAGTGCAGCTTGCAGGGCCCGGGGAGGATGCTCGGTGCACGGATGGCTGTCTCTGCTGATTAACTGCTCCCTCAGATTTTGACTGAAATCAGCCAACAGGCACAAAATTGCTGGTGGGACAGACTGAATGGTTGCATAAGTCTCCTTTCCATGGGAAAATGCTGCAGGAGAATATATGGTCCGACCAACCGTGTGCATGTCACTAACTGTGCTCTGAGTAAGCCAATTTACCTCAACCAGCCTGATCTTGTCAACAAAATGTAACTACTAAAATAGGAGACGTGCCAGTAAAGCCTAAGTAGCTCTGATAACATTGTGTACGGAACAGAAAGGTTAAGATAAAGCTGATGGAAAGAATTTAAAGCTGGGCGAGATGTGAGGCTGAAGCACAGCCCTGGAGCAGCCAGGAGCCCTGTGCTCAGCCGAGCCCTTCCAGTTCTGTGGCACAAATACCTAACACTTCCTGTGAGAAGAGAGACTGCTGGGGACTGATCACAGGGTGCCACGCTCCTCCTGAAGAGAAAGCCCTTAAAAATGCACTCATCACCTTAATTGCTGCCTCTGTCTGTTGGCAACAGAAAATAAATTAAAGCTGCTTCTGAGTTAGTGAGCTTGCAGAGGCTGGGCCATCGCACTGCAGAGGCAAAGCCAGCGGATGTTATGCTAGAAATAAATTGGACTCTATAGCTTGAATAGATGCCAAGGAGCAAGTTTGATCTCCAAAACAGCAGCTAGCAGACCATGAAGAGAAGCTGGCAGGAAAACGCAGTGATCAGCTGTCAAAAGCTGTGAAATGTCCTGTGGATGAGGAGCTCAGGGCCAGGTACCTCATTCTTGTACCATGTGCAAGCTGCAAATGAACACTGCACCTCCTTTAAATTCACTTGTGGGCCTTCTGGAAAGACTCAAGCACAGGCAACAACATCCAAACCAGCAGAGGTGGGCTGGATTGCTCCCAGTGTTTCTATATCATATGTATATTAAATTCATTAAATAGAGAGCAGAAGCAGAGAGGAGGCCAATTCCAGCTGTTGTCTGAGCATTTACCGAGCACCTAATGCTGATGGAGCTGTTTACGCCAGTGCTAGCGAGCAATGCAGCCCGTAGCATCACACAGGATTAGCTCTTAGGATGCCTTGCAAGCAAATAAAAGTACAAAAATTCTTAGTTGCACCTTCTTTAGATGTTAAGGAATAATGTTATTCATAGCTGGCATTATCTGTCACTATACTATTTCTGTGCTTATTCAAATCTAGGGCTGGCTAAGGCTCCGCTGTGACGTGTGGCCTTCAATTGCTGTGAGGCCAATTCAAAGCCAGTGCCTGAGGGACAGCAGTGGAGACTTTACTGGCCAGCAGCTACCCCAAGGGGTCAGGGCTTAACTTCCTAGAGACCTTCATAGCAGGTTGGAACATGCTCACTAACACCAGGCTTCTCCATCCTGGACTCAGCCTTTTCTTTGGAGAATGGATATTGGATACTTTTTGAGGATTCTAAGTACTGTGTTGGGTATCATCACCATGGGCCTTCTGCCACAGCACAATGGAACAGCTGTTTCCCCCTTGGCATCTGAGTAATGGGATCTTGAGGCCTTTCCTAGAGGCCACCTGACACTTCAGGTCAGAAGGGCCATTACTAGGCTGTGGCAGGGCAAGTTACCTCAGCGCTACAGTCTGCTCTCTCCCTCATCACAAGGAGCTTAAGAGCTGCAGGAACTCAGAAGCAACCAGGCTTCCTACTGTGTGATCAAGTTGGTTCATTTCTGCTCCAGTAAATCCCATCTAAAACTCTTCAGGATTCACTAAGGCTAGATGAGACACAACATGGAACTATGCTTACTGGGTTAGTATCTTCTCACCATCATGCTTTGCCCTAACTGTTAAAACCAAATATTTTGCACCAAGAAAGTTGTTGGCTGAAATGATCACAGGTTTGCACAGCCACAATGGCTTTGCCCAGGATGCTGATGTGTCAGGATCTCTGTGTATTGTGCAGCACGCCCAGAGTGCAGGCACACTGAATCATAGGATCATAGAATGGTGTGTGTTGAAAGCAACCTTAAGGATCATCTAGTTCCAACCCCCCTGCCATGGGCAGGGACGCCTAATGCCACCGCTGAGATTTAAATGGAGAAGTCCTATCATGAGAGAACTGAGGGCAGCAGACCCAGCATCTGAAGGTGTTGCACTCCACAGGATCAGAAAAAAACAGATGTGAATAGTGAACCTGCCAGCTGTGCCCTTCGCCGATTCGACAGTGTTGTCACATAATTCTCCCCGAGAGCCCTGAAAAAATTCACAGCAACTTGACCAAAGTCTTTTCTCTTGCCAGGGCTGTGCTAAGCGTGAGGGTGGCCCCTTCCACCTCCTCCTCCCCAAGACAAACATTTCCTCTTTCTTTGCAGGTGGGTGTGGTAAAAAGCCACCTCCAGTGCTGAGCCAGCAAAGCCATACGACCTTCCCCTTATCATCACTGTTTGCCCAAGCACCTCGCCCTCCACAGCGCCTCTGAGCACAGAGACACAGGCTCTCGAGCTGCACAGAGCACGAAGGGCATTTCCTGACCCAGGCCAAGGTCTGCTTAGTGGGGTTAAGAGCTTCAGTGCCTGGGAGAATTAGTCAGTGAGGCTCTGTGAGGAGGGCTTGGAACTGAGGGAGAAGGTATTGCAGCTTCAGAGTAGCTCCATCAGCCTGAGCCTTTCCACCAACCTGTTTACTTGCACAGCTTGGAGGCTTCCGAGTCAAAGGTGGTGTCAAGATATGCATTGTGGGTAGTGAACATCAGGCTTTGCCTTTTTCTTTGTGGAAATTTTGCCTGGCATATAGAAAGGGGCATCCAGAGAAAGATTTGGGGAAGATCCTCAGGACTTCTGGGCACCCAGTAATGAAGTCAGGACAGCCCCAACAGGACTGCTGGACACCAGTGAGACCCAGGCCTGCTTACTCTGGGAAGCAGGTTGACTCTGCAGTGTGTGTATGAACACTCAAGTCCTGCATGTCCACAGCACAGTGCTGGGAAGCCACGAGAGGAATACAGGTGTCCTCTTTACACAAACTATCAGAAACCATGAGAACAGACTGGGCCTGACTATACAAAACCTCACAAAATAATTGTAGATGGGAAGCCAGTCTTTTTACTAGTGTTGGTCCCACGAGGACTTGTTCTTAGCAAAGGACTATTCAGTATCGGAGAGAAAAGTAAAAAAAAAAATCTGATCTTGATTTTAAATATCTGAGGAAAAGATTTCCCTCACCAAAGAACTCTTTACAGTATCAGAGAAAAATATAAAAGCCACAAGGCTGGAAGATCACTTCCAGTCTAAATTTATCTTGCTTAAAGGTGCTCATTTTTAAATAGGGAACAGCTGAAGTGTGAAAGGGCTCAGGCTGTGCTGGCAGCCTTGCTTTGAGATTTGCACAGCTGGAGTTATTTGTTACTGTGGGTGCTGGGACACAAGGGACAGTGCCAGGGAAAGCTTTTCAAGCTGGTTTGAAAAGGGTACATGGGAGATGTGGGAGAAGGAAGGCTCAGGTGCAGGATGGTAAGGGGATGTCTTGGTTTGGGGATGAGGAGAGAGTACAGCAGACAGGGCCTGAAGCTCTATACCTGTCTAAGCATGGGTAGGATCAGGCCTTTGTTTTCTATCCTGGTCTTTTTCCCTATGGAAGTGTTGTAAAAGACACTTCCCCATTAGAACAGACAGGCAAGTCTCCAGCACCAGGCATTTCCACTTCAATTCATTATAATTTTTTAGCCAAGTCGCAACAGAACAATTTTTCAAATTACCTTTACAGACCAGCAGTCAGATTAAAATGTCTTTCTTTTTTTTTTTTTCCCAATCAGGTAGTTTAAATAAGAGCTTTAAATTTTTCTAGCTTAGTAAATACTAATGTGCAAAGTCTGTACCTAATGTTACCACACAACCAGCTCTTGTTTCTTTTCAGCTCTGGGACTCTCTTTTAAGTGTTATTCTGTCTTGCCTGATTAGAGATGGGCACGGCAGCATAATTCATCCTCCTTGGTTTTCTCCTGCAGTTTCCAAGCAAAAGGCAGGCTAAAGGACAGAGTGAAAAAGGAGCCCTCTCTGCCTGTGCTGCTCAGACACCAGCCATACAGCAGGAAAAGGGATTTCCGTTCCTCCATCTGTAGCAGTCTGTCTTAAGAGTAAACTTATGAGCATCTACTGAGACATTACTCGTATATACACGGTATCGTCAGCTGCAGTAATTCTGAGAATCAGCACGTACGTTCCACCTCACTGCACCCCAAGTAATGTCTTTTGCCTTTACTCAGCTGCAGTCTTTTGGCATTGCCAGTTGCTTCCAGAAATGTGTGTTCTGTTCTGCTCCTGCCTCCCATAGCGCATTGTTCTGCTGCCGCGCTCTGGGATCTCTTGCAGAAAGCAAAGGGATCCAGTGGCCTTGTGCAAACCAAATCGTTCCCCTGATTTCTCTTGCCAGGTCCTATTTATCCACCAGCGTTTGTGAGCCAGACCCTACTATGTTCAAAGCCCTGTCAGCAGCTGGCAGGAAAGGCTGGCGATCGGAGCAATCCTCACAGCTCAGTCTCCAGCAGGCTCTTTGGGTTTCTGCCTGTAAGTCAATACAGTGACTTCAAAGTGAGTGTAACGGGGCACCTGAGAAGGAAAAAGTTGAAATCCAGCAGATAATTCTCGTGGATCTCTTCCTGAAGCAGCACACTGCTAGCGCTGAGCCAGCACTGCAGATCTGGGGAAACCAGCAGTGTGTTTGTGGCACTTACGGATGTCCAGGGCTGCTTTCCTTACATGGGGATCATCCTGCAGCCGCAGAGCCCTTTCCTGTGTCCTGACTCCCTGTGTGCTCCTTCTGGGATGTGTCATTCTGGGATGCACCCTTGACCTCTGCTCCCTTGCCCAGCAAGATTTCACCTATTTGGACAGCAGGAAGAGCTTCCTTAGCAGCTCCAGAACACAGTGAAATCTGGAGGTGGATGACCAGAAGACAGAGAGAGAGGCTGTCTGGGGATGAGAAATAACTGCTCCTTCTGCAGGTACAATAACCAGCTACTAAAATATTTGCTAGCAGGAGGGTGGAGGCTTGCAGGTGGGCTTGAAGAAGGAAACAAGCAGAGCTGGTGAATGCACAGAGTCATCTCTGGGACATGCAGCCACTCAGAAGCACAGAAGGAGGGATGTGTTGCCCTCCTTGGGGCTAGAAGCAAGTTGTCAACAGCGCTGGCATGTTCCTGAGAGGTTTAAATCACAATTGCTGCACATTTTAATGTGCATAACACAGCACAAGGATTTTTTCCATGCTTTATATGTATATTTAAGTATATTGGTGGAGAGGAAGGAAATCTGGATTATTCTGAATTAATTAAAAATGTACAGATATATTGGTTTTCATGATAAGGCAGGGACTCGAACATGTACAAGACTCAAAAGCATGAATGGAGGGCACACGCAAAAAAGGAATGAAGGCATTGGATTAATTGGTGGGCATTTAAAAATAGTAACTGCACATAAAGCTGTGCAAAGCTAAAATGTATTTTAAACTGTTTGTACAGAATGGAAATGTATGTTCTCAAGGTCTCCAGTTTGTCTATGTGGGTTGGTCAAAAAAGTTGTGACATGCTGAGAAAGGCATTTGTGACTTGTTGTTTTTAGCAAAAGTCACATGCAACAACATGGATTTAAGAGACTGAAAAATACAAGGCAATCTTTGCCCATGCTCTCCAGGAGGTGCACGTGCCTTGCCAATCTTTGTATCTCCAAGCTTCTGACTGCCTTCCTCTCTATCATTCTTCATTCTTTACTCAAGCCATCTCTTTTTTTTGTCTCTCAGAGGATGTGGGCAGCTCCATGTCACATCCTCCCTTGAATATTGTTTTGCCCTTCCAATGGAGAGGAGTGGTCACTGAAGTAGCTCTGTCCATGCTTGCTACAAAAGGTCAGGAGCTGTGGGAGGGGAAAAAAAAAGCAGGGAGAAAGGACAATTAGTTGTAGTCTCTGTGCCAGCAAAAGCAAACCAACACCACACAACCTACCATCAGCTTTGGGACTTCCCTGGTTTTGTTCTAATTTAATGTTTGGTAACAAAAGTATTTCCATAGGCTGCCTCCTTGCATGGGATCCCAGGCCCTTGATTAGGGGTGCGGTGGAAGCGAGGGTTTCATCAACTTTTGGAAAAGGTTAGTAAATTTAACCCACTGCTAGGTGGGTGGAAGACAGGTGAATTCTCCTGCTGAGAATGATTAACTTCACTCTGGTTTACGTGCCTCTGCCGATGGGAGCATCCTGAGCAGCACAGGAGCTGGCAATATGGTGGACATCACGTGAGGTTGTCCTTGTTCTGGAGGATGTTACCTATCAGATGTCCCTGAAACAAGAAGGCTGTTCAGAAAGGCAGCAGGGAAATTAGGGAAAGATGCTGCATTGCTGCTAATGGGGCTGGTCCTTCAAAGTTAATGCAGAAGTGGAAGGGTATCGTGAGCTTGAGGAGCCCTGCCAAGAGAACTGCATTGCTGTGACGGTTTCCTTCCAAAACACAGCACAGCCTTTGGCTTTCCTTCTCATCCTTCTCATTTTGTTCCTCCTTTCTGTCCCTCTCCCCCCCCTTCTTTTTCCATTTTTAAACCTTGCAGATCAGCATACTGTACACTACAAAACACCTAGTTCTACAGTAACATGAAGAAAGAGGCACACCATCACTTGCTTAAAGTATTTCTTTCTGCAGTATATGCATATTGTGATTTGGTATCATCTCACACCAGTGCAAAGCTACGAATCTATTTAATCTGTGAACCAAATATGTGATTTAAGATCTCACACTTTTTTATATTTGCCATAACAGCAATACTGGGCAAGCCTGTGAGATGCCCACACGCCCACTGTGGAAAAGCAGAACATGGCAGCCAGGGTCACCAGAGAGACAGGAAGGAGGTAACGTTGTGTCAGGGAGGCGGGAACTGGATGTACTGGAGCCGGAGCACTGGTTGTGAAAAAATGCATTTACAGGGAAAAGAATGGTTTGCTAACGCATGAGAAAGGGAGGTGGTAAATGTCCATAAAGCAGAGAAAGCATAAATGAGCAAAAGGCTACCCTGTCAGGCCCCTGAGCTAGGTTAAGCACTGTTGCACCATATTTTATATCAAACAATACTAACTGTAGAAGATTCCAGCTTGTTTGGGGTTTTACCTGTGACCATGTCATCCCCTCCCTGAAATTCAGCAATACTGACTCTGATCTATCACCACATCAGCTTTGAATATCCTTCTGGATATTGGCTTCTAATTCTGTCTTATGACCTTCAACTGCAAAGCTCATCTCTGCTGTCCTGCCTTCTTGTCAACGTCGGTCTGCATCCACAAAATCTAGTGTGAAGATCTCTGTCCCTTGCAGGGCCCAGGGCATGTCCCCTTCCCTTTGCTTGCCCCTTCAGACATGCCGAGGGGTCACAGTGGGGCAACCAAATAACATCACTCAATAGCCAGGCACACAATGGTGGCACACATACTCCCTGCAGGTGAATGGCAAGGGGCAGCACTCGGCCACCCAGCGTTTGGCCGGTGAGATGGTGTTTGATGGACGTGACACCGGATCAATAGCGATCACAGAAGCAAACAAGCAGGAAGAAGACACGGGCAGCAAGCGAGGCAGGGAAGAGCGGTGGGAGGACCTGGCAGGAGGACAGGGGCTGACTCAGGAAGGAGATGAAGCCCCACCTATGGTGCTGTGAGCAAACCTGACCTGCACCTCAGAACAACTGCTTTCAACATGGATTTAATAACACGTGTCAAAGCGTCAGCTGGTTCCTAGCGGGGAGCTGCGCTGGGGACGCCAGTGACAGCACGGGGAGACACCTCAAACTGCCCTGCAACAAAATTCAAGTGTCAACAAGCTGCTGTGGAGCAGAACGGGTATTTTGATCTAATGACAGAAATTGCACCTCCGTGCAAAAAGCAGAAAACGATGGGGGGCTGGAATCCAAAGAGATGGGAAATAAGCATGAGAATAACAAACAATGAAGTTAAAAAAAAAACCCCAAAGCCCACTAATGAATAATCCTGCCTCACTGCATTGTCCCTTCCCATTTCCTTTGCTGCTTTTCCCGAGTAGGTCAGCATTTTGCTTTTTCTGATCATGTTGTTCACTACATTCATGCTTGGCCTTAAATTGGAGATGTGTTTCTCATCGACTGTCTCATTGTGAGAAAATAATCATGTATTTAAAAAAAAAAAAACAACCCTGGACTATTCTTAGAGGCCCCATAAGAGCTTAAATGCCTTATCCATGCCCATATGGAGCTGTATGTTTCTATGTCTATGGTGTCGCTACAGATTTCAGTGAATCATAACCACTGAAACATTTTTGTAAGGCTTGGCTGGGGGATAATGACAAACTCAGTGCAGTTGGTCTACACTTAACCACTGAGAGGTATTCTTGATTTTCACTCTATTTTAATGAAGAATACTCGGTAGTATCTGTGGGGTTTATGAGATGTTTTTAAATTAGAAAACAACAATTAAACAAGAAGCACACAGAAAAATGCCACAGCGTATTTCTAGCAATTTAAAGATACATTTCGGTCTGAAGCTTGTGTTTATATTTCATTTTAACTTCTATTTATACTTTCATTCATACCCTCTGGTTTGCTTCACCTCCTCTGGGAGCAACACAAAGCAGAGGAAGTCTGTAAGCCTGATAAACTGCAATTACGATGGGTTGATTTTGTCAGAGCTATGCAAAGTATCCAGCACACAGAGCAGCCTTGCCTCTCCACCAGCTCACCATATCCACACCCTGTCCCTCTGTGAACACCTGCATGGAAATAAACATCCCCTTTGGTGGGATAAGTAAGTTTCATGCAGTGAATGAATTTTGAAAAACTATTTCAGAGCGAATGGGAAATTTTCCTCGTTCTCTTCATAGTAGAAATTTCAACCATGGGGACTCGTAGTCTTCTTTCACACTGGGTTTTTGCTTCCTAACATTCTCTTTGGAGGCACCTAAACTGCAGAGCTGTGATCTGGCCAACACAGGGACCACTGCTGTAACCAGGATCTACAGCACAAAGGAACAAAAGTCAGAGCAGCCAGAGGGGAGACCGCAGTCCCCTCTCCTCCCACGGGATCCTCTATTCTACTGAAAGCAGAAGATTCAGAGACCAGACAGAGCACAATGTGCATTCAAGAAATCTGCTGTATTTGACATTCTTGTCCAGCCAGTGCAAAAGCCATCTCCAGTTCCACACGAGACCCAAAACAGTATCAGCCAGTAAAAGAGGCTACTTTTACCACTTTGTGATCTTTTCTCTGATCAAAACGAAACCTTATTCTGAAAGCCACCTGCTTCCAAGCACAGAACCCAAAATGCCCACCTTTCCCTGCTGCCCTGCAAGCACATGTGCACTTTCAGTGTTTTTTATAGTTGCCTATTTCCATAAAGTGCAGAACATACTGACAAGATCATTTGAATGCACTTTGCATTGCACTGCTCAGGTATAAGTGCTGTCAGTTTAATACAGAAGAGATCACTGAAAAGAGGAATGTTCAGTAAAAAACTATGATAACAAATGAAGTTATATTCTATTTGACTCTCTTAGATGTGGTCACACCCAGACCTACTTCCAGTGACTTAAGTGTCATCAATCTGCTACAGAGTTTCCCTGTAACTGCTGTCATGCTCTGGGCATGACTCATAATGATGGCCCAAAATGTTCATTGTACTGCTTTGGGGACTTTTTTGGTTGCCTTTCTTCTCCATCACAGGCCCCTAGCCTGAGCTCCTGCAAAATGCCCAGCCTAGTAATTCCTCCAGTAAATTTATTATATTTGCTATTTTGCCTCAGACACAGAACTGTTCAAGACTACAGGGTTATTTTAAAGCCACAGCAGTAGCTCAAAGAGTGGTAGAAAGTTATCCCTGAGCAGAGATATAGGAATAAATCCCTTTATTTCTCCTTTTTCTAACACACATATAATCTGAGAAGGCACAGCCGTTCAGCCTTCCTTTGGGATATATGAAAGTGTTGACAGAAAATAAAGCACTCCTTTAGCTTTCTTTACAGGACCTGCCTACACCTCTATTCGGGCAAGTCAATGCCTTTCAAACTATTCATGCTGTGAACACAGCCAATAAATTACTTCCTCTGCCATCCTCACCTTAAATAACACAGCAAGATCTAGAGCACTTTCAATCTGAAGCAAATCCTACTCCTCATCTCAGGCCGTCTCCTTCTGCTTTCAATTCATTGAACCCTTCTAGCCTCCGCATGGCCCTTCGGCGTGTTCTGTCACCTGAGCAGAACTTCATCCTCTCCAGAATCCCTGCTCGGCCTCATCCCCAGCCCCTTCCCTACTGCCTCTCTAGAGCCATTTTTCCTTCCACTGAAGAGGAGCAGCAACTATTTTTAGGCCGCGTCGTTACGCTAAGCACAGAGGAATGTAGCTGCCAGCAGGGCCTGCCGGGAAGAGAGGAGATGGTCTGAGGGAAGGCGCCTACCACAGGCCCACCGGCGCTGCCCGCAGCCAGCCAACAGAGCTCGTTAGGAATCTACCGGCGGCTCAGCAGGGGCCACGACCCTGGGGAACAGGGCGGGCTGCATCTCCGGCAACAGCCGTCCCCGTCCCTCATCCTTTACCGAGAACCAGGCCCCCGGCCATGGGGCGCGGCCCCCTCAGGGCTCTGGCAGCCTCCCCGCGCCTAGCTTTGCCCCCGAGGACGGCGACAGCCCCCATCGGGACGGGAGGCTGGCGACAGGCGACGGCCGCGGCCCAACCCCTTGGGGGGGGTGGGGGGTGTTTCCTCACAGCGGGGAGGAGTGAGGAGGGGCGGGCAGCGCGCGCCCGGGCCCAGCGCGCGCCCGGGCCCGGCCCGCGCGGCGGCGGCGGCGGCGACACCCCCCCCTCCCACCTACCCCGCGTTATGTAACGGGCGGGCGCCGCCATTGGCCGACGGGGCCCGGTCGCGCGCTGCCAGGGCCAGGCAGCGCGGTCGCTGGGGCGGGGCCGCGCATGCGCAGTGCTGCCCCCGCCTCCTCCTTCTCCTCCTCCTCCTCCTCTTCCTCCTTCTCCTCCTCCTCCTCCTCCTCTCGGGCAGGCGGCGGCTGCTGCGGGGCCGCGCGGAGACTTCTCCTCCCGCTCGCCAGGGCCGCCCAGGCCGGATCTCCCAGGCCGGGTGAGCGGCGGGCGCCGGGCCCTTCGTGCAGCGGGGCGGGCTGGGCTGGGCTGGGGTCGCGGTGCGTGTGAGGGGAGCGGGCCCGACATGGCGCGGCGGAGCAGACCCGCCCCGGGGAGGGGGGGGAGAAAGGGGGCGGCCCGGCAGTGAGGCGCGCTGCGTTCCTGGGCGGCCTTCCCGCCGCTGGGGCTCCGCGCCGGGGCCCGCTTCTTTCTTCGGCTGCCTTCCCGCGGGGCATGTGGTGGTGCTGGCAGGCCCGCGACTTCCCCCACCGCCCCCTCCCGCGGGGCCCTCCCGGCGGGGACGCGGCCTCCCTCTTCCCCTTCGCGCCTCAGACCGGGCCCGGTCCGCGGGCTGCCCTCGCCGTGGTTGCCGGGCGAAGGCCGAGCCTGCCGTTCCCCTGGCTCCAGTCCCTAGGCCCCCAGGCCGGAGGAGCCCGGGGTACCTCAAGCTGCCATTTGTTTCTGGAAGTGACAGCGGAAGCAGCTGTCGGTGTCCGGTTTTAGGACTTGAAACTCTGCTCGGGTTCTGGTTACTCTACAAGGAAATGACTCTGTGTGAGGCATTGGCGTACGGCAGGCTCCGGCCTCGCTGCCTGGTAATGCTCCTGCCGTTGCCATTATGATTTGGCAGCACATTTTTTTTTCTGTGGTGTTAGACTTCCTATGCGGTCACGCGTTTTTATTTCAAAACGACAGGCCAGTTTGCTGGACTTGAGGGTGTTGCCTGATAGGGAAAGCAGCACTTAGCGGCCTTGTGCAACTGAAATACAGATTTAGCCTTGTAAATGAGCACATCACTCTTTTAAACGAACTTTGGGGTCGGTTTTGTCACTTAAAATATTGATAGTCCAAATAATTTTATTTTTCCAGTAATGGAGTATTCACTGTGTGCATTTCAAACGCATTAGTGTAATTTGCAGTATTTAGGTTTGCAGTATTTTTTATATTGTCTTGGGCATCACGTGGGGGTTGATATTCTTAAACAGATCTTTTTGTTCATGTTTTCTTGTTTGTCTTACCTAAACCAGCAGTTGCCAAATACATACATGTTCAGTGTGTTTGGCTGTTGCGAGGTACTACTTAACAGACTCTTATCAGGGGACTAAAATACAAAGTAACACGTAAACACTATGAGAATAATTATTTTTTATTACATCTGAGCATTTTCTGTCAGGAGCCCACTGAGTTCTGGAGGATTCCTGTGATGCTAGAAAAATAGAACTGAAATAAAACCTACAGTTCCTTCCAGTGTATGCAAAGCTATTGGCAATATCTCTTTCTTTTCTTTTTTTATTTGTTTTTGTTGTTTTTTTTTATGGGAATTCAGTGTTCAATTCAGTGTTCTCATTTAGCCATGTTGCATGTAAACAGTGTGAGGCCTCTGGGATGTTTCAGAGTAATTAGCATACAATGACACATAGAGTAGTATTTTTAGTTTTACTCAATGCTGTATCATATGGGAACTGTAGAATGGCACATGTATTTCTGTGTACTTGTTAACAGAATTTGTGTTTTCTTGTGTTCCATTTTGTTAGCCATATGGACTTCTAAATTCTCCTTTGGAGAAGCTAAAGGGAAGGTGGGGTGAGAGGAGGGAACGCTGAAAATGTAGTGTAATACTTATGCAAAGGGTTATGTAGTGGTCTTGGATACTGTGAAAGAACTGGACTGTGGCCTGAGAAGTGCTTCTCAGTTTGCAGTAGCTGTTTTGTGTCTTGGGACCATCTTTCTGCTCAGTCTTAAGCACTGTGATGCTATGTGTCCAGAAATCCTTGCTGAATTTCCAAATGTAGTTGGTGTTTCATTGAAAATTCATTTTCATAATGGTTTTAAGGGCTTTTCATGCCTATTTGCTGTAGGTCAGTCTTTGTTTGGATAGGCCATTCTCATTATGGCAGTGGAAAGCCATCTGTTGTTGAGGGAAGGTTTGCGTGGTGGACCTGTGGTTGCCACACAGCTTGTTTCCTGAATACCAAACTTATAGCAAATGTCCTGGTTGCTTGTAAGAGCAGTGACCAACCAGCCAACCTCCTGGGAGCGTTAGATTTTACTAGTTGTCCTGAAAACAATGGACTTGGCTGGCTGTCCTGTGATTGCTTAGTAAGCCTTGTGCTTCTTTGAGAGCTGCACAACTGGATTGTGCACGGGCCGTGAGGGACTGTGAGAAAGCTAATAGTGGAAAGCAGGCTGCTGGGTGATATAACCACGCTCTGAAGCCTGTGTGCCCAAATCCTGCCTGGTGCCTGCTACGGGGGTGGGCTGTAAGCTGAATTGGGTGGCCTAGTGGGCTGTGTGCAGGTGGAGCATTGCTGTTGTAAAATGAGCTGTTCTGCTGCTCCCTGAAACATGCTTTTTGTATCTAGTTTCTTTTTGTGGTGGACCTTCTAATGGCATGGGGTGATAACACAGCAGCATAAAGGAAGCAAATGCTATATAGAGTAATGGATTCTGATGGAGGGAAACTTTACTTCTTATTAAGAAATGTGTATACATGTAAAATTGGCTGAAAATCAAAACAAATGGCCGCCTGGAAAAATGGCCTTGAAGAAAGAGGGATGACCTATTGTTCTTGGCATTTCCAAATCCAAAACAGCTCATAAGCACATATAGCAGAAGACAGTAATATAGCTTGGGTAATACTTGATTTGCCTTTCTTGGAACCTGTTTCAAGAAATAAAGGCTGGGTCTTAAGCTTTAAAAAAAAAAGTCAACGACCCCCCCCCCAAGTTTTCCTGTACCTGTGGAAATAGAGAATAACTTTTGATTAACTGAAAAGGAAACTTTAAGTATTCTGGCTATGGAAAACACTTTTCAAAAGTATACCTTGATGCTGTATGTAGAGGAAGAAACCTTAGAATCATCTAATCATTTTGGTGTGAATGATACTAAAACCAGAGAGTTTTTATATAGTAAAGAAGTTGAACAGATGTCTGTTGTATATGAGTTACGGGAGTTGTAGGCCTTATGAACAGACTGTGTGCTTGCTTTATGCCATTGGTTATGGCTTGAGTCAGTTAGCAGCAGTAGACTAAATGTCATCTTTTTGTTTGTAGATATGGCTCGTGGACAGCAGAAGATTCAGTCACAGCAGAAAAATGCCAAGAAGCAAGCTGAGCAAAAAAAGAAACAAGGACATGATCAGAAGGCTGCAGCCAAGGCTGCCTTAATATATACCTGCACTGTCTGTAGGGTAAGACAAAATATTATTCTAGGCAGGTCTGTCTTCCAGCCTAGAGCAAAATTTTTAGAAGATGATTTAGTAGAAACTAAAATACTTCTTAAATGGCTGTATAACTTGTTGCTGTGAGCATTTGCATGTTATGCGACTCATATATATATTGATATTATATATATTGAAATATATGTATTTCTTGTATATATATACAAGAAAATTTGAGAGGTCATGGAGAGATCTGTTTTGGGTAGTTACCTTGCCTTTTGAATTGCAGGGGTCTGCGTGTGCTGTTAGTATGATGTATACAAACACTTCTTTTTTTAATCTCCAAATGCAAACATCTTCTCGTTGTGATTAAATTGGCCCATCTTAGAATACCTGGTTATTGATGTTAACGTAGAGAGGAAGTGGTGTTGCCAAAAGCTTTAGTGTAAGTCTGATATACAGTAACTTCTACTAGAAAAAATGATTTAAGAGAACAGAAATGTGAGTGCTAATCAGATTATACTTTCCTTCTGGCTGGTTTTTCTGAACATGCTCGTTTCAGAGCTGAAGGATAAACTTGCTATTTTCACTTAAATGATCAGTCCCAGAATAGGTTTGTCACTTCAAATGTCTTAAATAAGATTTCAAACTAAGGGTTGCTTGCTTTAGTACTCGTAACCAGCTCTGCTTCTTGTGAAATCAGGCAGTAGCAGCAGTCGCATCGGGCAGTTGATGCCTGCAACTGTGCAGTAGCAATGGTCTGAGCTTGTGCCAAGTAGAGAATCAGCCTATGCCACATAACTCTTTGGCCTGTTGATAAACAAAAGAAATAGCTTTTGTAAAGATTTAATTCTGAAAAGAATGTTTGTCTTTTAGGCATTGAAAAAGAAAATGGTAAGGAGGTACGTTTTCCACCAAACCAACATGGAGGTATAAGATCTCTAGGAAGATTTCTAGCAAGAATAATAGCAAATGCCAAATCATCAAATGCCAAAACAGTGTGATATTAGTGCTTAACAGCACCTCTCTGAAAATCTGAGATTAAATATTCTGTCTTAATCTGCAGCTAAATTAATGGCTCTTCTTTCACTAGAGTGGTGTCATTGAGCAGTCAATTTGCTTCAGGAAAAAGAAAATAAAACGTGGGGAGGGAACAGGTTTTGTAGTGTCAATTAACTCTTGTACTGTGCATAAAGTTAAATGTCTCTCTTTAATCAGACACAAATGCCGGATCCCAAGACCTTCAAACAGCACTTTGAAAGCAAGCATCCTAAGACTCCACTTCCTCCAGAATTGGCTGATGTTCAGGCGTAAAGTTGTCTCCAGGTCGTTACCTTAATTTTTTTTAATGATTGTTTGTCAAAGTTATATTATGAATCAGTTTTTTTACCACCAGCAACTGAGACTTAAAACTTGCTTCTTTTCCTCTAATGTGAGAAATAACCATAGGTTAAATTTATACTCTTGAACTGTTACACAGGAGGAGCAAACTAATACTTCTGTAGGTGAAATGGCTGGGGCATTTCACTGTGTGTGGAGGTTGTTTTAAAAGGGATTCATGTTATTTCAAATGGTCATCCTTAAGAGTTGTAGAAATACTTTATTGTTTAGTCCTTGCTTTGAAATGTTAGTTTTGCTTTGAACAAAATATATATAATAAACATACTGTGTCTGTTGCTACAACACATGTAATGGAAATAGTTGTTTAGTTTATTTCCAACAATTGAGCCTTTTTGTTCCTGAAGCTATGCAAGTCAATGCAGATTTTTCTGCTTTTCTCTGCATTCAAATATAAAACTTAACCTTTGCGTTGACTATAGATTTCCCAAGAGCCAGTTGTTAGGCTGTAACTGAAAGTGGTTATAATAAAAGACTGAAATGAGGTAAAAAGCAGTATTATGGTATTTCATTTGCATAAGCAGCATTTTGTACCAGGTCAGCTTAACTGAGTTATTCTTGTTTTTTATAGGTGAAATCATGGCACCTATTGACTCTTCTACTGTCAGACCTTACATAACAAACCTGCAGCTGCTTTTCTAAAACTGTTGATCAGCAAAAATGAAGGGGCTACAGAAACATTCATATTTTTATGCTGTTCCCTCTTGGGCTTCATGCAAAGACAATTCTGTGTAAATGTACAGTTGTGCCCTATTTGGAAATCCTGAAAAATCAGTCCATACTTGTTATAAAAAATTTTTTACAATTGTAATTATATTGATGTTCATATTGTGTAAAATAACTCATTTAATAAAGTAGTACTTTGATTTTACAATATCACAGATTAAATCCTTGTAGAAATTCTGTTTCAACTTTACACATTATCTGCCTTATAAAATAAAAAAAAAAGACAAAGTGGAATTTTTCCCCATCCTGCCAAAACATGAGCAGTGTCATTCCACTGAAAGTAATGTACATTACAGTAAATTAATCTGAAGTGAAGAGGGAAGCTGCTCAGATCTACTGTTCAGCGTGCTGCCTCCTTGAGCCTGGTCACTCACGGTCAAGTTGTTGGCTCAAGGGGCAGCAGACTCCTTAGGAGCTGCATGAGAATCATGAGATTTCCCTCTGCATTTTTTGTCCTGTGTATTGGAGACAAATACTGCAAGCCATTTTGAATGGGATTCCTTTAGGTGAGGGATCACTTTCCTTGAAGTCACGCACTGGAGAGACTCCTGTTATGCTTCATAGTTGGTAGGTGACTGAGGAAGCTGAGAGGTGGCAGGATTGAATGCTTCTGGGTATGCTGGCTTGAAAAATGCTTGCAAATACTAGGTTAAAGCAACTCTGCTCTTAGTTGAAAAATTGATTTGGAAAGATTTTTAATGATATTCTGAGCAGTCAGCCACACGTGTTCCCCCACAAATGTGTCTGGTTATTTCAGTAGCAACTCTTCAAGAAATATGTAAAGCAGCCAGCCATTAATAACCTTTCTTCACAACCAGCTTAAAATCAGCCTCTTGGAAAAGAGCCAAACTAACTAAAATAATATGGCTACTTTACGAAATCGGATGTGATTAAAGTTGCATTGACAAGAAAAAGCTGGCTAATAACTCTCTGGCCAAGAACATCTCAGCAGCTAAACATTATTACCCGTTCTGGGCTCAGTTCTAATCCCAGATGTGCAGCACAGAAGTAGTGGAGAAACATCTGAATTGTTGCTAGAAGAGAAGGTCTGCTATACAAAAATCTCATCTTTGGCATTTGGAGGGAGCTTATTAAGAACTTTAGTGTTGACCTTGCAGTAAGTAACAATGCTAGAATTGCTGCAATTTACTGGTTACAATGGATGTAAAAATTCTGGCAGTCCAAGTAACCTGTGCTATGCAGCAGGACTGTACATCTGACCTTCAAATGGCTTCCTAAAATCTAGGACCGTAGTCTCAAAGACTCATTCACTTAAAGGATGCACTTGGTATTTTATTATATAAAGTCAAAGCCTTTGTCTTTGTCTGCTCATTTGCTCTTTATTGAACTACTTCTGTGAGCCTAGCTTCCTGTCCTCTTTGCTGTGACAGTATCTCTGTAAATACTTACTTTGGCATAAAGTTTCTCTGTATTATAGTCACTCCAGGATAACCTGTATACCACTTTTATAGATAATGTTGTTCTCCTCTGAGAGTAATCCACTACTGCACTTGTACACCTGACATCAGAATGTAACGCTTCATTTATTTTTCTTTAATGTTATGGATACATACATCCTGACAAACTGGCTCCCACAAGGCAAGGAATCTGCTCTCGACCGTTGTGCTGTATGGGGGAGAGGTACTTCATGTTCTGATGCTGTAGTTTGTCTGAAAATACTCGAGTGCAAATGGATAAAGATGTTTCTTGCACTGATTGGTATTTGGTAATCTGGTTTTACTTTGGAAAATGTTCTGGGATGTATCCCTATAGCTTGGTCCTGAGGTGAAATATATGTTCTATTCCTTCAATTCAGATTGTGTAGCATTAAATAAAAAGATTTTGTTTCGTAAACAATCTCTCTTAATGAGTACTGAAGAGCTGGAAAGCTGCGTTGCTAGTGGGATTGTTAACTTCAGTTAAAGTTTATTTTGAAAACTTTATGATGCTTAAGTTGAAAATACTCTGTGAAGTGGTGGGTTTTTATGTATTAGAATGCAAGGTTGATCCTCAGTTCGATAGATCCCTAGCTACAGTAGCTGCAATCTCAATTACAAACTTAAATGAAAGCTGTGACTGAATTGTTATAAAGGCTTTATGAGTACAGGGGGAATGCATACTAGATGGGGGGTTCATCCTCATTTAGAATATCTGCAATATTCCTTGTACTCAAAAGGCCAGAGGAAGCACTAGGAGTTCTCTATCATCTCTTCCCGATCTGAAGGATGGCACCCTGTTACCTGCCTAAAGACACAGTTGTGCATTGTAATGTGTCTGATTAAAGAGAATTAAAAAACTAAAATGTAAGATGTCATATTTCCTGCCTGCATTTAAAAACAAGTATTACTGCACTTACAAAATTGGTTTCCTGGCTGTGGAGCTTGAAGCTGTCAAACTTTACAAGAACAGAAAAATAGGCATGGAAAGTTTGCCACATTCCCTTGAGAAGGATTCATCTTTGTGTGGGGGCAGCATTTAGGCAAAGGGTCCTCGTGTTGTCAGTATGGGCTCTGCTGTCATGGGTACTTGTGGAGCAAGTTTAAAAATTATTTTGGATTTTCAGAAGCCCACGTCTCTGGGAATTTCTTTAAAAGGCATCTGAAATAGTATTTTGGAAAGTCCCACTTGTAGATACTCGGAGTGAAAGTTAGCAGGTGTGATTATGGTGAGGCCATCACAGGGACTACCGAGTCATTGAGAACAGTTTTGCAATTTTTTTGTTACTCAGGCAAGTTGCTGTACCTCCACTCTACCTAGCTCTAAGGGTTACTGCTTTCTTGCTGTCAAAAAGCTGTGTGAAAAATCTGAAACAGAAGTTGAAGGCAGTTGCTACGTAGCCATAGGGAGATCGTTGGCTTTACACCGTGCTTTGAAACATCCCTGGAGACTGTCCCTGGTGGTTATTTGCTGTTGAGCTGAAAACACTTCAGCTCAAGTAAAGCTAATAATGACCATGGGCTGTTTGCAAACCACACGGTAATGAAGGACTTTGTAGCATTTCTGTAAACTATATTGAACTGTTTTCCCATCTTGATAAGAAGAGCTAATGGAATTTCTTTTATCATCAAATACGTATAGGCTTAAGGTCTGTGTTGTTTCCCATTTTCTTAGAAACAAGTTAGGAGTATTTGGTGTTAATAAAAGCGTGGTCTTCCCAACTCAGTTAGTCCTGCAGAATCCATAAGCAACATAAGGGTCAGCTTGTGCTTCTGTCTACAATTTTGGGGCCTTCGATTTACCTATTTAGTGCCTTGCAGGTTTTGCAGCAGACTTTGAATTCAGCCCTAAAACTCCACATTGGACTGGTATTGGGTATGTGATTTTCCCTATTCTGTGGCAGCATCAGCGATGCTCTGCTAGTCCGGGCAGTGGGAGGGTGTAAGGTTCTGCCTGTGGAATTTTGCAATTTTTTTTGAAAATTATTTGTCATTTTTTTAATGCATTGCCTATTGTGTAACAGTTTTTATATAGATAAGGCACAATAGAGATTCTCTGACGGAATTACCTTGGTAGCTTTAAAAAAAAAAAAGGGGTGAAAGAGGTTGGGTGTATATTTTACAACTCTTTTACATGGCTTTTAACATTGGGTTTTCTGGGACAGAAGGAATCTTGCAGTTGTCCCACCACCGTTACCCAGCAGGAATCTGTTCAAGCAGTGTCTCAGGTTTTTCAGGGAATAGAGCACAGCTTTCCTCTGAAAAACACTGTCCATTAAATACATCGAGTTAAGGTCCATCCAGCACTTTGCGTGGCAAATACATTTGTGTGTTCCCTCTTTGTCACTGTTGCAAAATTGCAAACAGTGTGCAACGCATCGCTAAATGCTGGAGAACTTTTGGTGAAGCAAGGGAAATCTTTGAAAAAGTTTTCTAATCCATCTCCTTGCTCTGAGATTGGATCAAGCCAAGGCTAACAAGTGTTTCTTTAACTTGTTCTTGAAAGCTTCCAGTGAAAGGCATCCCACGACCTTGTAAGCAGCACATAGCACTGCTGAACTGCACAACTGGAGAGTTGTTGCAACAAGAGTTTATCCCTGCAAATTAAGCCAATTGCTGTTCTTGCTGGCAATAGATGCAGCAAATAGTGCCCTTGTTTGAACATTACTGTCATGTTCTCCTTCCAGGCTTCTCTCTTCAGTAAACCCAGTAAATGGAATCACTCGCTCTTCGTAGGTCACATCTTCTAAGTCTAGCGATTGTTGGTGCTCTTCTCTGGATCCCCTGCAGTTTGACTGTGCTCCTAAATTGTGTGGTCCAAAATGTTACCCAAAGTGCTGGCTGAGGCTAATGTGGAGTAGCTGGAACAATTAACTTCTGGCACTTGCATACGTTGGTGCTATTAAAGCACTCTGGAATGATACTTGCCTTTTGGCAACAGCATCACATTGACTTGCACTTGGTTCCTGGTCTGCAAACATCCCAGATCCATTTCAGTACCACTAAATATCTCCATTTTGTGCCTGTGTATTTAGTGTCTGCATACCTGTCTCTGCCGGATCTCAGACCAAATCTGTCAAGATGCCACCAACCTAGTCCCATCTCCTATACACTTCATCCAAGTATGGGATTGTGGGGGAGCCTTGCAGATGTCCTCTTCTACTCTATAGTCCCAGTTGTTCATGAACACACTGGATGGGATGGATCCCAGGCAAAGCCTCACAGGACCCTGTTTGAGTATCTTCCCAGTAAGCTGTTGCTGATTACTCTTTGAGGGCATTTTGTAGTGCTGTGATTCTCTTTATGGTCAGTATGGATCAGGGTCCACTGTTTGACCTGTGAGGGCTTCATGGAAGGGCAAGGCCTATACAGCAACAGGGAGATTTGGGATCCTGTGCACCTGTGGCCACCGGTCCACTTTCCACAAAGAAGGAGATGGTTGGTGGTGGGATGCCTGTTGCCAAGTCACTTTTCCACATGCTTTTACAAATAGGATTTTACAGAAATTACTCTAGGCTTTTTCCAGGTGTAGGTTGACAGAGTCCTGTTTCTTTTCAAATTCCTTGTGCTTGCCCCACTACTCTCTCAGACTTCTCTGTGCTCTGTGAGTTCTCAGAGCAGTATTCATGGTCCACACTGATGTGGCTGATCACTGGAGCATCCTAGGATAAAAGTAATGACCGGTTGCCAACTTGAAATACCATCTAAGTCCTCTGAATATTTCAACTTCTCTTTCAACTCTTTAACATGTTTTGTTTAGTTAACTTTTGACCAAAGTGCTGTTTGTTACTTATTTGTAAATCTTATCTTTCATTTTCTTTCTTTCCTCATCAAGTAATTGTACCAAACTTTATCTTTACCTAGATATTTATAGGCTTTGTATCTCCTTTTAGAACCTCAACTAGTTTGTGACTCTGATAATGAAGCTGGTATTTGTTGACTTTTGATCTACCTAAAACCCAGTCACCTGACTGCTTCTCAGGACCCACACTAACTCTTAACTTTACAGCATGCTGCACAACCTTTGAAAATCCCTTTTATTTTTTTTTTTTGGTTGGGGGCTTTTTTTTTCCACAGTTTTCCCACTGTAAAGCTCTCAGAAGATCTATAAACTCTGTCCTGATCAGTTCATGGTTCTAAATGTGCCAGAGCTGCAGTCTTTCATGTTAAAGTTGGAGCTGTGCTAAGTATTTACATACCCATAGGTTGGCAGTGAGAGAAGACACAATAGACAATGCTGACCTGATAAATCTGCATATATATATAGCACTAATTAGAGTAAACACCCGAGTGACTTCTCACCAGACATTGTTCTGACCGTATCCTCTGGTTTTCAAGGCTGTCCCTAAGCTTTAATCATCGCTGTCCTTTCTTTTCCATATGGATGCCGATGACATCCAGCCCCTTGCTGGGAGTGGATGGTGTCTGTCTGCTTTTCCTCTTGTTTTCCAGTAACAGGGTGATCAGAAAAAGGCCCAGACTGTCCTTTGTGTCTACATGGTACTTTGCAAAATGAAAGTACTCCTGCAAAACAAGTGCATGTTATTGCACAGCATACTCTCAGGCCAACAGGATGGGCCTTCATTTTTAGATTCTTACTCCTGATGTGCCTTCAAGTTCCAGAAGCCATCACGTGCTGATAGTTTTAAGTCCCTGTTGGTGTATATATTTTCTTTACCAGAAAATGGTCACTACGTATTTTCCAATAAAAGAGTTGCTTGATTTTTAATTATTTGTCAATCTTTTGAAGGGTGAAAACTGAGTATTTATTTCCAACCAAAAGAATAACTGAAGAATGATGTCTTCTGAAAAAAAACCAAAACATCTGAAATGTTTAGATAAGTTCTGCTGGTCTTCAGAATTATTGGTACAGTCATTACTCAGTTTCTGGTACAGTGGTGCTTAGCACAGCAGCAGCTTCTGTTGCTGAAGGTGATACAGTTCAGTTTTCCTGTCAGAGGGGGCTGTGTGTCCTATGAGAACTGAACAGAATGGTCTCTGTACAATGGTGCTCCTTTTTCTATCCACACAGAAACAGAGGCGGAAATAATTTACATTTGTGATTAGATTTCACTTGCAGTATTATGTAAATTTAGGTTGTGATTTTAGAAAAAATTGCTTAATCCCTAGATACATTTTTTAAAGGATGTGTGCTGCTATTAGCTCTTACCAGATCAATGCTGAAAGAGAATATTTTCCATAATGAGTTCTAAGAAATACTGTTTATTAAGGACGATGTTAAGAAAGGTTAAGAAATCATACACAGCTGCTCTTTGCTGCTGCAGTAAATCATTCAAAGAATTTGCTATTATGCGGCTGAAATAATGTGACACTGTTTGGATCATAACTGCCACTAGTGAACGAGGACAACTCCTCAGCTTCTGGCCTGCTTTCTAAACAGACAAAAGCACACTTGTATTTTTCTGAAGTAATAATCGAATTCTACATCACTGAAGTCAGTAGGAACTTAATTCTGCCATTTGCTAAATATTCCCGTGCGTGTGCAGAAAGCTGCTCCTTTTGAGCATCTTTGTAAAATCTACAAATCACATGTTACTAGAATCAGTTTAGCTGACCTCTATATCAATTAGAAGACAGGATTTCTGTGTGTCTAGGAGATAGATTCACTGGTCTGGTCAAGAAAACAGTGCTCTACTAAGACAGACTGTAGTAGATAAAGTTACAAGATGTTTTTAGACCAATAATGCACTGTCAATACTCAAAATTTCTCCTGCTATTTCATCATAAGACTTTTAATTGGAAATGCCGTGTGAGCAATGTGACTCTGGATCTCACAGACACTTGTGAAATTCATTGTCTCTCTTGCTCACTCTGCAGCTCCAAGCATTTTCTCAGCACCCAAAGATCTCTGTGTCACCCTCCCTTCCCTCCTGCGGTGGATGGATGGGTAGGAGCACAATCATGTAATGATAAAATTGTCCAGCATAAAACTACTAACTGGTAATACCACCTTCATCACCCCATCTACTTTTAGTTGGTGGTGGCCGGACTTCACCTTCTGCTGCTGTGAAGGGATAGAAGCAACCTGGCATCTGCAGAGGTGCTTTGTGGGGCTGCTGCTCCTGGGCACCAGCCTGCCTGCCCCTTGGAATGAGGGCCGTGGAGCCGCACAAGCAGTGAAACCTGTCATGTGTGTTTGGCCCTAGGTCTGAACTGTCAAACCCCTTGGCTGAAGACAGAAATATTTGACAGAAAGGGCAGTATCTTAAAGGCAATCCTGTCGCTGCAAGCTTTGTGAAAATAGGCAGCTGGTAGAGGAAAGGCTCTCTGTGTCGCCATGGGGGAGGATGGTGGCTTAGAGCTCTGAAATAACCTCCCACAATGTTGGATACCAGAGAAACACCTGAGAAATGCCCAAACCACAAGACAAACTTCCATCAGTGCTTGTATTTCTTTGGTCAGGAAGGAGAATTCAGGCTGAAGGACCTGATGCTGAGTGCGCACACCAAACTCGCTCAGTGTCAGAGCTTTGGCCATGGTTCTGTGGGTGACAGGGCCACTTTTACCTCTTGCTGCCCTGGACAAAGGTGGTCCTTCTGCTTCCCTCTTCTCTTCCCTGCTCTCAACTGCGAGACCCAGCATCACCCACATCAGGTGCTTCTTGGGCACTTTCATGAGCCCAGTCGACCCAGCAGCCCGTCAGAAAACCATCCCCTTGACTTTTGCTGGCCAAGTGAGTGAAGTCAGCCCCTGGAAGAGCCTGACAAATGGAGGTGCCCACTCCAGGGAGCTTGTGGCTGGGTGCAGGGAAGTGGCAGGGAGTCTGTAACTGTGTAGGAGATCAGCAAAGACAATGAGCTGTCGCTTGAGAGCTGCCCTGTTGAGGGAAGAAGGAAAGGTGGAATCACAATTAGGGACTGTAGGAAGAGTTCACTGTGTGTTTGCTTGTGTTAAATGTTTGCTTTTGAGCACTTGAGGCTGTCTCAGAATGGATTGATTGCTAATGATGGTCAAGGTCCATTTAAAAGCAGTAAACTAACAATATCTCAGAGAGGTTGTGCTTTAAATGGCACCTGTGACTTTGGAAGTACTGACACGCCATCCCTCTAACTAATGTGGTAATGAATGTCTTAAGTGCTTGAGAGATTACTTTTTCCTCTTTCATCCCTCTTTGTTGTGGGGTATGTCTGTACCAGACCTCCACATGGTGTGTGGATCCTTATGCAGATACTCACCTCTCCAAGTACTCTTGAACAGGCTTGTGTATATTTGGTGCCTCAGGAAGGGAAAAACTGGATGGAAACTTAATCAAAGCTGATGCTGAGGCCACATTCTCAGCAGGGGTGTTTATGAAGGATGTTTTGATGAGAATTTGACTCCAGCAGATCACATGCTATAGGGCTGGCAGGGACAGAAAGGAAGTCCTTCCATTTCCAGGGAGCTCCACAGGAGGAAATGAACAGGAAAGCCCAATGAAGCAGTCACCGTTCAAGAGCAGACTAGAACAGAGGGACTGGAACACCGAAAAGTGCCACCAGAAAACTGAAGGTCAGCCATGAACTCAACAGCCAAAAAGAGTGCTGCTTCCCAGAATTTCTTGGCAGATGTCTCTGGCTCTCAGGCAGGTATAAGCTCTACCAAGAGCTTGTTGGCTTAGTTGCTAAAATTGATTATGAGAAAGTATTGAAATGTTATTCCTGCTGAAGGTTAGTTGTCCAGCTTCTTAAAACAAGTAAAGCTATTACTGTCCCCCTGGAGAGTGAATGGAAGCAGATTATAATGAAACAGATGGTGTAGAATTCAACTTAAAATCAAGATTCTTCATTATCGAAACTGTTCTGTCTCAAGCCACACTTCAGGCAAATTGGTATGCGAAGACATTAAACAAATAATCCCAATGGTTACCCTTGGTTCAGTTTCTTAGTTACCAGATTTCAGAGTGCTGGGAACATCACTTATTTTTGAGATAGGTATCTCTTATTTTTCCTAAGCTATAGTAAACCCTACCTATTTTAAGAGGTGCATCCCAATCTGTGGATTCCTATTGTGCAAAAACAGCCTTTCTTTTAATTTAGGAAGGTATATCAAACCCAGCATTATTTATATTATTTTTGTCTTCCAGTGGCTACCATTTTCTAGCCTTTCCATTCTTACAGCAGACTTTTCCTCATCCCCATTTCCAGCCAGCTTTCTAGGAGAGCTGTATAAGTCTTTTATCTTCAGAAACATGAGTCAGCTACCAGTTTTACTCCCAATAACTGTTCAATCTGTCTCTTTACTGTGGAATAAATTTCAGCCCCTCTCTCTGACATTTCCACGTGCCAAAAGCTGTAGCTCTATACTGCTGGCAGAAACCTTCTGCCCACAGCTATTTACCCCTTACTCCTTTCTCCATTGCTACCACCGTTTTGCCTTTCCCTTTGGGCTTTACATCAGCCCTTGGTTTGATTTAGGTCTCCATCTAGATCACCTTGTCCAAGTTGGAGCCTTGCTGATTCTTCTGCCTTTTTCAGGAATGCTTTTTTCCAGGTCCTTGACATTTCCATCCCTTCCTCTGGTGTGTTGCCTTCGCGTATGCTGCCTGACCGTCCTCATCGCTTAGAGAACAGCCGTCCAGAGAGCTGCCATTGACGAGCCTTTCCCTGCAGAATAGGTATCTTGCTTTGACAGATGTTGTCACAGCTACTTGATGCTGGAACAACTCTTTGTCTGCCTCTTTGTTTTCTTCACTGGGTAAACAGTTTGTGGGCAGGTAAGGGGCTTTCTCGCTCCTTTGACGAGTTAATCACTTACTCCGCAAGATCTTTGCTTTTTCAGACTGTATATATTTTAATTAATACCCACTGCCTTTGTCCTTAGCATCCAAATTCATGCAAAGGCATCTTTTTAAGACCACATTTCCCTCTGCCATGCCTCTTTCTCCTTTTCTGCCCTCCATCACACACACATGACCTTTTGTAGTGATGGGGAACTGGCCAGTCAGAGACATAAGGGCAAGGCTTGGGACACAACTGGGGCAGAGAGCAGGACTGCACATCCATGGTCCCCCCCGACCTGATGCCCTCTGCTCTCTACCTGCTGTGTGACCTTCAGCACAGCGTGGCCAGGTAGGTTTTTTACTGCACCATGAATGGTCATCTGGTGAAGAGCTGCCCCAGAGAGGAGGGCTTGGGAGCAGCCCTGACCCGCTCTCCCCACACTTAAAACCAGGTTGGTACTGAGCAGCCCTCTTTCTGAAGTGAGAAACCAGACAGCTCTTTAAAGACCTTGGGTGTGTTTCACCACTATTTATTTAATGTAATTAGTTCCCAGGTCAGGGCTTACCACTCCACGTTTTACCCCCGGTGAACCCTGAGCTGCCAACACCTATGCGGAATTTCCAGCACCTCCTGCCCAACCTGTTTGCTTCTCCCCTCTTTCTTGTGCTTCCTCATCTCATTTATTTTTCATTTAGTGTCCTCCTGCCTGGAAAGAGAAGTCTTGTGTGAGAGGAAACAAATCCCCAGCCCACCTGTCCTCCTCCTTGGCACAGTGCAAGGTGAGAGCGGGCAGTATGGAATCCATGTGAGACATCCCAAGTGTCCAGCTCAAACGCTGAACAAATAGAGGAGCAGGAGTTGCTGGGTTTCACCCTTAGGTTTTGTCCATCAGGGCAAGAAGCTGGTCTCTGTTTTGCAGCCATTACCTTTATCTTTAGTGGCATTACTCATCACCTCTTAGGATCTTTTAATGTACCTTAGTCCTCTATAACTTCCATTGTTGTATGTGTTGTACAGTGTTGTATCCTGTATTTTCCAAAACACAGTTACTTTTTGGGCATGAACAGCCAGGTCCTGGACTTGCTTAACTTGACTGTGGCTCTGCATAAATACAAATCGTGTATGCCTTGATACAGGCATGCGAATTGTCAAAAACATACCCTATATGCTGATTCAACTTCAGTTGGAGTAGGATCAGCCCAAAATTTCCAACTTCCTTTGCAGGTGGCATCTCTTCCTGCAAATACGTTTTCCCTTAAAAAAAAAAAAAATCCAAGTTGTTTATAATCACGATTTAAAAAGCTGTATTTTCAGTCTTAGTCTCTTGCCATTTCAGGCAGAGCTACAGGGATACTCCTTCAAGCAGCTACCAGTGTATTCCCCTTCCATGCTGATTTAAATTAGCCAAACAATAAGCCCTTCACTAATTAAAGCACCCACAAAAATCAGAACAAAACGCTTCCCGTTTAAATCTGTGTTAAACCAATTCATCGGAGTGACACGATTAAAATCTTTGGGCCAAATCCTCCTTGTCCTCTTCATGTAAGTAGTGCTTTTGAGAGCAAAGGGATGAGTGAGAACAGCATTTAGTCCGTACATTAATAATGTATATCCTTTGACTGACAGGCAATGGGCTGGCAGAACAAATGAAAGCACCCTGGGGTAAGAGGAAGAAAGCCTCGGCTTGCTGCTACAAACTGCACAGGCATAAAAGTACATTTTGTTCCACTATTAAATAAGGAGATTTGGGATATAATACTGTCTCCTTCTGCAGCCCTTCCATTTTCTGCTCGTGGCAAAGAGGATAAAACTGTCCACAGCTGTAATTGTTCCGTCCAGCACTCACATGCCTGGGAGAATTAATCGTGATCTGCAAAATCTCCTCGTAGCTCCTCGTAGCTGCAGAGCAGGGTGCTTTTGGATGGTAAACATCTGCTGGCCTTTGAGTCCAAGTACCCCCAAGACTCTGTCCTCCATGTCCTAGCTGCCAGCTTCACGGCTGGGACAGCTCGTGGTGGACATCTACAGCCTTCACATTTCACCTGGCTTTTTCCTGGTCGGAAAGGCATTGCTGTCTTACTTTTAATCAAGCCCCCTGGGAATGGATCCATGGAGGTAAGAGCTGCAATCCCATGTCAGCAGCACTGACCCCCATGGGTGTGGGATGGCTAGGACACATGGGATAGTTGCCCACTCCAGTGGGCAACACGGGGCAGCTGCTGCCCAGGAGCAGACGGAGCCTTCGTAGCTCCATCTCTACATTATGTCTTGAGGGGGTTTAATGCTCTTTCAAGTTGGATTTACTGCTTCCCTCAGTTTGTGGGTTGTTTATTTCTTTTTGCAAGAGGAGTTCTAGACAGACGTTATCTCGTGAATTCAATAATCTGAGGGAAACAAAGCAAATTCCAGGAACAAATTACCTCAAATTTTACACAGTGTAATAACACCGTGCTTCTACCATCCTTCCAGCCATTTGCTAGTGATTGTTGTAGTTAAAATGAATTCATAATGTTCCTGTCTAGCTTCTGCCAAGCAACTCTTTCCTATTTGTAACTGGGATGTTTCTCTGGATGATTTTTATAATCTTACTGTACTGGTATTTTTCCTGCCTCCAGAGCAAAGCCAGAAACTCCTGCCTCAGTGCTGCAGGTAGTCAGGGAGGGTGACTCAGCTTTTCACTTCCACTCCTAAAATTAAGGCTCAATAACCAACGAAGAGCTGCTAATCAGGGTAAGCACCTTGCCTTTTCCATACCTCTTGAGCACCTAATTTCTACTATGATATAATTCTTACACTAAAATACATTAAAAGGCTCTTGTTTGGATGCTTGGCAGGTCATGCCCTTACAGCTGGGCTCCCTTCCTGCAGGGCAGCTGAGCAGACCCATGTGTGGCTGTATTTCTTACCTGGCTTGTACCCACCCGTGGCCATGTCTGGGACGTGCCCAAGGCTGACTAGTGGGAACACCTGCACCCACATGGGTGGGTTGGGGTGTCCACGACTGAGCAAGACCAGCATTGAGACCTGAGAAAACAAGCAAGGGCAGCAACGTGTGCAGGACAGGGGTGCCCAAGGTGGAATGGGAGGTCCCTGGGGTGAGGTGGGCACTGTGAGGGGGGTGAAAAGAAAATACCCCAGGTGGTTATGGTTGAGTATATTCTTTATAACAAGTAAAGAACTATTAAGAAACAACAACAAAAAAAAGTGTAATCATCATGTACACTTGTTTCCATCATGTCATTTGAAAGATTTCTTCTTCGGTGGCTGAAAAGCAAAGTGCCCGAGACGAGCTCCTCTTCTGGGCACATAAGTATAGATACAACCTGAAAGGCTCTGCTTCCCACCCAAGGTGAGGTTTAGGGGGGATGGGGGAGATGTCTCCTCATAGAGTTTCAGTCCTGTATTGATTTGAAAAACGAGTTTAGAAAAGACTTGACTTTTAGAAAGTCAATGTACATCAGGGCAGTTCTGATCCTGAAGCTTGAACGGGTTTAGAGCATGACCCAAACTCCCGTTCTTCATGTATTGGCAAGTAAACTGCAGCTTTAGAATATGATTGATTTAAAATATTATTTCTCTTTCTGAAGTTTTTTTAAAGGCCTTTTAAATCCTTCTCAGCTGTCTGGCTGAAGCTTCTGTAAAGCTTTTGTGCCACCTGAGCTGCTGCTTGGCAGAAGGAGGGAGATGTTGCAGCTCAGCTCTGCAGTCCCCAGGGGTAGGCTGAAACCCAGAGTAGGTGACACCAGCCAGCTACCGGTGACCAGTGTGTGCCCAGGCCATCCTCAGGACAGTGCTGCCTGTTGCTTGAACATGTGGAACAGTGTCTGGACACGCTGTCCTTACCCTGAGGATTGAGGACCCCGAGGTTGGTTGGCAGGAGACGGGGAATAGCCCAGACAGAGTGAAGAAAGTGGAGAGGGGACAAAACAGCAAGGAAAACTGGGATGGCAGGTGAGGAGAGGGGGTGACTGACCTAGAGGAGAGCAGGGGAATGGGGACAGGTTGAATGACAAGAGACTGGCATGAGCAGGGGGTTGAAGGAAATGGGGTGCCGCTGGGGACATGTGGGAGTAGGTCTCAGCATCCCCCTGGGGATTTCCCCTCCTGAGCACAAAATGGATCTTAGGAGTCTCTGCCATTAAGTCCTTGTGAAATCGGGTGCACATGGCAGTGGGGTGGTGACAGGGCCACAAGATGGGACCTCCATCCACACCTGCACGTGACCCCAGTAAGCACTGGGGGGCTTGCTGCATTCATTGTTTGGGGGTGGAGGGGTTAATTCCATGTATGAAACCCCGTGGGAAGGTAGCAACGCCAGACACCCTCAGCTGGGAAATGCTCACCACCTACACAAACTTTAATTCAGGCTCTGGAAACCAGTTACTGTGATACAGTCTCTAACGGCAGCCCCACCGGCATCCTTCCCAGCAACACAGCGCCCGGCACCCTTCCCGACAGCAAGAGAAGATGTGATCCCCCAATCCCAGTTTTGGGCTGGGAGACACAAGTCCTCTCGCTCAAGGGAGGAGACAAGCCCCCTTCTTTCATCATTCATCTTTTCTTTATTAGAACCTGGTTAAAATGATAAAGGGATTGGAGCATCTCCCTTATGAGGACATGCTCGAAGAGCTGGGTCTCTTTAGCCTCAAGAAGAGAAGGCTGAGGGGAGACCTCATCTATGTTTACAAATTACTAAAGGATGGTGGAGCTGGACTCTTTTCAGAGGTTTCCAGCAATAGGACAAGGGGCAACAGGCACAAGCTGGAACATGGGAAGTTCCATTCAAATATGGGGAAAAACTTCTTTATGGTGAGGGTGACAGAGCCCTGGAACAGGCTGCTGAGAGAGGTCATGGAGTCCCCTTCTCTGGAGATTTTCAAGACCCGCCTGGATGCAGTCCTGAGTGATGTGCTCTGGACAACCCTGCTTTGGCAGAGGAGTTGGAGTGGATGATCCCTAGAGGTCCCTTTGAACTCTGTCAAATCCGTGTTGAGCCTGCTGAGGTCAGTAGTGAAGGTGAGGATGTCTAAAGGATGATGGTAGGAAGCTGTGGATCCCAGGAGGAGGGGAAGTCTCATGGGTTTTCTTGCCTGGTTTGGGATAGACTCTAATGTCAAGCTGCTGCAAGCTTCACAGGTTGTGTTGGGCCCAGAGATGCTGCCAGGGCTGTCAGTCTGGAGTCATTCAGCCCTGGGAAGTGCTGAAGCCTTGCGTTTACCCTGAAAGCAGAGTTCAACACCCAAGAGTGGCTGTCAGGGAGCAGTGAGGATGTGTGGAAGCGTTATTGACCGAACCAGGGTGGGAATGTGCATCAGCAGGGCTGTGAGAGCCGCTGCCAATCCTACACTTTCCACTTTCTACCTCAAAAGCTTTTGCTGGCACGGCAAATGGTTATTGCCTTGCTCTCTCCCCTCAGATGAGGTACCACCAGGATACCATCGGTTGCTGGTCCATCAACAGGAGAATGCACAAAACCTCCACAGATGCCAGTGCCTCTCCCTGCCCTGCTCACTGGCCCAGCAGGGAGCTCCTGACAGCTTTGGTGGTGGTTAGGGCCTGACCCAGGCTTATGCCCAGGGGGGAATTAAACCAGGGGAGCTCCCCTGACTCATAGACCCCATTTGCTGGTACCCATGTTACTGGCAGAAAAATCAGGATTGTCATGACCCACAGATCACAAACTTCTCCTCCTGCAGGGCTTTGGGTTGCAAATCTCTAGTAATGATCCTTGGGTGCTGTGTGTTAAGCATGTTTTTTTTTCCAGCACGGGACTAGTCTTGATTTGTGATGAGCTCCTTGCATGTTACTCCAAGGCAGAAAAAGCAGAGTTGGCCACAAGGTGTGACAAACTGTGCTGGAGTGTTTGAAAAATCAAACCAGAAGCTTCTAGTGAGTTGTGAGATGCTCAAAGATGAGTCTTTAAAATGTTGTATTTGGGTATTTCAAGATATGAATCAGTTTGTAGTTCCCACGCTAGCAGCTCCACCGCCTTGGGCTCACACATATGTTCTATCTAACCATTAGAGGCAGCAAATAAATGACCTTGTGTCCCAGCCCCTGGCAGACCAACCCCAAAATGTTCATGATGGGACCAGGGGCTGGTGGCTGCTTCCATAATTAGGGACCTAGATGGGTGCTGACAGATTCTCTGAGCCCAAGGGCCAGAGGTGTAAATCCCACTGTCCCTCCCAGGGGCTGGGAGCGAGGTCTGGCCTGTGTGACATGGTGCTTTCAAGGTGAGCAGGGACCAGCACAGCCTGGCAAGTCCCCAGCACCATCGGCTGCCCGCACAGCAGAGATCTTGAGACAGAGCCCATGGATGCTTCTGGGCTCCCAAGGATGTTCCCTTCTCACTAGGAATGCAGGGCTCAGCAGGAAAGACAGATGGACCAGCTTTCTCAGATGGTCTTTCTGAACCCAAAGGAGAATTTTCGCCTCCTCTGGGAGTTGGTAACACTCCAAAAAAAAGGAATATATTTTTGACCAAAAATAATGGCTTAACACGCCCCATAACTCTGCTGCCTTACCTTGCCAAAGGTGCAGCAGAGGTGATACTGTCTCCAAGGGCTCCCGTGGGCTGTGCTGCTCCCCAGAGTCACCTGAGACCTCCCTTGGGAGATGGCTGGCTGTGCTTTGGGGGGTGGTGGAGGCTGTGCTCCCCAGACAGCAGCTGGGGGGGGACAAGGACACATGACACATCATGCTTGTGGCTGATTCACCAGCTGGCTCAGCTGAGTTCATTTGTTCCTGGTTTAATGTTTGCTTTTAGTGATGCTGGATGTATTGAACTCTGGGAAGATTAATTGTCAGGGTGCCGAGAGCTCTGTGCTCTTTACTACTAACCAAAGCTAAATAAATAGAGTTCCTTTTCTTACATCTCTTAAGATTTGGCCAAATTCCCTGGGTGTCACTGCACTGCAGTCAGCAGTGTTATGCTGGCCAGCATTTTGGCATCCTTCCTTGCCCTTCCTTCTTCCCAGCTCCCTCCTCATGGCCCCACTCCCTCAGGCAAACTTGCCTTTTTGCCCATGATCTGCTCAGGTTTTTCTCCCTTTCACAGAATTCCAGAATCTTCATGGCTGGAAGGGACCTTTGAGGTCATCGAGTCCAACCTCCTCTCTTCTTTCTGCAGTTCCCAGGCCGGGATCCACCCCAAGCCACCCCAGCCCTCTCCTGTGCTGCACTGCCTTTCTCCCTTTCCCTGGGTGCCTTGGGTGCCCAGGAAATCCCCCTTAATTAGTGGGTGCCCAAATCCCTCCTCCTCTTTCTTCTGGAAGCCACGGAGGACCCCACCTGCCTCGTAAAGCACAGAGCCAACCCCTCAGGGCAAGCCAACCACCCAGCCTGTGCGCTGTCAGCCCGAGTCTGCAGGAGGGCAGGGCTTTCCCTCCCTCCTGCCCTTCCCTCTTTCCACAACCTTCCTTTTCCCTCAGAGCTCATTTCTCATGGCTTCATCATGAGCTCTGCAGAAACACGGCTCTGCCAACCGGCCGGCATTCCGGAATAAGATGTGGCGTTTTGGCTGGTGCCCCACAGAGACCACCTCACCATGGGCACTCCTCTCCAGAAAGAATAAAAAACCCCCGAAATCCACCTTCCTTCAGTATTGCTGGGTCATGGCTCACCTAGTGTGGCACTGGCAGTAATACATAACACTGCATGAACAGCTACCAGAAGACCGAGAAAAAGCCCACAGTGGTGGGCTAGATGTGTCAGAAGTACCTTGTGGCAGCCTGATAAGCTGTAAGGTATTTCCCAGACTCTTCCAGCTCTTTTTTTTTTCTGTGGTTTCCATGAGTCAGTCCCTCCTGTAATTCTCCTGTCCACAGTCTGGGGCTCTGCCCGTGGCTGGGGCTCATCCTCCCGCACAGCCAGCTCCTCACCGAGCAGCTCCTCTGGCTTAACGGGGCTGGGAGGTGCCAGCAGGAGGTCCCAGATCTGTCACTGCCCTCCCAGAGCACAAATCCAGGCTCAAGGGCATCCTTTCCTGCTAAAGGTATTCCCAGGGTGGGAAGCAGGGGTTTAGCACACACTCCACCTGCAGAAGGAAATGTGGCTTCAGGCGGAAGGGCAGCGCGGGCTCGTCGCAGTCAGGGAGGATAATGGCACCCTGAGCAGATGCTGAGGCAGACCATCTTCCACCTCTGTGGGGAGGGCAGGGGCTGGCATCCCTGCCGAGCCCACGGATTGCTCAGGGCACAGCCCGGTGGTGTGTGAGAGCCTGCAGGGAGCCATCGTGCACCCTGCAGGGCCACCAGCAGCACGCTCCAGAAAAGCAGCTCCCTCCTCTTGGCATCCTGCGCTCGGAGGAGCCGAGGACACCCCTGCACCGTGTGTTCGACAGCCAGGGCTTCTGAAGGCTGCCAAGCTGGTGACAGCAGCAGAACCCAAATACCCCACGTTGGCCGGAGCCAGGCTCCCAACCCAGGTGCTGCCGAGGCGCTGGCTGGTCTGACTCACACAGTTCATTGTGGGGTCTCTCCTCTGTCCCTGCGTTGCTGCAGGGAAAATACCAGCTCCCTTCATTCTCCTGGCTCTTTACTGATCATATCTAATCCATATTTTTCTAACAAGATGATTTGCATGTTGTCAAAGGTCTCTGGCTTAGGAAGGCCTGTGTATCTGCCTCTAGTCTACCATAGCAGCTCTTCCCAGCCTCACCTCCTGGAGCTGCTTGTACCCAGGGTTTGGCGATATTAAGGCCTGTACCTATTTGTTTTGCCACTGAGCTTTCCTAGCAGTAATTATCTGAAAGGAACCAAAGGGTGTAGGAAGTGGCTCCACGAGAGCAGAAGCAGCCTGGCTTGGGCTATTGCCACAGCCTCTTGCAAACAGCTCCCCAGAGCATCTCTGCCAGCAAAAGTCCAAATTGCAGGGACTCCCCCAGACCCGCTTAGCTGCCAGGTTTCACCACCCCCCTTGCTGCCCAGGGACACATCTTTTATCAGGAGATGCCTCTTCCCACCCAGACAGCGGAGAGACCTGCAGGCCAGGGTGCTGGGACAGCCATGTGTGTCTCGGAAACCGATAAGCTGAGTTTTATAACCCCTATTCAATAAGTACCCTTGTGTGAGAAGGTGATGTGGGTCACTCGGGGGCGCGGGAGCTGCCGGCAGCAGAGCCCACGTGCCAGCGGGAGGGAGCAGGGCACACCTGGGGGGTATTTCCCCCAGCGTTCCTCCAGTTTCCAGCCCTGCCGAGCTAAACCAGGTGAATAAAACAAGCCGTGGTTGGCTGACAAAATCTTTTTTTTTTTTTTTTTCTTTTAACTCGTGCAAATTTCCCCTGAGCTGCAGGCTGTTGTTATTGTGCAAAAAATAGAGCAAGATATTTATTAACTCTCAAAGGAAGCAAACCAGAAAAGCAAGCAGGAGCAGGGCACCCTCATTTGCTCTGCAGGCTGAAAGTGGGGCACCCACCTGCAGCAGAGGACAGCACGGAGGGGGACACTCACCCACCGGCCATGGGCAAGGGGGAGGGTGAGTGCCCTACTGAGATGAAAAGCCACAGCCCTGCTATAATGCCAAAATGTGAGGGATCCTAAAGGACTTTGACCCACCTGATGGTCCCAGCAGGTGCCACGCAGGGCAAGTCCTGGGTGTCTAAACCCCCCTCATCACCCCGGTGCCAGAGGACGTGGTGTTTTCCTTGAGCACCTCAATAACCTCTTCTTGCAGCTGAGCAAGAATAAAGGGATTTAAATGGGATGGCAGCCTCTGTTTTGTGCAGCCTCTGTTTTGTGCAGCCCCTGCATGTGAGCCTGCTGTCGAGGGGGCAGCAGGCGTCCCCCCCGGCCGCTGCCGCACTGCCGGCTGCAGAGCGTCGCTCACCGTGAACCGGCAACGGCGCTGCTGGCGAAGCTCACTCCGGAGGCGTGTTACTAAAGATACACGCTCGGGCTGGAAGGCACAAGGAGCTTCAGCTGTTCCCTGAGACACCTTCAACACCCTATGGCCGTCGGCCTGTTCCCCTCTGCCCCCCACGGAGCCTGAGCCGGGGCTGAGACAGGGCCAGGGACCCTCCCATTGCTTTGTCTGAATTCCCCCATTTCCAACAAGAGCTGTAGGTTAGGAATATCCTAAAAGCCTTTTCTATCCTTGTTTCACATCGAGATTGGGGAGGATTGTGCTGCTGGGAGAGCTGCAGCCCACGCTTGAACCAGCTCAGCCCAGAATTGGGAGGTCAACATGGGGTCAAATTTTGCACAGGTCCATCAGCAATGTCCCCGTTGGACGCTGTGACGGACACAGCGCCATGTGCTCCACTGGTGAGACCTTGCTTTGCTTTGTGCCTGTCTTCCAACATGGAAGTGATTATCATCTGTGTTCATGCTTTTTCCCAATAATGGCAAAATGTTTAGCATATTTTATATATTCTGGGCTTTAGCCTTGGTGACAGGGAGCCCTTCCTGGAGAAGCAGCTGCCTTTGAGCAGCCCAGCGTGACCTGTCGCTGCCGTCCGAGCGGGGATACGGAGGAGAGCACTCTGCTGAGCTGGAACAGCAAGAGAAGCCTTAACAAGGAAAATAATTAAGCTATAGAACAGTTGCTGGTTATTACCCAAGCAATGTTTGGCTGGGGTACCAGAGCTAACTTCTCTACCTCTATGAAAAGAGCCACAGGCATTTTACTTGCCTGGAAATCACCCACCACTCAGAAACCAGGAAATCTCTGCTGGGGTATCACAAGGGAGTGGAAAAATTACTTTAAACCAGCAAAAAGTAACTGAGAAGCATCTCTGAGCCCTCTGCCTTACTGAGCCATCCCAGGGAAGACTGACAGGAGGGACTTTAACACTCAGGGATGCTCAGTGCTGACTAGTGGGATCTCCAGCTGTGGGTACCACGGTGTGGGGAGACACCAGAGGGGGGCACATGGCCCGAGACATGCTGGGAAGAGGCATGAAACCACCACTCTGCTGTTACATAGGATTTTCTGGCTCTCCCCAGCTTTAACTACATGCACACAAGCATTTAAAGAGATTGGTGTTCACAGCTGCCAGGCAAGTAGGATACCACACTGGGACCCCTCGAAATTCACCCCCCAGCTAAAGTACTGGGAAATCTTGCTCCTGAGGGCTCCAAGGACAGCACTGTGGTGGCAGGGCCAGGGGCTGGGGGCTGGAGGGGGAGTTGGGCACGGCCCAGTGTTCATGGGCATCAACCCCTGCCAAAAATCTACAGCCTAAGAGCTCACAGGGCTGAGGCGGTGGCGCCTGCACACGCTGGGGAAGCCATACATTTCTTTGCTGCAAATGTCTCCATAGAAATTCCTTCTCTGGGGGGGCTGAGGATGTGGATCCGAGCTGCAGTGGAGGGTGGTTTCTGCCCCCAGCATCTCCAGGGGCAGCCACCACGGCTTTCACGGCAGAATTGTTTGGCAGGACAAATAATTCGGGCCAACACAGTATCCCCCTGTGCTCCTGAAACTGTGTGGTGCTCAAAATGCTAAATTAACTCAATAATTTCAAACGTGCAAGCACTGTAATTACAAAGGGAGGCAAAGTATAAAGCCTGTCTCTTCTGAGGTTCTCAGGCTATGAATCTTGAAACCATCAAAACGGAGCAATCTAAGAAGCAGAGAGACCTCACCAACAAAGGGCTGCTCCAGACTCCAAAATGTCACTCTACACACTCAGGAGTGTTGAAGGACTGGGCTCCTCTGAAGCCAGAGCTAAACTCAGAAACAGCTGAAGTGGTTGAATTCCCAACCAGTCCTCGGGCTGGAAGGTCCCAGTTGCTGATGGGAGAGTGATAAAAATGCTTTGTTGCCTCTTGGCCTGTGATTGACCCAACCAACAGGGAAGAAAATACATAAAGTGAAGGAAAACAGCTGAAAATGAACAAAATACCAAGAGAAGTGAAGCTGGTGACTGAACTGAGAAGTAACTTTTGGCCACAGGGTTGCAGTGCAAAAGGCAAGATGAAATGAAGGAGAGCAGGAAATTTGGTGAGCAAGGCAGAACCTTGGGTGTCAGAGGGTGTTGTAGGCTGCAATGTCATGATGGGACAATGAGAGAGGAATGTGAAAGCCAAGGGTGGGACAGGGACCCAGCCAGGATCCCAGATATTTAAGAAGCAGTAGGAGAAGGCACAGTCCACTTCTTTGGATTAGCTCCTTTAAAGGGAAAGGAAAATTGTGGCCTTGGATCATAGCTTCTTCCTCCCCTGCTGTCCCAGAGACAGGACAGGGACAAGGGGCAAAGCCAAGGAAGCAGGTAACCCTCTTCCCTGGGTGACATGGCCGGGCGGCTGCCATCCCTCTCCTCCCTCACCCTTTGCAGGGGCCTCCATCTGAGAAACTGCTTTCCTGTTTACCATGTGGCAGCCCCGAAGCGACCTTTTCATTCTGCCTCCCTCAGTTCAATTCCTTTTTTTTTTTTTACATCTGTGGATTGTATCTGCTCTGAAGCCTCAGTTGCCATTCTCTCCCCTTCCAATACTCCTCTGCTCTCCTGGAGCTGGGATCTCACCGTGCCCACACGTGCCTCCAGACACCTCTCCAGGGAGCCAGAGCTACCCCACGGGAGAGGTCACACAAACACAAGTGCTGGGTTAAAAATAAAGCAACAAATAACAATCATACCAACAAAAGTTTTGGCCTCCCACCGGTGCTCGCTGTAGATCATGAGATCCTCTTTGCCGCAGCCTGGACCGGGAGCTGGCCCAGGACACGGGTCCTTCCCACCGAGCTGGCACCTCCAGCTGAGCCCGACGGCCATCCAGCAGCAGTGCAGAAGGCCTGATCTTCCACCACAGTGTGTGGCCCCAAGGGACAACTCCTGCCTGCGAGTCCCCAGGCTGGTTGCTGGCAGGCTGTGCCAGGAGGGAAAGGAGGAAGATGAGAGCCAGGGAGCCAGGGAGAGCAACTCCACTGCCCTTGCTGCCACCACCCCCCCCACAGCAGCACCTGGCCCCCAAATGTCCCTTCCCCAAGGGGACAGCAGCCCCCCCAGTGCTGTGTCTGCGTGGGGAGGCCAGGCAGAGGGAGCTGCAGCCCAGACCCCTGCCAGCCCTGGGGGGGACAGCTAAAGTGATACCCCCTCCACCAGTGCCACATCTCTCCTTGCTCCTCGTGGTGCCAGGAGCATCACCAGCATGGCAGGGCCCATTGTCCCACCACCCCTCGGGCACCAGTGACAAAGGTGGGTTTGGCAGGAGGTGCTGGGGCAATGGCAGGTGCCACTGTGAGCAACTCAGCAGATGAAGCACAGCCAGCAGCCCTCATGCCTGCCATGTCCCCATGTCCCCAGCAGCTGCCAGCCTGAGACAGGGGAGGCAGATGTGGCTGCTTTTATTTTGCTTTAAGGATGGGGCTTGGAGCAACCTGCTCTAGTGGGAGGTGTCCCTGCCCATGGCAGGGAGGTTGGAACTTGGTCTTTAAGATCCCTTCCAACTCAAACCATTCTGTGGTTCTATGATTTTGGTTCCTTGCAGTTCTGCTGCTTTTGGCTTCCACTCTGACCACCATGGGCCAGGAGGGCAGGGATTAAGCCCAACTGGGCTTCGTCTTCCTCTGCCATAGGTTATGTACCACCGGGCTTTCCCAGGCTGGTCCCTGGGGATCTCTAAGCATGAAGCTCTGCACCCCAGGAGGTGCCACACTTGCCCCCTGCCCGCTTTCCCATGGGTCTGGCCAGGCCCAGCCCTGGCAGAGCTGCCGCCGGGCACAAGTGTCCCCTCTTCATGAGTCACATGGATGTTGACAGCATTACACATCCCCTGTGGGCCCAGCCTCCCTCCCATCAGGTACTAATGAGGTATCTGCATACAGCCGCCGTGCCTTGTGCGGCAGATGGCATTGGGTTAGATTTGGATTATTCCTCTTCTGCTGGTTTGTCTCTCAAATGTGCTAACTCCTGCGCCGCTCGGCTGGGCTTATTGCAGGAGCCCCATCGAGGACCCTTTGAAAACACAGCTGCCTGGGTGTCTGCTGGGAGCTGCAGCTCTGTCTAAAACAGAGAGCAACACCTTCTGCGAGGCCTGAACGCCATCATTCTGGCCAACGGCTCCTTGACTGATGAGGCACTTGCAAAATATTGTTTTTCATTTCTGCCTAAAACAAGCAGGGTTTGGTACCTTGTGATTCCCTTGCCTGGAAATTGGTGTCATGAGTGGGCCATCAGCATCGAGCCCAGCTCCAGGACCAGGGCAATCAGTGCATGTCCACTCCCTCTGCTGGCAAACAGTGCACGGGAAGAGCACAAAACTGTAGGTCCTACAGAAACAGACAGTGATCTCCTGGGTTTGATCTCCTGGTCCTTGCTAAGCATGTTGTCTCATAGAAGGGAGGATGAGCACAACCGGCACAACCTGCTGTGAGGGACAACAGCTGACAGCATGGGTCACGCCAGCTGTGCTGTCCCCTCACCCTTCTGGTGCCACCATCCCCACATCACCTGCTAAGCGTCTGCTTGCTTGTTTCTCTGCTGATGGATCATCCATCACTGCTCAATAGATTCATCAGATCCTGTGGCAGAGCCCTGATTTCTCTCAGGTTGCTGCTGCTTTCGACTTGGAAAAGGGGATAATCAGCCTCACAGACCTCATCTGTGACAGAGTTACTGCACATCGCAATTAACTAATTAATAATCAAATCATGGCAACACTCACAGTCTTCTAAACAGCCTGTAAAAATAGTGTTTTCCCAATCTGGCAAACAATGAGGATATTTGAACTACAAGCCCTGTTTTTTCAGGGCCTATTAAAACTGTGCTCTAAACTGATGGGTCCCCTCCAGGACCCGGGAACCTCTTTAGATGGGTCCTCTTCTAAAAGATCTGTGTCTGTTGGAAGCTCATACTTATCCTGCCCCAAGGCTATCCTTTGCTTCTTATTTTGCCTCCAGTTTGAATACTGATGCTTAAATACATGAAACATTGAGAGCTCTGGCTCCTAAAGGGTGCTGTTCAAACAGGTGCAGTGTGATGGGCCGATTCTTGGGAGATCTAAGTCCCTCTGGAAGTGCTTTGAATAAGCCGTCCCTCTCCATCCCATTTCCCTCCCTCTACCCTCTAGTAATGATCTGTCTTGTTCAAACACCAGCCTTGCTTTCCAGGCTCCCAGGCCTGTGTCTCTCTGCTGAGCTGACAGAAACGATGAGCAGGTCTCGTTCAGGTCCCCAGGAAGCTAAAACACCAGTTCATTAAAACCCAAGCAGCCTGTCTCCCTGCAAATCATCATTATTCTGAGACACTTCTGCCTGTGCTTGGTTTGAAGTGGGGACCCAGGTGCCCAAGGCCTCAGGACCGTGGCTGATCTCCCAAGCTCATTCCTCCCCTTTCCTCTGTCCACCTCTCATTTGAAAGCCCTATTTTGGCTCTTGCCACCGCAGCTCACCATCACTTCAGGATAAGCATCTATTAATTGTCATTCATTCCAGGTTGCTCACTCTGAGAGGGAGGATGAGTTTCTTCTGTGTCAAGAGAGAGCTTGTTGCTTGGGTCACGTGCCTTGCAAGGAAACTTTTCTTCTGTGAAAGGAACCAGAAAGTCATCTGAGACTGCTTGACTTTGATTGCGTAAGTCACCACCACTCTAAAAGCAAAGAAAATATGCCCATTTAAAAGGAAACTTTTCCTAAAGACAGACATGAAGCAGCATGTAGCTGGAATAAAGCGAAGTACAGACGTTCCAAGGCCCCAGAAGTCTCCTTGGTCACTGTATTTGTGTTATAATTGGTCCACCCCAGTATTAGAAATTTTGCAGGCAGAGTAGCAAGATAAGAGGTGCTCTTAATCGTGGGTGGAGGTGCCTCTTGCTCAGGAAATTCAGACACACACACGAGGCAAAATCTCCATGGGAATTCTGCAGCCTGCACAGCAACAGCCTCTGCCTCCCGCGGGAGAGCCAGCCCACTCCCCCAGATGCCTCCTGCACCAGCATGGCCACTGAAACCAGTGGGCAAACACTGGAACAGGCCTAGGGCTGCCCGTCCTGTACCATACAACATGCCCAGGGAGAGCCCTAGCATGCAAAGCCCTGAAGTACTACGGTGAAAAGGGTACTGCTGGCCCAAAACATGTGCTAGAACTTAATCAAAGCTAAACCCAATTCACAGGGCAGCGTTAGCCAGCCTGTGCAGATTAAATATATCTCATCACATTGCAGGCTCTGCAGGAAAAAGTCAGGGGGCAATTTTCTTTACTCCTACACAGGCAAAGTCAGAAGGACCTACAGTAAAAGCAGCTGACTTTCTCCAGCATAAGTAAAACCAGCCTGATCTGGTCCCATAGCATGAGCATTAGGCAACATTTCAATTCCAAGAGGTTTTTTTTCCATTCATGGGAGAAATAAAGGCATGGAGTTGGGTAGCCATGGTGCAGAGCTGTTTGCAGTGCCGGCTGGCACCGCTGCATCCCTGGCCATTGCAGGAGCCTGCAGGAGAGAGCTGCTTTGCTCAGCACCACTGAGCAAGAGGCACCGTGCCCCAGCTCCCTCGGCCCCTGGTGGCCACTGCTCCTGCTTGCCTTTTCATCTTCACTGCCTTGCTTTCCAGGGACAGTCTCTCCCGCTCCCCCAGTGGCATCCAATGCCCTTCCCAGTGTATTTGAGAAAATCCCATGGACCATATGGTTCTGTTTCTCCACGTTACCCTGCATGTTCATAAAAGCCTTCATTATCTCGCTATATGGTCTCATATGGTATTTAATTGTTGCCATCTAAGTTAAATAAAGGTGTCCTGTACAACAGCAGGCTTTAGCCCTGTCAGGGACAGCTGCAACATATTGCTGTGGTGCACAGATAGACCAAAGGCTGAAGTCTTTATCCAGGTACAGCCAGGGCTTGGATCCCAGCAGGAATTTTGCCCAAGCTTCTACTAAGAGTTTCATTGATCCTTCTCAGTAAAGCTCCACAAGTAATTTCACAGGGGGATAAACCTAAACTGGAAACACAGGTAAAACTCGAGTGTTGAGATTGAAGAGAAAAAGGAACAGGGAAGGGAAATGCAAAAGACAGAGTATTAAGTACAGGCAGCTGTTGTCATGATGAATCCCACATGCCTGTAATGAGACAGTCTTAAGGTCATTGCTTGTTCATGCTTTAACATAACAGTGGAGATGAGAGAAGGCTGAGCTTGGCGGGATCTGGAAGAGGTATGTTTTCTCCTCCTGATCTACCTGGGAACAAAGACAAAAGTTCTTCTCATTCAAATGCTGACAAATATGTTCACCCCAGTGTAGTCATGGAAAACTGTACCTCACCCCATGCCAAGGCCAAGCCACCACAAGTGCGTTACACAACCTCTGACTACTGAGACAGACTCTCCCAAAATTCAACTTGCCAATGTCCTGGAAAGCCAGATTGTGGGAAGCTCACACCCAGTCTTGAGAGGCACATCTAAGACTCTGGGCTTCAACGTACATATTTAGTTTCAGCATTTCCAAGACTGTTGCTGCAAGTAGATTACTCCTGCCTGTGACTGGCCACTGGCCAGCAGCTCTGGGGCACTATGAATGGGGAATTAGCGAGATTGCTAATTACAGCTGGCGGTTAATGCCATGGCCTCCAAGTTACTTGTTTTAAACAATCACTGAGTGCAAAAATAACAGCCCTGACTATGAGAGGCCCATGAGGCCATAAGCATGTCATTGAAAATCAGCGATGTAATTCAGAAAAGGTGATTTCAAAGCAGCACAGTTGGTCCAGGAGCCTTAGAGCTTCATACTGTTCTAGGAGCAGCTTCTGAGGTAGATCAGGCCTCTCTGTGCCCTTTTTAAAACTTTCTATTTACTTTTGAGGCTCATTTAAAGAAAAACAAGTATGGGAAAGGACGTCATGGTTGTAAAGATATCTTTAAAAACAGCGTAAACAAACACAAGGTGCGTATGTGGTGAGTATCAGCTTGCATACAAGTGACCTGCCCAGTTCCCCGAATGCTGATCAACACTCTGTCCCTGGTTAATTATTTCTCCACCCTATTAGCAAGTAAGGAGGACAAGTATTTTGACCCTGCTGTAAGTGGCATTTTATTTCTCTCCTACAGCTTGATAGAGCTTGGGTCAATGTAGTGTTGCCATCCAGGTCTGACTGTGGAGCTGAGGGCCAGGATGCTGGGTGGCACGGAGCAGGAGCCGATGCTCCTAAAGCACAGCTTGGTGGCCACCCCAGCACCCAGAGCTGGGGTTTCCCTGGGACACAAGAGGAGCTGGGCTGCCACCGTGACCTGCATTATGTTAGCAGTCACGCTTCAGACTCTGGTTGGCAGCTGTGAGAAATAAAAAAATCACTGAATTTTCCAGTGAAAGCTCGGTTGCTGGTGATACCAGGAGCTGGGGTTAGCTCCGCAGCGCACACACACGCACATACATAGACATTTACCACCAGCCTTCTCTTTTTTACAGTGTTATCCCACCTGGACAGCAAGGGAGAACTGCGTGGGACATGCACAGCTGACCTCCAGGTGAGCAAATCTGAGCCTCCAAGGTGTTAACCATAGCTTGACCACTCTCTTGAGGTTAATTCCCTCCCTTAATTCTGCATAGTTCCAATGGGGTTTGTTTTACTGAAAAAAAAAAACCAAAAAAAACAAAAAACAAAAAACAAAAAGGAAATGTTTTTCTTGTCAAATTACAGATATTGGACGCAGTATCTCTGTGCTTATTTTCCTTTTTTGCCTGTAACACTTCTGCAACTTAATGCTTCCAGCCTCTTTCTCCCTCTCAGTTCCCTAGTGACTCATCTAGGCAGGTATTTTCTAACCATCCTTTGCAGCCTCCTAAGAGACGATGTTCTTTGCAGGTACCAGCTGAAAAATGCAACTGCTTAGAATAGAGTAGAAATGGAAAGGCAATATGTCAATCGGAATGAGTAATTCAGCTCTTGGCATAGCAAAGATTGTTTTTGTTACAAGAAAAAAAGGGGGGAAAGATCATGAAGGCAGAATAACTTCACAGGCTATATGTTCCTCCATTTATTTCACTCTTTAGGTGGAGTCACAAGCAGCTCTTAGTCTTCAGTGCTCTACAGGAGTAAAACAATAAGTATCCTTAACTCATTCTGCCTGCTCTTAACATCTCACGAATATTATTTTAAGGAGACAGGTTCTTTCTGGAAAGAAAAAAACACCAAAACTTATAAAATATAAAAAGTCATTTCCATATGGTTAAGACTACATTTGAGGGTCTCCTCAAGTGACCACACAAATGAAGAGTACAAACTTCTGCTTTTATGTATGATCTTAAAAGATCTCAAGTATTTTGTTTTCTGGTGTTCTGGTCCCAGCTTGAGCACTGCCTGCCATCACCACCCACAGCACCAGCCATGGTGAGGACTCCTGTGGACTTCGTCTTAGTTTTGAAGTGTTTCTTTCTGTAGGACAGCATAATCCAAAGCATCCCTACCCCAATTATTTCATAACGTATGCTGACATATAACAGGAAGGCCAGGCCAGCCTCAAATCCAGACTTGCTTGTCTCTGCTCAAGTGGAAATAAAAATTACTGTTAAGCTGTGAGGTTTTCTTGCATGGGTAAATTCTGATGGGGAACAACCACCAGTGCTGAGGTCGCAGCCAAAGACTGAGCTCACACTTCTGATTTATGGCACATAAATGACTTACGTGATGAAAGCACTTGTATTATTTGCCTGTCCATGTGTTGCTGTCTTGCTTATTTTATTTCTTTATTATGGGGAAAAATTGTAAAGGCTCCCCAAGTAGAGAAAATTACATCTCTTATTTCCTGCTGGCATTCAGAATTAAGGAGATTTTCTCATAGTTTTTAAATTACAGTGTATAAACCCTGAATTAAGACTATGCAAGGATGTTCCCAGAGTGGTAAAGAAAGGCAAAAGGGGTAGTCCTACCTCACCTAAGCATCTTGGTGGACTTTTAGCATGCTTGCTCTGCAGGCGCCTGACAGCTGAATCCAGTCCATCCAGTTGTGGCCTGTCTTAAATACCAGGCAAGTTCCCTGCCTCATTCACTATCCTAATAAACATCACACTTTCTGGGAGAAATTATTTCAGCTCTCTGAAGATGCAGGAGAGCCATGAAAAAGTTGAATAAGGCTCATACTTTCTTTCAGAGCTCTGAGAAGAGGGAAGGTTTCCAGCTCCCTGACTAGCAGCTCACTTGCTGAGATGAGATTTGGCACTTTCTCTTCCTTTTTCTGACGAGAGGCAGCCAAGAAGGAACCAGCCTGCTTCTGCTCATGGATCAGAGATGTCTTCACACACTCACACACACATGCACGCACACTTGCACACTCATGCACAGCTTCCCTTCCCCCAGATCCTCCTGGCGCTGTCTCTATACATGGCAAATGAATAAAGTGAATAACTGCTGCTGCTGTAGCCAAAATAAGGCAAGAGTGTGGAGATGGAAAGAGCAGCAAGAACAGAAGCAATGAGGGCACAGTAAATATGTGAAACCAGGCCAGGTGCAGGATGGAGTGGGTCTAACCCGGTCAGACATTTTGGCTCCCAGTGCAGCAGCGTGCCCATGCCAGGGGCTCAGACTGGAACAGCACAGTCCCAAGAGA
>BJBW01000935.1:188772-256304 GCA_004320125.1 Scolopax mira
GGTGGCCACCTCCACTCAGCAACCACAACTTCATCAGGGGTCAGTGTGGCCTCTAGATTTCTCATGGGTAGCACCCATCAAGCTGTTCTATAACTGCCTGTTCCCACCCAGACAGAGAAACCAACTGGCTTGCATGGGACTGCATGCCTCCATGAGCCTAGGCTTTCTGTATGGCTACGTTTCACCTGGAAGTGGGTTGTGGAAGCTGCCTGGTCCCCTGAGTCAGAGAACCACGAGTGTGGGAACAGTGATTTTCTATTTGTGGACACTGAAATTAGAAGAGACCACCTCTATCAGCTGAATGCCCACAAATCCATGGGGCCTGATGGGATTCATCCCAGAGTACTGAAGGAGGTAGCAGATGTTATGGCAGGACCCCTCTCAATCATCTACCAAATGTCTTGGGAGTCCTGGGAGGTCTCTGGAAGGTAGCGATGTTATTCCAATTTACAAAAAGGTTGTGAGGAAAAGAATCAGGGAACTACCGACCTGTTAGTCTAACTAATTTATGGACAAGGTTATACCAAGTACTATTGAAAGACATTTAAAGAATAATGCAATCATCAGGCACAGTCAATGTGGTTTCACAGAGGAAAAGTCCCATTTAACTAACCTGATGTCCTTCTATGATAAGGTCACCCATGATGAAGGGATGCAGTTTTTCTGGATTTTAGTAAAGCTTTTGATACTGTTCTTCACAGTATCCTTCTGGACAAGTTGTCCAACTGTGAGATGAGTGGGTTCAGTGCACTGGGTGAAGAACTGTCTGAATGAAGGGCAGGGCTCAAAGAGTTGCAGTGATTAAGGCCACATCTGGATGGTGACCGGTCACCAGTGGTCATACCTGGGCCAACCAGGTCCAATTCTAGGGCCAACCCTGTCCAATTATTTACCAACAATCTGTATACAGGAGTTGAATGCACCATTAGCAAATTTTCTGATGATACCAAACTGGGAAATGATGTTGACAGTCTTGAGGAACAAGAGGCCTTGCTGAGAGATTTCAGTAGATTGGAGCACTGTGCTAAAATTAATGGGATGAAATTTTACAAGTCAAAATGCTGTATTCTGCACCTGGGATGGAGTAACACTGGGCACAAGTATAATTAGGGAGAGGAACAGCTGGAGAGCAGCCCTGCAGAAAGGGGTCTGGGGCTGCTGGTCAACAGCAGGTTCAACAGGAACTAGCCCACGGCTATGGAGTGTGCTGTGGCAGCCAAGAGGGCAAACATCATCCTGGGGAGCATCAGACACAGTGTAACCAGCCCATCAAAAGAGGTGATTGTCCTGCTGTATTCAGCATTGATGCAGCCTTGAGCACTGTGTGCAGTTCTGGCCTCACAATTGAAGAAGAATATGAAGGTCCTTGAATGTGTCCAGAGGAGGGCAACAAAGCTAAAGAAAGTGTGGCTGGAAGGAACACAAGACACACCATTGGCTCATATTCTTCTTCATGACCAAGAACTTCTGAACTTCTCCTTGTTACTAGCATACTTCTTCCTACCCTTTATATCCCTTGTTAGTTTTACCTCCAAAAGGACTTTGACCTTCCTGATTTTGTTCCTAGATTGCCAATCAGTTCTTTTCCACTCTTCATTTACTGTCTCCTTGTTTCCACTTCTTTGCACTCCCTTTTGGCAGTTTAATTCATTGAGAAGTTCCTTGCTTAGGCAAGCAGGCCTTCTCCTGAAATTCCTGGCCCTGACTTCCCAACAGGACAGTTTGTTCCTCAGTTCTCAATGTTTCCTTTAAAAACAAGCCACACTTCCCTTGTGCACCATTTTCCCTTGTGGTGGCTTCCAAGGCAACTCTTCCTAGCAATTCCCTAAACAAGCCAAAATCTGCTCTCCTGAAGTAGCGAGTCCTGATTCTGCTGTTTGTCTGCCGCGTCTTGCTCCAGAGCCTGAAGCCAGTCATCTCAGGATGAGGAGGTAGACCCGCAATCTTAGCTGTCAGCCCATACACCATTAATGAGATTTCTTTCCAATTACAATTACTCGTGGTATTTAGATGCAGGCCTGCATTAATGTTTGGCATTTCAGTGCCGAGAGAAGAAGTGCCTTCCTGGGTACTTCTCAATAGACAAAGTGGTCACATAATGCTTTATGTCATCAATTTACCAAACAAAGCCTAAGCAATCAGAGGTAGCAACTACTAGAAAGGTCCTGGAGCAGTTGGACAAGACATCAAACAACAGCAGCTCTGCTCTCCCCAGAGTTTCAAGGGGAAATAAAGCCCCACCATTTTTCTTGCTTGAATTCTCTGCTCCAGAAGGGAGAAGCATTTCTATTACATGTGTGTGTGGCCAGTTTTGCACCTTTCTTTTGGTACCTGGTTGTCCTCACGTCCAGGCCTTGAGGAACTAACTATGATGGTGTCTGTTCTCAGAGGGCTCCTGCTGGCAGAGGCTACTGCAACACAGAAACCAGGGCCTGCATGGTGTCCTCTGTTTGAGTCAGGCCACCTCGTCCCTCCTCAGCTTTCTCCTTGCAATACTGAACAGAGTGGTGACTGTGTACAACTGCAGTATCCTCCCATAAGGCTGCATCATCTTTGCTGTCTTCCCTGACAGGGATCACTACTGTTGTAACTGCTTCCACCCGCTTTTATGCCAGGGTAAATTTGGGCCATAATTAACCTATTTAAGTTATGTAACTAGCTACCCCCATGAACAAGAAATAAGTTGGGTTTTACCCAGAACCTCCTGCCTAAGAGCTTGGCCTCAAATTGCTCTCACAGATATCCAGAAAGAGAGCTTTGGGTGGTGCCATGCTCCAAGAGGCAACTCTTGTCCCTGGTTCACGAGGTGCTGCTGTTGGAGACCCAACCTGCACTTAGAAACTCAACTCTGCAAGCCTTTGCAATCAATTGACCTAAATTTCTACTGGCATTTGCTAAGGCAGGTGACTAAACCCAAGGGGCCGCAGCTGACAACTGTTCGCCCCTGAGACTAATAGTTGGGGACAGCATGTGCGCAAGCCCATGAGACTTCCCCACAGACATCTACTGCAGCATAAATGGAAAGAGAGGGGAGGTGATGAGAGGTGTCAGAAAGACAGGCACCCCTCTGCCTCCCGGGGGGGATGGCATTGCCCAGGGCAAGGGGAGGCAGCTTCTTTCAAGAAACCTTCCAAATGGCAGCAAGCAGGCTGGCCCCACAAACCTGCCTCAAGGAGGTGAGGTACGTGTCTGAGCACACAACCATGTCTACTTCTCATGTTTATTAGACTGGTGGTTGCTTAATTTCACCACATAAAATAGGAGTTTGGTAGCACTGACTCTCCCTCCACTGCAAGGGGACCCCTCCACAAGGGGTCCTTGTACGCATTGGGGATTCAAGCTCCTCCAAAAGGGGCTTGCACCCTGTTAGAAATGGACTGGAGAGTTTTTTTCCCTTCTGAAAGGCACGGTACCTCCTCTTGTCTGGGTTTGGAAGAAAGGTTTTGGCATCTAACTTCAAGGGGAAGAGGGAGGTAAGGGCAGAGAATCCCAATGCAGGCTCATCTCCTTGTGTGAGACTTAAATCTTGATGATGGGCAGGACCCAGCCCCAAGAGCTGTCTCATACATTTCCAAATGGCCACCTCTGAGGGGTCCCTGGTCAGCACACTTGTTCTGGGGATTCTGTTTGGGTGACCCTTCTTTGCTGCTCTCTGGTGGTCTATAGTGCACATAGGAGGCAGAGTGCCCAGCCTGGGTTGGGACTCATGCTGGAGATCCATGGTTTGGCACTGAGACTCTCCACAGCTTCTCGGCTGGAGGTATGGATGGACTTTCACCCAAGGGAACACAGCCTGCTTCCAGCAAGGCAAAGTAAACACTGTTCCACTTGGAACTGTTCCCTGCTCCCCATGCCCCACACAACCCCTACACAACCCCAGATAGATAGCACATGACCCATTCAGAGGGTCAGTGCTCCACACACTGGGCCCTGCAGAAGCTGCCATGCAAGCTGTGCCAGCATGACAGCCGGTGAGCAGGAAAACCTGAGAATTGTAAAAAAGTGCTGTGAGTTCAGGATGTGGGATCTTAGCTTTTCCACCCATGTCCAGAATAGGAGCAGGGTCTTTGTAGTATTACGTGCCTCATACACACCTCCTCTGCCTTTTTTGATAGTAAGGTATGAGCATCATGTTTATCAATAACACTTGCTCACTATGCTGGAGTTATGTGAGCATCTGCAGCCTATAGCTCTGGGGACTCCATGTTTTTCATACAGGACACCAAGTTCAGACCACCTCAGACAATTTGTCACCAAAGATGCCACATCCCTTTTTGCCATGTCCATTCAGCTGAGCCTGCACCAACACCTCAAGGCCTTGAGTATGGGTTCTGCATTGCTGCCAGGACTGCAGGGAGCCCATTTTCTCCTCCTTCAGCTTCAGGCTGAACACCCAGGGACTGAGATTTCACCATTTTTTCTCATGTTAATCTTCATGTCTCTACTTAATTTCAGCAGTCATTCTGTGATTCCACCAGCATGATTCACTTTCAGTCCTGAGCCGAGCTCAAGTACTGCTGGGTTGCAAGAAGAGACTTGTGTCCCTTGGCTCTCAGTTGGGTTTCTAGAGATGTAGTTTTCACTCCTGTTTTTTCTGCACAACATTAAGCAAATTATCTGCAGTCAGGTTTTTCAAGCACACAGCATTCACCGACAGATCTTGATCTTCAAGGCATACAGGTCTTGCTAATGCACCGTGATGGAAGGTCAGATATGAGTAGCAGATTTAGATTTTTTTTTTTTTTTTTTTTTTGCCAGACAGAGGATGGACATCTTAGTGAAGACTTGGCTCTTTGATCTGCCCAAATAGAAATTACTACTTTTCCTACCCTGAGCTTGGCTTTCCTTATGCCTCAGTTCTCTACCAGAGAAGCTCCACTGTAAATTCTTTACTGGGGCGTTTGTTAGGGAAAAACATGGTCTTTTGAGGCAGTGAGCCTTGTGAAGTAATACTAGAGAATGTCCTGGGCACTGGAACTGTGTGGTCACTGCTGTTAAACTCCTTGAATGCCCCCTGGCATGCAAAATCTTTCCAGGCATAGTTCAGGACCAACAACAAGCCAGGGACCTTTCCTGACAAGGTGCCCTGTTTGGGAGGCTGAGAGAGTTTAAATGGGCGGCCTCAGCACCTGAGGTTGGTTCAAAGTGTCTCTGATGTACCTATATAAATGTCAGCCTATATTCTACAGTACAGGAGAACCAGAGAAAATAAAATGCATAATAAAAGGACTGCTATATGAGAGGCTGTTTTTTTAATTTATTTCACCAATGGGTGAAGAAGTCTTACCATTAATCCCATTAATCCTGTACATAAGCATGCACACTTCACACTCAGAATATGAAATAATACTCACCAAGTCAAAAATACAAGTTTAGACTTTGTTGGTTTGAATGCTACTCTCAGGCTTTCCTGAATGTAATTGTTGTTTGTAAGTGTTCTCAAACACTTCAGAAAAAGAAAAAACAACATTTTTATAATGTGGGTTGCCTGCAAATGTTCATTTTGACAAGTTGCTGTCTGTTACTGGTATTGGACTAGTCACACAGCGTGTCTTATGTTCCCTAACTGGATGACAAGCTTGTAAAACAGAAGAATAGCAATTGACAGATACTAGCATGATTTCTGGTTATTTTTTATAGTTCCTGATTTCATGGGCACTGGAAGCTGTATGAATATCATGAACAGGATATTAGGAATGAGGAGTTTATTGGAAAATATGCCAGCAGTGGCCAATCTTGTCAGAAAATGAAAGGCTTAATCATGAATCAGGCAGCTTCTCTTCATACAATTAGCGTTTAGTTGTTGAGATGTACAATGAAAAGTTTATAGGAAACAATTGATAGGACACAGTGAGGTTTGATATGTGAAAGACTTGTCTAAAAATTCCTGGCAGATCAGAGAAAATGCTTCACAGATGTTTTGCTTGTATTTAAACACAGGGAAGGAAAAAAAAAGGAAATAACCTTAAAGCTCAAAACAACAACTTACCAGCCCAGAGGCTATTATTCTTCTCACCCTCTCAAGATGTTCTTCATATCACTCTTTTTCCACTCAAATGAATTCAACACAGTTTCAGGCTAGAACAACAACCATACAGAAGCATCTTGTTCTCAGGAACTTCCACCTAACATGTACACAGCAAGCACCTGGTGTCCCAATTAATTCTTGCACAGAACTACAATAATTAACCATCTGATTCCTGGATTACAGCTCAGTGTGAATTACCAGTCTAGAAAACAAACCTATGCCATCCATCAACCAAACAAGCTATTTAAACTAACTATAAGAGTACAAAGAGCCCAGAATTTCAAACACTTTTAAAAAGATACATTTCTGAATAAAAATTACACTGAAAACATTAATGTTGACCTAAAAGGAACATAATTTGTTCCAAAGAGAAAACAAAATATGGGTATGAGGCTTTGGTAGCACTCTTTAGCCACAAGAGGAGACAAGAGAGTGGGCAGGGTATTTAAGAGAAGGTAGGATATTTCTCTGGAGCATCCTTTGCAGTTATTCCCCAGATGCAGTTCTTCTCTGCTCAAGACTTACTGTTCTAACCTGGCACAATTATGGAAAGGGATTTTGAAGGTGAAACATGATCTTCAAGACAATATATGAGGGTGTCTAAGTTGAGATGTGGATGCTAAAGGTAAACACTCATTTCCATCTCCTTTTCCTTGAAGCTTCTTAAAAAGAAAACAGGCCTCCTTAAGAGGCTTTGGACTATGGCCTCAGCACAAAGTGACATGAATTTCTGGTTCATATCGGTTGGTCCAAAAAGTATAACGTTGTGCACAAGCCCTTATAACCTACATGGTAGTTAAGAGATTTGACCTGAATTAGGCCCCAGTAAAGAGCAGGTCTCTCCTGTAAATGCTTTCAGTTCAACACTTCCACGGGCAGCCCTCATAGATAAACAGCACAGGCTTAGTGAAGTGAAGGGATTCAAATTTGTGTATAAACTGTGAGCAGAAGTCAAATGAACAAATAGGGTCCCCAAGGAACTATTTCAGCCTCAGTGCTATCATTTAATTCAAATCTCATTAATCACTATGCCAAGCGTCCAGGTTCAAATTTCTGATGGGGGTAGTAACTGAGGGACTGCCATTATCACACCCTCCCTGCAAAAGAAAGACAGAGAGGCCTGATAAGTACAAAATTTACCTAAGTTAAGGCGGTTCTGGACCTCATTCCAGCAACCAGTGCTACCTTTACATACCATTACTACCACATACTCAAAAGGGAAGGACAGAGATGTTATTGCTCCCTTGCTACCACCACAGGCAAGGTGGAGTCCCACACCCTTCAGCTGAGGCAGAATTCACCTCACAGCAATCACGGAAGCTGGGCGGCTGCTGTGTGTCTGCTGTCTCCATCTCCTCTGCAATCAATGGAGAGAGATAGGCACTCTCATGGATGACTCACCTCCTAAGTGAGGTGTCTAGAGTAGGTGGGATGACTCATCCTCGGGGTGGTCCTCTCCACGGATGTTCACAGGATCCTAGATCATGGAATAAATTATATGCCTGCCTTTCAGATGGGAGGCAAAATGAATTCCTGTCTTGCATGATAAGACACCACTTTCTCTGTTTTCTTGCTCATACTTGCGACCTAGGGCTTTGGGAGGAATGCACAACCTGATGTATTTAGCTAGGGCTTTATGTATACAGGAGGCTAAAACTATAAAATGGTTTTCAAATCTTTAGACAATTTGTGCTTCAATTACATTACATATCAGGCTCTTTCTTCCCTGTCAGTATGAGGGTAATGTCCAGATTCGGGCAGGTGACCACTGTAAGCAGCACTACGCTGCCTCATGTTCTAGCCAGTAATGCAGAACATTTTATCACTCAGGTAGAAAAATATGGGGGACATTAGACACAGAATATTTTGACATCCTCTGCCCTGTGTGCCATCTTCCCATGAATCTACAGCATCATCAGCAGACATGTTGTGGAGTGGATTGTCAGAAAGTCTGTAATCTCATTTAAGAGCTCATTATGTAAAGATCAACATTGAAAAAATTAGAATAGCTTAATAAGTAGCCATAGGATAAGTATTTTGGTTTTATTGTAGTATTAGAACCAAGGAAAAAGTTTGTACCTTAGGTTAGATGCTGAAAGAAATCCAGTAATTATCTGGAACCTTCATCAACTCCTTAGTTTGCCTGGGCACCTGTCAGGCAGATGTCTCCTCTCTGCTTGGAGACTGACCGAACTGCCCACACAGCACCCAGAACACAAAAAGTAGGACTCCCAACAGCACTAGGATTTCCTTTCAGGGAAGTCCCCAGATCTGCCAGTGGGCTATCTGGGCTGCCACCTCTGCTCTCTGATCTTTGTTAACACATCTTTGGATTTAAAGTGTAAAGTCTTCCTGAAGGCAAAAAAAAAAAGTTTGACTTCATCATTCACAGAGTCAGGCCTCAAGGACAGGATCCAAAAGCTATGCTTTGCATCCAGATGCGCTTTTGTTGATATCTTCCCTAAGGGGATAAACATCTTCCTGTCTGTCAGACTGTGGTTATGTTAAATGCTTTAAAACCATGTCTCATAATGAACACCACTGAGAGCACCAGCTCTGTACAGCAGATGGCTGCAGAACATGAGTGTCCTTAGAAATCCAGAGGACGGTCCTGAGCTGTGCTTTTATGCTATTTGCCTTCAGCCAGCACTGGAAAACCCAACACGTCACGTTGACACCGAGGGTCCTAAGTCTCCACCAGAGTAACACCTCAACAGAGGTCCTGCCTTCTTGAGATGTGAAATCTGGAAGTGTGATTTCACCCCTTATCCATACATATAAATACAGCAGCCATTTTACACCTGTAAAAATACCTTTTGCACATCTCATAACTAGTTGCTTTTTATTTTTTCTTGGCCCAATTTGAAATGACACCTTCCTATGCATCTTGGAAATCTAAAGGAGTAGATAAAATTGCTTGTCTTTCAGCCAGGGAACACAAAATGAGCACTGTATTTCAAAACTAGTTAATAATCTTTATGGAGGGCCTGATTCCACCAAAGTTAGTCATGCTGAGTAGTTTCTCATTCTACAAGTAGCCTATTCATCTCCATTAGATTAGTCACAGCACAAGGAGAACAGAATTGGACTCTGAATAATTTCAATTAATTTTCTGCTGTTAAAAGGCGCTATTAATTAATATTTCCCATTTCCTCAGCATTTGGCAAATATGTTTTAACTATGCATAAACATTACTCATTTTATACATTTTCTTCCCATAAAACATATCTTGATGATTTGTCAAGTTCCACTTATCTTTTTAATACAGTTTTTGTCTAAGTATAATTCACTGCATAATCCAAACAGACGTGCCAGCCCAGCGCAGGCATCGCTTTGCTCAGCTAGAGTTTAGAGCACTCGCAATTAGGGACAGATTTCTCATGTACAGAATTAGAAGAATTATATGACTGATCTAATGAAACTACTAACATTTAATATTATCTTCTCTATGTAGGAAAGTGCTTAGTCCTTTAACATTATCTTACCCAGGTAGGGAAGTGCTGAGTTCTGCATTTACTCCTGGTGGTTGAACACAATGCAATTTTGCCATCGGTAAATCAAAATTCTCCTCCGCTCTTTCACACTGTTTAGGTCCTACTTCTTTGAAGGATAAGATGTCCTCTGCTTCTAAATACACTGTTGGTAAATATGTTGCAGAGTATCAGTATGAATCTATCTCTAAAAGGGGGTGAGGGGATGCTGTGGAGAGTCCAAAGCACACACGATGGCACCAGGATCGGAGGTGATGGTTTTGCTCCAAAGTGTGGCTGAAGGAAGGAGCTGTGCTTTTAGAAAGAGGTGCCACAGCTGGATGAAGCCCATCCATCAGAGGGTGGTGCTTCACCTGCACCCAGGGAGGAGGGCAGGGGATATTGGCCTCCAAAAGCAGGGGTGGGAGGTTGTTGCTGAGAGTGGCCTGGCTGGTCCTGTGTGCTAAGGGCTCAGTTTTTGTATCAGTGCTGATCATAACCTTATAAAGAGGGAAATGGAAGGAAATTCATCTGCTACTGATGGCACCAGAGGGAGATAGAAGAGGCCAGGTTGCCCAGGTGAATTTTGGGTTTGAGGTTCCTCAGCTCCAGTCTGACACTCGAGATGCTCCTGAACCATTTCTGCAGACGGAATGTTCTGTGACCCGGTTCTGTGGGGAAGAGGAGCGGGAACTGTTTGTTTGCCTGATGTGCCAACGGGTAAATGCCAGTGCTCATTGGCAGTTGGACAGGTTTCCGTCAGAAGTATCTTTAGCTGACAAAAATATGGGCCGGCTCTGCCCAAGGGAGGCTTCTGCAAGAGCCTCTGGAAACATCTGAACAACATGTTCCATCTGCTGGCCCCCATATCCACAGTGCTTTTAGGTGGCATTTGACAAGGTCCAAGTCTGTGCTCATATCTAAGAGCTTGTCTTTGACGTGCTTCAAGCAAGCCATAAAGGTTAGAGGAAAATCTGAAAAAGGGAGCATCTGTATCTGTTTTCACTGGATGTATAGACATTTCTCTTTTTTACTTCTCCTGTGAAACTGATACCTGTCAGAAGTCTCACTCTGTCATTTTACATAACTATACTGTTATGTATACTGTGTATGTATACTGTGTCACTGCTCATGACAGACACAATTGTCCTCTCCTGTACAAGCAGCTGATCTCTATGAAGCTAACCAGAAAATTAAGGAACCGGATCGAGAACTGCAAAGCAGACAGATGCCTCGCTTCCATTAATTTCTACAGGTTTTGGGCTGTGTTACAGATCAGGACCTTAGTCATTCTGAACACAGAATGCAAGCAAAAGTCATGTTATGAATACAAAAGAGGTACTTTTGTTTCATGATGCTGCACTGGTTTATACAGACAACATTACAGAGAAGTAGTTTTGGCGAAAACAATGCTTATCAGCAGCCTTGAATACTGAAAATTTTAAATCTGTGAGCAGAGAAACTAAAGAGGTGATCAGACCTTTTCAACCAGTCATCCAGAATGCAGTATTAATTTGCTGCTCTACCAAACCCTGAAATGCCATCCTTAATAGACAGGCACTGATTTCCTAAGTTCAGTGTTATTTACCTCTGTGATTTATAAGGATAGCAGCAAGATCAGATAGAATTAGCACTTTATCTTTAATAATATCTCATTTCTCTGAGAGCATCAGAAAACACTTTACAAATAGGAATGATCCTTCACCAATGCATGGTACGCCAAGTACATCATCACCTCGGAAAAGTGGACGAAGGACCACTGTTGCTCTGCTCATTAGTGAATATAATAATAAGGAAGAAACAGGGACAATTTTCTATAATTGCTTTGCTTCGTGGACATTTCTTTTAGAGCATTTCTTGTAAAATAATTAAAACAAAATGGGGCACATAGGTACTATTTTTCCTTACCATAGAAAAGATCTTCCCATAGGACCAGTAATGGCATACTACAGCAGCAATACTGGTTTCCATAATCTCAGAAGCTGCATTTTCTAGTTGCTGACACCGAACAGCTGGCCTGATTTGTTTCACATAACAAAGACGGTATAAATTAAGTTGCCATGTGAATCAAGAATGAATCCCACACACAAAGAGATATGCAATACCTTTTATTTAGCTTTGTGCACCAGAAGTGTTCACATTACTGAAACCTACCATCCTGCAGTGAGGGAAAGGTACATATTGTGCCATGTCTTTGAACACCAAAGACATTCCTTTAGGCTTTGATTTTAAGAGTAAGTGAATCCATATAAAATATATAATTTCATTTTTACAGCTTTAAAGAAAATTTCTGCAGTGAGGCTGTGTTTTCCTTCAACAATTTCGGTCTTTTATCCTATTTGGCATTCACACAAATGTAGTTCTATAGAGGGGTTAATGAAGATCCAGTTTTCTGAGGGTACCCCAGGGAGCTGCATTTTATCATAGTGATGGAACTTCAACAGATACCTCACTTACCTGTCAATCTGGAGGTGTAAAGCTGAGGATTTCTATATTCTCACTTCACTTGTGCAAGTACTGCCTTTAAAAGAAATTGTTTCTGGCAGTGGTCAGCTGGCATTTCTGAATGACCTAGTTCCCTCCTGAGGGATGATTCCTAAAATCACTTAATTCAAAGGCAGTGATCCCTACTTCTTCAAAAACACTCTGAAAAAAAAAAAAAAGAAGAATACTGAATTCAGTGTTGTGTTTATCCGGCCAGCTCTTATCTGCTGGCTTGGAAATATCATACTTTCAAGAAAAAGTTCATTTTTTGGCATAGCCAGTCAAGTCAGGGATAGTGCCTGTCATGTGGGAAAAAGTATCAAATGGGCAGCTTCAAGGAGTGATCCCACCACTTTGTTCTTTGACCATTTTTGCATTTAGAAATATTGGCTTTTGCCTGCCCTCCTGCCCTTCCAACTGCCAGCAAAGGGAAGCAACTGGGAACCTTGCAACAAATTCACCCTGGCTGGGCCACCTTCTCCTTTCGCTTGTTGGAGCAAAAACCCACCAGAGGGACAGGCCCTTTTCCTCAGATGTTTGAGCATATCTCTATGTCCTTCCCTCTCCTGGAGTAGTGCCATCATGCTTCCCTTCATGGAAGAGTTTTCCCACTGTGTGAAAGCCCTACCAACGCACAGGCCCCGGTGAGGGGTGTGCTGGTGGACATACTGCTGGAGGAATGGCATCACTGCAGTCTTGCCCACAGCCATAACCTGCTGCATGGGTGCCACCAGCACCCTGTAGGATCCCAGGAAGCTTTCATGGAGTGAAAATGCTCTCTAAAACCTGTTTATCTAGCAAGAAGATTTGCGAAGAAAGAGCCCTCTGCCCCCTCATCTTGCACAGACAGTCTGACTCACTGGACTCAGGATTCCCATCTGGATGTCTCTTTGAAAGATGGGTACAAGCCAAGGAGTTTGTCTATTTTTAGCTTTATCTGCTATAAAGATAGTTTTCCCCATAAAAGTCTACTTTCGTTCAGCCACCTCAGAGAACACCTGTCTCTAAGCAAAGAGCAGTGTGAATCCTGTTCCCTGCTCATTTTAATGAGGTGCTAATATCAGCACCTGCTAGAGATTATGTAAGTGCTAACATCGCTAAGCAAAACCCCAAAAGAAACAAAAATAAATGGAAGTCAAATAATTTGAACCCTGCTCACCACACAGTGCCAGCCATAGGAATGTGAAAACTGCACTTGGGAGGCAGAAAAACCTTCTCCCACCTCCCGTGCTCCGGAATGACACCGCTGGCTGGCCAGCTTCTCCGACCAGCATCTTCCCACTTCCCATGCTGCTGGAGGACATGGCGGGTCCCAGCTGACGTGATCCACAGAAGGATGTTGCTCCCCCATTCTCTGCAGCCCTGCTCCCCTCCTGCCGGAGACCGGGACCTGGCAGCCAAGCAGCAGCAGAGAGGAAAGCCAGAGGGGGCACTGTACATTAAAAAACAACCGCACAGCCTCTCAAACCGCCTGGAACAAAAACTGTGCAGTATCTGGCTTGTACGCCCATGTGATCTTGTCACCGCGAGCCAGGGTTTTCAGAGAGAACTGAAAGGAGTGAAACACCCACCAGATTCTGCCTCAGATCATCTGAAAAGCTCAGCTGTTTCCTTCACCCTCCCCTCTTCGCATTTTACATTTGCTGATGGTGGTATTTCTCCCTGGGAGCTCCTGGGAGGCCAGGCTCTTTGCCAGATCTGTTTGTACACAGTCCCAGGGTAGATTTGGGTTGCTGGCCGGCTTCCCTCATGTCCTGGCTTTCCCTGCAGCTTGGAGCCGAGGCAGAACTCGGTCATCTTCCAGCAAAAGACTGGTATGGCCAGGCAGAGTCAACCAAGCATGGGGTGGGATTGGCCCCAGCTGTAAATGGCTTTGCAGGCTGTCCCCTAACAGGGCTAGGGGTGCAGGGAGGACCTTGAAAGGTGGTGTCTTGGGGTAGACAAGATTGCAGAGACTGGAAGGCCTCAAGAGAATGAGGAAAGATAAATTTTCCTCACTAAACAGCTAAGACTAAAAAAAAAGAGTCTGTAAAACCAGGAAGAAATCATAGTCAAGCATACTAGAGTGTTGGGTGGTTCCTCTGCTGGGTTTATGAAGAACATTCAGGATCACTGAGCTTCTGATCTCTTGGCTGTCCATGACTAATACCTGAGCCTTTTCCTCTCCCACAGATGTACCTTGAAGCTTACCCCACCTTCAGACAGGATCTCTGGTTGCAGCACTCTGTGTATCAGCCAGGATTACACTACGGGGCTGTGTTTGCTGAGGAACCTATGATCTATCAGAGATGCAGGGAGACACGAGTGCTGCAGGGAGCAGGAGGCTGGGGGCTGAGACAGCAGCTCCAAAGCAAAGCACTGGACTCCTCTGGTAGTCAGTGGAGAAAAATCAACAGGTCCAGAACTGGATTGCTCTTGTCTTTGTGCAGATGACTCAGGAAGATCAGGCAAAACAACTTTCAAGTGCCTGTTTCTCTCTGATTACAAAGGGACCCCAGTTGCCCAACTGAGAGAAGACACATGGAAAGCACTGAAGTCAAGTGAAATCAATCCCATCACATCTTTAGAAACCAGGGCAATTTCACACAAGCCCTTGATACATAGCACTAATACATGGAGACAATTATGTGTGGAGATACTTGTGTGTGTAACATTATACCAATGTGCGTGAGAAAGTGCCATCCTCAAGATGAAATAAACAGTGTCCTTAATCCTACAGTCAGAAAGCTCTAATACCTTAAGGTCTTTTAGTACTTAAAACTGGGTAAAATTCTGGAATGACCTTAAATATAGTCACCAGGATAATGCCCAGGACTAGTTTGAGACCAGGCTGGCCCCGGAGCTCCTGAGGCCGCACATCCTCAGAGTGCGTGACACCGGGCCTCATCTAGAAGTCACATGTGTGCCACAATTATTTTATTTATTTTTTTTTTAGTACAAACTGCCCTTGATTAGTCATCGACCTGGTTTAGAAGTTGCACCACTACCACTCAAGCTGTGAGCGAGGTACGTATTTAAATATAATAGCCTCTGTGATCATTTTAAAAGTGGCCTAGATCTAAGCCCACGGGGAGCTATAACTAATTTGCTGGAAACTGTAGCTTCTAAGTAGGACCACCTGAGACGTCTCAAGAGTTCGGCTACTGGGTTCACTGTTCCAGCACAGAGTCTCAGCTGAGCTCCCCTGACTGCTTCACAGCCCTTCTCAGCAAACTGAGGACAATCAGAGGGGACAGCAGGACCGAGTTTCCTGATGGGTATCTGTCCCTGTGGGAATTATGAAGCAAACCATTGGAGGGGAGGAATTATGGTCTCAACTCCCAAACCTATTGAAAGACTGCATTTTTGCACAATTTTGAATCCAATCCATATGCAGTTCCACCGTTTTGGCTCTGTTTTGCCCTGCGTTTTTCCCAGCTGATGGCAATAGTCACTGATCCAAAAGGTAGGAGTAAGTGAAATCAATGTATGTTTTAAACCTTCCATATTGGAATGTTTAATGCAGTACGCAAGTCCCATTTTTAATGTCAGTGCACTTCTCACCTGAGGTTTTCAATTCTTCAGCATTGACTAAGTACCTCTAAAAACTCAGGAGTAAATATCTGCCTTTTGCCACAAGCACAACACTGTCAAGCAAATAGGGGTGTGAATCTGTTTGCATTAGCAGGTACTAATTTTTTGCATTAGCTGGTACTCCTGTAGCCCCCAGACTAGAGGTGCTGGATCTATATAAATGGCGAACAAATCTTTGACTGATGGTGGGTGGCACTTTGGTGCTACTGAACTAAAAGCATCAGCCTATGGATGGTACCAGAGCTGAGGCTCCCTTACCCATCTATGATCTCTGCTGAAGTAGAAATCAGCCATTGCCCCAGGCTCTTTTTTCAAATTTAATTTCTTTCAAATTTCATCTCTCTCCAAAAAAGGTTTTAATGGAAGATTTGAGTGAGAATGTTCTATAGCTGCTGTATTTGCCTCCAAAATCACTTTCCCACTTGTGTGTCATAGTATAAGTTTTATCATGAAACCACAATAAAAGGGACAGTAGAGCAAGTGTTGGTGGTACTGAGTTCTAGGATCACCTTTATTCATTGCAGCTGATACTACAGCACGTGTTCTGAATCCAGTGCTTCACAACTGACTGAATATCCTAACGTAGGTAAGACTCACCTGTCAAAATGTAAGAAATACCAAGTGCAATTTATTTGCTAACATTCTTGCACCAAATGAAAGCAGACATTCCTAAAATGTGTATTATTTTATGTTTCCTCCACATCAGCACAATCAGTATTGCAAAGTCGGCAATATTCTCAATGAATTCCACATTCCTCTAGATCCCAGTCATTAGACGTGTATCATGCCCTTTCTTGCCTGGGCACAGGAATAACGTTCAAATCTTGATCATGCAAAGGGAGTCCTTCCCCCAGGATTTGAGCAAGGGAAGGACATGGCTGACTTTGCATGCAGACAGGGGTAATTTTTCCTTTTTCCTGCATTCTTTCAAACAGCTATCCTGAGGGGGAGTGTCATGTTACCTCACCTCTCATTCCTAGGTTTCTAAGTTGGACCTGGATTTGAATTTCCCTGGCATTAGAGAGGAGTCTCATTCACTGTTCTGGTTTGGATACATCTTACAATGGTAGGTGGGACCTTCACAAGAAAGGGGTTTGGTTTGCTTATTCCCAATCCAGCCCACCTCTTTTTGCACAAATCCTGGTGTCTAGTCTCCCCCCTTTTGTTCAGCTGTGGAAGATCCTGGGAGGAATCACTGCTTTAAAGAGGAAATAAAGCATTGCCTTCCCATGGGAGAATTCCTAAAGACAGAAAGACAGGATGGTTAAGCACTGCAGCCTTGTCCTGGCTTGTCTATACATGAAAGTTATTCCAGAATAAGCTAGGGGTTGAATGTAAAGCAGGATAGGCATTCCACAACTGCTATGTGCACACTGTGATGCAGGATAATTCAAAGGAGACAGTTCTGAGTCCGGAAACATCTAGCCCATTTTCCACACCAGCACAGATGCAATCTAAAGAAAAATGCTGCCTGGCATTTAGCCAGATTTCACCCAAGTGTTCTAAATACCCCTAAGCACTGGGGATAGAAAGAAAGGTTATTCTCTATGGCCTTTAATTGAGACTTCATGCCTACTGTTTCCTTGGACAGTCTGGCAGTATACCTCCAGCCTGCACCTCCGTCCTGCAGGACAGGACTGCAGGACAGAAACAGGACAGTCAAACCAATACAAACCCCATCTTGAAGGCATTGGATGCCCACCTTTCTCCAGTGCCATGTATACTTTCTGCCGTGGTGAGCAACGGATCTTTCCTGAAACTAGATTCTGGTGACTGTCCGGACTGTTAGACACGCACTAATACACCTTGTCACACTCATAGAATCATAGAATGGTTTGAGGTAGAAGGGACGTTAAGGATCATCTAGTTCCACCCCCCTGCCATGGGCAGAGACACCTTCCACATAATAATCATGCTCTTTATTAGACTCCTGTTTACTTATGTAAGATAAAATTCTCCTTGGTGCTCATGCCATGGTTTTGCTGCATGTTCATGGAGTGTCCCATGGAGGTGACATCTGCTGGCATTATTTACCCCAGCACCATGGGTAAGCAATGGGCCTTAGGGCCAGGAGCATGTGAGGGGCAGAGGTGATGGGAACAGTGGGTTTGTTACAGCCTCTCCATGTTCCCACCATGTAAACGTGAAGCCAACCTCCCCTTGAGGAGAGGAAAGGAGGAAGAAGCATCCCTCTAGCATTTTAACTGATTTTCTCTGTGCGCATGATAGCAATTCAAAACCAATTGTTTTACTTCTTGCTCCCATAGATATGAGGAGTTGCTCCCATAGATATGAGGAGTTGTAAAGGAGAGGTCCTCACACATATGCCAAGGTCATTTAAACAAGCAAGGCAGACACTTTTCTTTGCTCCCCAGAGGCCTCTGACCCCTGCAGCCATCATTCCTCATTGCCAGGTCCTTCCTGTCTCCACTCAAAAGCCCCTGGGGCTTCATTAGCCCCACTGTGATGATCCACATTGCTCAGTGCCTTTCTCCCAGAAACAGGATGGCTGCTGCCTTCTCCCCACTCCAGGAGCTTCTTCCCTTGCCATTAGGAGCCATTTTGGTTACCAGCCCAGCCTGCCATTCCTGCTGCCCACTGGCACTGGCCTAAGATGGCAGCAGGGCCCTGCCCTCCCTCCTGTCCTTGGGCAGCAGGGATGGCTGAACCCGCCTATGCCAGCCCTGTGTTTCAAGGCTCAGATTGCCAATTAACCCAATTAACCAGCATCCAACTGAGGTGCTAATTAGGGCTCCCCAAGCCCTCCCCTGATGGCAAGCTCCCCACTCTGGGGTTGCGCTGGTGAGGACAATGATGTTGCAGGTGAAAATCCTACATTTTGCTCAACTTCACAAATTACCAATATTTAACTTCACGCAACAAGTGGAAAACAGCAAAGGAACAAAACATGAAAACCAGGCACAAGAGCAAAAGGTATGGTGTTTTGTTTGGGGAAAGAGGCTGATTTTTACTGAATTAAATGTAGGAAAATGCTTTTAGTTGTGAAAAAACCAAAAGTTTCATTTTGATCGTGTTGGAATAAGATATTTTCAGAAAGGTGACTGCTGAAACAAACACAATTCAGTACATTCAGCACAGAGTTACATATGTTTTTAACATCCTCTTGTCCCCCCAATGTGGTGGACTCCAAAATCCCCAGCTGGCTGAAGCAGAAATACTTTATTGCCCTCAAAATTTAGGAAATGCTTCCCTTGGACTTAAGAGGATGCACTGCTTTGTCTTTCTTGGAACAAAATGAGAGACTAATGGACAAAAATCATTTTAGCAGTTGTTTAAACACTTTATTTCTCTTTTTTTTTTTTTTTTTTTCTGAGAAGCCCTAGTCCTAGGCTATATCTTTACTGTGGAAAAAATTAGTTTTACTATAAATAAAAAGTTCAATTTGAGATAGGCTTCCTTACTATTCTGCCCTGTTCTGCCCTACTGTTCTGGACTGATGAAGCAGGGGTTGGGTTTAATTTTTAGAGGGTCTTTGCAAAAAAGCAGTTGAACATTATTTTGAGCTTCCATGTAAAAAGCTGAGGAACTGCATTATATTAACTGGGCCTCATTGTGTGAAATATCTCCAACTGTAAGCAATAAAGTAAAAAAAATATATGTATTTGCACAGACATAAAATCTTTAGAGGGGAAAGAAAGCAAAGCACAATAAATCACATCAATTTGGTAACTCTGAAGAGCTCTGCAACACCTTTCCCTCAGTTCATGGCAGCAGTCCCAACATTTTCTCCTCTGTCTGGGAGTGCAGCTCCCACCCGCTCCTCTCCCTGCTTCCTGGGGTACTTTTTCCCCAGCTCAGAGGCAGAGAACAAGCTGATGCCTTGCTCCTGTTTTCTGCAGCAAGGACATAATTCTTTAGTCAAACACATCAATTCTATAGAGGTAAAGCTTCAAAAACAGCCATACGCACAGTGCTCCAGCAAAGAGTTACCATCTGCCTTCCCCTCTCCTCCTCCTCCTCAAAGGAAGGAAGAAAATTTTAGCAGGGACTTAGCTCTTCATTACCTGCTTGCACTGACATTCATGAGATTCCCTGCAGGATTTTTCTTGCTACCCAGGCAGGATGAACACCCACAAAAATTGGCAAGGAGATGACTTTTAACTCATTTTCAAAAGCTAGTTCTGTTTCAAGTAGACAGTGTCTCTCTGGTATCAAACCAGGAAGAATTTGGTTTTGCCTTTCTCTGAAAAATAGAAAAGGCAAGTAGCCATCCTACTGGTTGCCTTGAATACTAGCAGAGAAATATGATGTTTCAAGGATTAAAAGGAATACAATTTCACCTGCAAGAGCCAGGGGATGAAGTTCCACATTTGCCTGATAATATCTTTTAGCTGAGCATCCTAAAAACCTGAAGCAGAGTTTACTTTCTGCATAGTCTGCTCCCCTGCCACTACTCTAGAGATGCAGGAGCTATTGCCTACAGCAGAGAACACTCAAATGTCAAATTCAGCACTTGACCGTTGTGTCAGGAGCAACCTGTTACTGCTACACCAGTCGTTAGTGTGCAGTGTTACACATCTGAATGATATTTGTATGCTGTAAAAAGCTGACTCTTGGTACAAGAGCAAAAAAGTAATTTTGTTGGAATAGGTTCTTTTAGATTGAGAAAAGTTAAACCAGCTCCCTCAGCAGAAAAATAAAACAAACCCAAACCAACCAAACAAAAAACCCCAACCAAATTTCATTAGCCAATGTACCTTGAGTAAAGAAATTGACTCTCTCAGCAGAACCTTACAAGGCTTGAGATAGACTTGACAAATGACTGAGAGTTTAACAGAAATGCAGAGAAGCAGTGGGTAAGAAAGGACTGCTGTGTAAGTGCGGCTGCAGAGTTACTCAGCATAGGGAGGCATATGTATTCTCAGACAATAGTAATCTTAATAAGCATTAATTTAAGTAAATTTATTGTCTGGGCACTATCAAGAAGTGTTATCCCTAACAGGATATCCAACCCATCTTGGAATGGCCACCTCTGGGCTTTGAGTTACAACTCACCTGATTTGAGTTTCTCAGGGCAGTGAGGTTCTGCAATTGCATACAGAAGTGGCATTTTTGAAAGACAATAACCAAACTCTATTTGAACCACGTGGAAAAAGACAAACTTGCTGTACATTCCATGTGCTACAGGCAGGGAATGTGTTTCTTTTATATGGCCCCTATTGCAAGCTCAGCAAGCAAAGCGCTGTGAGGAGCTAGCGCCCAGCAGAATTACACGACTGAGGCTTTTATGACTTACTGGAAATCTTCCACAGCCTGAAGAAACAGTTGAAGTTTATTGCATCAATAAGAGTGCAATTTACATTAGAAAGTAAGAGTACAGTGTTTATTCCAGGAAATGATTGCCATAGCTTGATGCCACTTATTACCTTGAAGGTGAAGAGCAGTATCGCTACCTTGTAGTCATCATCAATAATTATGAGCAGCTCATCAACCTTAATACCTCCTGTGGCAAATAGGGAGTCTTTGACTGCAGTCTCAACCATCTACAAGTATAGAGCAAGTGAACTCCTGAATACTGTCAACAGTGGGATGGATGACACTCTCACACTGCCATAAATGTGTGTTTTCCAAGACAGCACAGAAGCCCATTATCTTCCACTTCTTTGTCTGGATCAAGATTTCTTATAGGCCAAGCATGACTTTTTTCCTTACCATAGCAACTTAAGGGCTCTCCTTTCTCCTAGGTGTTTTCAAACACATTAAAATAAATATTGATGTATTCTGTTTCCTGGCTTATCTTATGTCCCTCCAACGCTGTGTCAGTTATGGAGTCTTGCTCCATGTTAACATCAGTTGGATCAACTTGTCTTGAATGTCCTTAGGTCTAGATGGTCCTGCTACTGCCTGTGGTTTATCTGCATTTCATATTCAAGATGGATTCAAGATAAATCTGTTCTTCAGATTCTTACCACCACTCCTGGCCTAGCAGCAGGAAGAGACTCCTTCTATTTCGTTCACCTATAGCAAAGGGTCTGACCCAAACTTCAAACGCACATACTCCAGTCATTGTAAAAATTTGCATTTTGATCCTACACTACAGAAGTCTTGCTAATAACTATACACACAAATGCCCTGCTGGCTGGAGAGACATTTTATACTGGCAACGGACACCTGTTGCTGATACAGTTAAACCATCTCCATGAAAAATTCAAGCTAGTTATCCTGTATGCATTGTGTCTGCTTTGGCTGTGGGCTCCAGGAGAGGTGCTGGCAAATCTTTGTCAGTGAGAATATTGTTTTTCCTACTCCTGAACCAGTAGGGCTGTGCCAGGAAAACTTGGTATCCAGGCCCTGCCTAGCATGACTCCAGGCCACTTCCACCTCTCTCTGAGCAGACTTTGCAATGAATGATGTGCAATATCTCACTTCAGGCAACTCACCAAGTCTCTTTCCCCAGATCGCTGTAGCTGCTAGGAAAACCAGTATCCCTCAAATTAGACATCTACTTTAAAGAACAGTGTGCCTCACAGTAACAGACATGATAAATGCTATGAGTAATGACAGATCCATGTGTTAACAGTACTCTCTATCAGCCACCTACTGGCTCATTTCTTCTTTTGATAAAGGCTTTTTCTCCTTTGGTTATGTATGAAATGCATGCTTCTCGTGGGAAAGTGGATCTCTCTGCAGAAGCAGTGGGAGCAGAAGGCAGGAGTTCTTGAGTCCTGACTGCGGCTGTGAAACAGGCTCAGTGCTGGTCAAACAACTGTCACTCTTTGCCTCAGTTTCCCCACTTGTAACATGAATAATGTCTATGCTGCAATCATGCTACAAGGCGCAGCTGATATTTGCACGGTGGTGCTTTGGAGGTGCCGAGCATCAGATAAACCCAGGAGACAACAGTAACGTCAGTAAATCAATTGTATCTACACAGTGAACAAAAGCAGGCACAGATGCTAGCATAATGTTATGTATTTTGGTACAAAACGAAATAAAAATCTTGCCTTCTGTCCTCAGATTTCTTGTCAAACATTCATTGCTTCACATGCTGAAGCAGTTAGTAAAACAAAGCATATTTCTATCCTACTTTATTTTACATAAAAAAAGTGAAGAACCATGATTGAATCTTAATACAAAAAAAAAAGGGCTTAAGTTACATTCTCCTGGGAACATCTGTAGCAAAGCATAATAAGTTTCTCAATAACTGACCTAATTATATCTGTCCTTCTAAGTTTTGTTTCCCATAAGAGCTAAATATCTATGGTTAAAAATAACATTTGAAACTCCTCCAAGTTCCAACAGAACTTTTTCAGCCTCTCTCAAATTTAATATCTATTTTTAATTTGTTTTAATTTTTCACCCAACTTTAAAAGTTATGATTTTGGGGCCAGCATTCTGTTCTATTATCCAGCTCCTAAAAATGTTCGGGCTAGATAAATTCAGGAGCGGAGGGGGTGGGGGGGAAGAAATTGTATTATGTGTTTTTATTTCATAATGTGTTGGAAACACACCACAGCTATCGAAACAAGCAATGGAGAGGCATGAGGAAGGAAGGATGCCTTTGTGGTTGAAAAGGAATTGGCTCTGTTTGTTAGAAGTGTATCTTCTGGGTCATGTCGAGGCCTCTTGACAGGCAACACCGGGCAATTCTGCGACAGATGTTTGCATCGTTTGTCCCTACCTGAGCGCCCAGCTCTGCCCCACATCAATGGGGCTGGAAGGTGATACAGGCTTGAGCCCCCAGGACCCATCAGTCCTGTTCAGAGCTCACCGTACCCGTGGAAAAGCTGGCAAATTGTGCTAGTGAGGGGATGGCTGAATCCTTCATACTCATCTCTTCCTGCTGGCCCTGTTATTAGAGGGCTGGCACAGACCTGAGCCTGGGAACGTCTCACATCTGGATCCACTTCACATGACACTCAGAGATCCCAGTGGCCATTTAAAACCTTTGTGCCTCAGTTTCCCTCCCATAATCCATGGAAAACAGCACTTACCTTCAGACACTCTGAGACTGAAGTGCTAATGTTTGGCAAGGGCTAGGAAATCCTTAAGTTGTTTAAGAAATACAAGGGATTATTATAACTGGTCGTGCTCCATTCCCAGGGAGGTTCATCATAAATAGCGTTTACACGGCACCCTCCATTGTGAAGAGGCCAAGAAGTAATGGAGTCTGCGCACAGAGATCCAAGCAGGATTTTTGGATGGGAGATTCAGTTCAGCCTTTCTCTGCTGAGAGGCTTGTTTGGCTTTGTGGAAGGAAGAATCTGGAGATCAGATTGACTATTTGAATATCAAACCTTGTCCACCTGCAGGAGTTCTGCATCCATCACTGTCGAGAGGCCATAACGCCTCATCCCAGATCTTTATAAATGGTGCTGCCTGGTCACAAGAGCAGAGCTCTGTCTTCATGGTTCAGTTGACGGGAGGGGGGCGCAAGCTGAACAACAAATGCAGTTTATAATTGCCCAGCCGTTCTGCTTGGAGGGTCTGGGAGACTTAAATGTCACAGTATACAAATGGGAGTTGTTGGGAGAAACAGAGCAACGTGAGACTCAAAGTGAATTCAAAGGCACCCGAGCCCAGCGCTCTCTCTAGATCGTAGCACTCTCTAGATCGTAGCACAGGTTCAAGGCTGGAGCAGATGGCCGAAATTCCCTCAGAAAGACACAGCAAAGGGCCGTGAGGATGAGGCAGCAGCTCCTCAGCGGGTCCTGTGGTGAAGAGACCCGGCTTTGTTAGATGGGCAGCAGCGTGGTTTGGTGGTTACGATATTCCCTCGGGATGTGTGTGCCCAGATCCCTGCAGGCTGAGGCGGGCGAGCTCTCCTTCGCCTTAAAGCAACGTCACCGACCTTCCCTTAACCATTGGGCTATTCTGCTGGTGCAAAACCTGGTTGAAAGCTCTGGATCCTAATTTAGCTGAAGCAGCTGACTTTTCCCTAGGAACTCACATGAGGGACACATTCATACCTTTCGGGTGGACTGCCTTAGGACCACTGTGCTGCTGTGATTCTACAGTTTCAACTGTAGCCCTCAACTATGGGGAATTCAAGGCAGAGCCATCCCAAGTGGCACTGTGGCAAGGCCCAGTGGCACTAAATATTGCCACCCTGAGGACCAGGGGCCCGGGCTGGGTTGCTCCTGCCACAGGAAAGGGGAAGGAAGGGCAGCGCTGTGACAGAAAACCAGGCTTGTTACCACTGCCACCACTGCAGAGATAGGAAGGGTGAAGACAGAAGTGCTGTTGCAGGATGGGGCCCTCCCTTTACCCCAAAACAGCAAGCGCTGCCCTGGCTGCCTGCGCTCCCATGCCAGAGGCTGCAGCTCTGAGGCTGGTTTCCCAAGGACGATGGATGCCTCGTGTCACTGTGACAGCCTGCACTCCTGTCCCTGAGCTGCCCATGGCCAGGGATGGGTCCTGGCCCTGCGGGGGGTGCACTTGGCAGTGTATGTTTCCCTGGGGAGCCATGCATCTGGAGCACATCTGCACTCCATGGCAAAACACCATCTGGGCCCTTGCAGAAGACTCAGCTAATATCTAGTTGGACTAGATGGTCCTGTAGTCCATCTAGTAGGACTAGAGGTCCTCTCCTCTCCTCTCCTCTCCTCTCCTCTCCTCTCCTCTCCTCTCCTCTCCTCTCCTCTCCTCTCCTCTCCTCTCCTCTCCTCTCTTCATCGCAGAGCCATCTTAACTCTTCCTAGAAGTAGTATCCCAGGGTTGGCAGTGAGCAGAGCATCCCACGCTCATCCCCACAACAGAACCACCAGCAAGAAAGAAGGCAAGACAGCAGGGCTAGGCTTTATTTACATTGGATTTTGGCTACTTTAGTTGGGGATTGGGATACAGTAGCGGTATTGTGGTTCACTTGTAATGCAAGGATTTTACATGTGAATTAAATGCAATGTGTCCTCCATTTTCTAGGTATTGCCTCCTGGATAAGATGTTGCACTATGGGTTTTTTTTTACCCTTTCTTTTCTTTTTTTTTTTTTTTAAGAGTAAGGTAGAAATTAAGAATCCTAGACACTCTGAAAGTTTAAGTAGTCCAAATTTTGGGAAAGGATTCATTTTTCTCTAAGATCTTTTCTACTAAAAAGATGGTTTACAAGTACAGAGCACCTGACATTCCTTTGATGATATACCACAGCTCTACCACAACAACTTTGGGAATAGGTAGATGGGAAAACTCCTACTACAGAAAAGCCAGTGTGGATCAATCTTGAAATAAGAGGTCTAAAATTTTACCAACATTAGGCATCCTATTTTTGGAAGAAACTGAAGACAGAACTTTTTTTCACCCAGAAAATATTGACATTTCCAAAAGCAATATATTCATAGGCGATGAGACTGATTTACAGCAATAGGTGCACAAAAGTATTCACTTGCCTCTAGACTGTGAGCAGGAATGTCAGAGACTCATTTCTAAATTGGGCACTTGCACCTGCATGTGTAATATTCCAAACATAGTAGCTGCTTCTGACTGTTTTCCTATGTCTGATTTTGAAAAATCTGTTCCTTGCTAGATTGAACTCATTACCTCCCAAATATCTTCTTAAATATGAGTTTGCATGTGATATTCATACTGGAGTTCTCCACAGGATCAGTTCCAAAGTTATGTTTTTGGATGTTATTTGTGTCCCATAACATTTTTCTGTCCTCCCTTTCATTTCTATCTGATCTCCCGGTAAACCTTTATAATCCTGACATGCAGTTTTCATAGTTTCTCCAATTATCTCTTTGAAGAGACTGGACAAGACAGACCCTCCCTCAAATGATGCAAAACATTTCCCTAATGCGGACGTTATGTGTGCCAAGAAATTCCTGACTTTGTTTGAGTGTTTCCATACCGCATTCACGTATGGCAGCAGCAGCCGGGGGAGCTCTTTGTCCTCGCTGGAGACCACTCATTCCCAGAGAGGTGGTTTTGCACCTCCAGGTCACCATGTCTGCCTCTGCCAGATCCCTCACCAGGAAATATCCCCCCGCAGCAATCACCTGTGATCACAATTCAGATAGATTGACAATGCTGGTTAAATTTTATGGCTAAATGCTGCTTAGATGCCTCTTTTAAAAGAATTAACTTTTTTCTTTTTTTATCTTTTTTCTTCTTTTTTTTTGGTGTCTAGAGCAAGTCCTGATCACCTGAGCAAGACCAAAGAAGAGACACTTTAAGAGAGAGACACAAAACCAGGACCCTCTCCCACAGCAATCCTGGATTGCCAGCAGAGCTGCTCTCCAGTTGTTGCAACAGCCTTTGCACAATCGCTGCTCCCCCCGCCACGGGGGGTATCAACCAGCCGAGCTCAGCACCCTGCCTCCCTTAAAACACACAGGCTGTGCACAGGATGATGTGCCACACACAGCCAAGGTGTGCAGTGGGGACCTCGTAGCTCACTTGTGTATCTCACTGGGAGGTCAGAGCCTGCCCACTGTCCCCCTTTGCAATCTGTCAGCCCCTGCGTGGAATAACAGGGTTCCTCTCTCATTCCTTGCCGCCGCAGCCTTGCTAAAGAGAATGAGGGTTTGTTCTTCTATCTCTATTTGTGAGAATGTTCAACTGCCGAAGTTAAATCCAGGCTTATCCTCTTTTCTTTACATAAAAGCTCCCACTCAAAGCAGACATGTTCTCAAATCTATTATCATCTATATTGTTCATAGTGGTTCTAATTTTTCCCACGTTGCTCAGAGCTCTATCCTCAGGTGACTGTTCTCTGAGCTTTTGCAGCTCAGCTTTACCTTTCAAATAAGATTTATCCATTAAAAAACAATTCCACTGCTTTTTGCAGCTATCATTTTGTCACATATGGATTTATTCAATAAATGCTTTTAATAGCAACATTTCTAGGCTTTGTTTGTCAAGGGCTGCCAGGCTTTTACAAGCCAGGGCTGGCACAGATGCCAAATTGCCTCTCTGTACCCAGGGGAGAGTTCCCTGCTGGTCATGACAGAGGTCCTGCACACACAACTAAATGAAAGGAAATTAAAAATATGAGTATCTACATAGTTCACAGCCAGCAAATGGTGGAGAATATCAGGCTTCCAGCAACTTCTGGACTTCAGCAAAGCTTCTAATAAAAGCGGGGATATGTGATTTTAATCTGCAATTCCAAGATTTACCCAAAGACCTAAAAGCCCAGCTTCGACACAGGCACCCGGGCAAGGAACTATATAAAGGCCATCAGCGAGAGCAGATTCAGCCAGCCCAAGGGCACTGGGACGTAGCAGCTGACAGGACAGAAGACAGAGGTCGAGATCAGTATGCCAAAAATCCTTCCACGCTGGGTCAGCCTGAAATCCAGCAGCATTGCTGTTGTCTGTCTGCTGCCTGCTGCAGAGCCATGGGTGTCCAGCAATTGTGTCTCGCTGTGCGTGGCATCCACCCATCCAGGATTTCAGGCACGTCTCCTGAAGAACTGTAAAAGGTGGCCGTTGTTGAAAAAGAGAGCCAGTCTCTCCGTTCGGTCAGTTTCCCCAGTCCCTTGCTTTTTCTGAGCTATTCAGAAATCTACTGCTAGATCCTCGGCCCAAATTCTCCTCCTTGAAAGTGTTGCAGTACTAAGTTGGTCTAAAGCAAAATTGAAAGAGAAAAAAGAACACATTGACTAATATTCTTTTTTACGGTTTCCAAGAACTATAAACTCCTTTTGGTGCCTCTTTTGCTTTCTTTCAATGAAATATTTAACACATACAGACATAGGGAAGATTTCTTTTTTGCTTATCTTCCTCCATTCTCTCCACAGTCCCTCACAGTCCCACAAGGACTTATTAATTAAATTCTCTCGGTACAGTGCTATCTCTCTCTGACTATCTCTATTTTCCATACTGCAGCTTGTGTACATTGTCGAGAGGAATCAGAGAGAGCAAAGAACCAAATAAAAAGATCCCTCCAGGAGTACAGTGCTCGATTATACAAAGAAAACCCACAGTTTAGATTGCTCATCCTTATTTCCCAGGGGAGGCCTCAAATGTCTTTGTTCTTTGGCTTTTCAAAAAGAATTTCCTTTTCTGGCAAAATCATGTTACCTGTGAACAGCAGGCCAGGCTTTTGGTCGCATTTTCCTGCTTTCCCATTATCAGCTGTTACATATTGTCCTTTCCCATGCTCTGCCTCCAACAGCCAGCTCCGGGGTGTTCCGCAGCGCTCCCTGCCCAGGGCTTTGTGTCCGGGCTCCAGGACCTTCCACCAGCTCTGGCGTTCCTGGGAGACAGCCTGGCTTCACGTGAACACCACAGCGGGTTCTTCTCACGAATGAGAGTGTCATAAACGCCTTACTATTGATAACAATAATGATGAGAGCCCTGGGGAGGCCAGGAAAGGAATGAGCGTGGGGCCCAAAGCCCCCTCCCATCTCCTGAAGCGCTGTACCTGCTTTATGGACAAAGAATAACCTCTGCTCCCAGAGCTGTCAGTCAAAGCCAGCTTCCTCAGCGCAGCAGCTACTATAAATAACAGAGTAACTCTTAAAAACATAAATAGGAAGTATGGTAGTATATATAATTCACCGAGCGCTTCAAGCTGTGTCCCCTTGAAGTCCACGAATCCGTACGACTCACGGGCGTCACACCTCTGGTATATGTGCACACCATATATATGTTTCGGTATGTTCAGTACTTTGCTCTTGTCTAAAAATAAAGTTGCAAAATGGAAGGGGAAAATCCATCTACCCCCTTGCACTTCACGCTGGGAACCTGATATTACCTCCGGTTTGCTGTTTTCCCAGCTGGCTAGATATTGTATCGTTTATGTTGGACCTCCTCCAAGATTAATGGCATCATCTGTACAGTTTTAACAGGCTAATCTTGCTAAATCTCTTTGTTTTGAAATTTGATTGTGCCTGATCTCCATTACTTTAATTGTTTAATGTATTATAATTAAGGCTCAATTAGATCTAACAGATCCCAATCCAGACCAACATATTCACATCCACCTGCGAGCTGTGGGGAGACAAACCAGGCTGGTTCCATGCTGGTTTTTCAGTCCAGAGACCAGGTACTATTTTTGCCACTGACTTCTGTTTGACTGCAGGCAAGTCATCTATCTTTCCGTTTCTCCAAGGGATTCCAGCTTGCTGTGTTTATAACCTAACTGGGTCTCGGCCCAGGTTGACATCTTCACACGCCAGTGTTATGGAAATAACAATAACAACCCGCAGCCCATCCCATACCCAGCTGTCTTCTAACTGGGACTGACTCCCGTTTATATGGAGCACAGGAATAAAAATTGTGAACACAGAGGCTTGTAAATAACATGTGTCATGTGTGTCGTTTCTGTGTAAAACGTGGAAACCTCCCTCCCCACCCATACGAAGTTCTGGCAAGATTTTGGTGCTTCCCAGAGGACAGGCTCTCTGCCTCCATAGAGGGATACCTTCCACTCGCCATGCACGATGCAACCTCCTCGGAGCCGTTGGCAATCATCTCCTGAGAAGGCAGTTGCTGGAGCATGACCAGGCCTGGCCTCCAGACCCCCCACACCAACTCTCCAGTGGTGCATCTTCTGCACCCCCCCTGTACCCCCTCCCTTGCAGGGAAGGATCTCTCTTTGCTTCTTCTGAAGACGGAGCTGGGAGAAGAGCAAGGAGGTACCATCATGTTTTCCTTTCAAACAGTGAACAAAGCTGCCTCCTCTGCTCCTTCACCTTTACCCAGCACCTCAGTGGGAAAAGGACCCAGGTCATGTGGGACTTAGACTCAATTCACTCCTGTACCTGAGAGAAGACAAAACCATTACTTCAGGGCACATTCCTGGCTCCACAAGGGGACCTTTAGCTCCTGCTAAAAATCTTGTCCAAAAACTAATGACAGAACATTTGATCCTGAGAGCAATGGCAGCCTGCTGTTCTGCTGGCCAGAGCTCGCAGCCAAGGGCAAGGAGATCTGGTTCTGCTCTGTGCCCTAAGGACTGCTTTTGCATTTTATCCGGTGATTATTACTGCGTAAAATAAATAAATTTTGATTACCTTTCCAAAGGGTATCAAGGTTCCCTAGAACTTTCCTTGCAGCAGTAGAGACTATGGGGAAAGAACAAAACCACCTGATAGGTAACAAACTACACTGATTTTTTAATTTTTTTTTAGGACTGGAAGGGACCATAGAGACCATCTAGTCCATATCTGTTTACGGATATTACAATATCTGTAAATCAGACCTTGACTTACTTCATCATTAAAAAAAAAAGATGGGAAGAAACAAACCTGTGCAGAAATCAGCCATTTTCATCTCTACAAGGAAACCACATGTGAATGCCCCCCAACCTGATAAAAGACATTCCCTTCGGCGTTGCAGGCAGCCAACTGTGCGGGGTCGTTAACTTGACAGTAACGAGCAAATGCTCCGAGTAAGACGCAACAGGTGTGACAGGAAAAGAGCACAGGCTCTTGGGCCAGCAAAGATGCCCCCCACCGGGTTACAGAACCGCAGCGCTCACCAGCGCTGGGTTTGCAGCATCAGTGGCGTGGGCTCAGCTGCCAGCCTTCTCTGGAAGTGGCTCATTCAGATTAATTAAGACCCTCTCCCCCCTTCAACAAAAAACCCAAGAAAAATTGTATTTTACTTAGGAAGCTTGGTATAAAAGAAGCAGAGAAGAGGATCTCTAGCAAACATGGAGGCAGAATTTAGATTTTAAAGCCCTGAGAGTAAGAAAAATATGTGCCTCCTTTGCTTTAAAAACGCCTTTAAATGTTTTCAGATCTGTAAAAATATTCAGTTAGAACAACTGTAATCAAAATAATATACCGTGTATTTTTGCAATTTAGTTTGGGGATTCTTTTCCACTCCCAAAACATAACACAGGCCCGGTTTTAGGTAGAGGAACATTTTTATTTATGCAATTTATTTTCTCTCTGAAGAAAACGCTCTTTTAAATTATGTGCAGGATGGATTCATAAATTTGGAGCTGTTTACAGGCCGATAGAGCTGAAAAAATGTAATCTTGAGAGTTTGCAGTGTTGGGGCCGGGTATTCTGAGAGCTGGGACAGACCCAGTGGCTGGGTACCACTCCCCTGAGGGCTTGCTCTTTGTCAGGCTGGCAGCAGGGGCTGCCCAGTGCTTCTGACTCAGGTGGGCAGAACACTTCACGCCCCAGTAGCCGTGCCCACAGACTGGGAGGAACCCAGCAGGAGCTATTGTTGCCAAGGGAGAATCTGTCAGAGCAAGAAGCCGGCTGGGGAAGGGAGGAGCAGGCCCAAATCACCAGCAAGGCTGGTCTGTGAGAGGAAGATCATGGCGGGGAGGGTGGGGAGTGAGGAATTTGGGGCTGGTGGCAAAGCACCAAGGCACAGAAAAAGAGCACTTGAGCACTGTGTATATACAAATGAATATATTGGAGTTCCCTCTGAACATCCTTCGAGCTGCTGTGCCTTATTTACTTGGAGAGGTGATATGCTGGAGATATAAATTGTTCTGCTGTGAAGGTCGGAGCGGTGCCAGGGACCGCGTGGGCCAGGGGCAGGACATGCCTCCTGAAATCCCATCTGGTGCTGGGAGTGGCACACTGCACCAGTGCCAGGAGAGGTGGCATTCGCAGCTGAGGTACAGGTATGTCAGCCTACCTCCTTACTCAAGAACCTGCAGGAAAGGTCTTCCCCGAGTCCGTGTCCTGCTGCCTGAGGTCTGGTATTGCAGAACAAGTCCCTCTGCACCAGGAGCTTCGAAGTTTCGTCAGAAACAGAACTCCAAGAATCGTGCTTGACCTGTAGGAGATGGAGAAAACAAATAGCGTGGAGAGCTTCTTGCTCCATGCTGGGTAGTTGTAGTGTGTACAGCACTGCCTCATGGACTTAAGCTCTGTGGAGTTCAGCACATCTGGAGAATTTCCTGCACAAACATCAGCCATAGCTCTAGCTGGACACTTCCAAATCTCCTCCTCGTCTTGCGATCCACTCATTAACACCCCCCCGCCCCACGTGCTTTCCAACCGTTGCAGGATGCAGTACAGATCTTTCCGTCCTTTAAGGCAATCTATGGATTTAATCTGTAGTAGTAATTTTTAGTGCTTGTTTTTCTTCAGCCAAATTCTGAAACTAGATATGCCTCAGACTTCTTTTAATACCCTCCTTCCTTCTTGTTTTCACAGCAGGTGGAACATTTTCTACACTATGTTGGCAGGGGGTTCGTTTTTCTTCCCCAAATCTCATCCCTCCACCTCTCATTGCACATTGTCAAAAATGTCCAGTTTCTCTGCAGCAGAGCACCCAATCTCTGCTTTTGAGCTCTGATCTAAATATGAGGAGGAACTTCTTGACTTTGAGGGTGGCAGAGCACTGGAACAGGCTGCCCAGGGAGGTGGTGGAGTCTCCATCTCTGGAAACGTTCAAAGCCCACCTGGACACGTTCCTGTGCAACCTGCTCTAGGTGGACCTGCTTTGGCAGGGGGGTTGGACTAGATGATCTCCAGAGGTTCCTTCCAACCCTGTATCATTCTTTGATTCTGTGATATTTCCTTGTGCAAAGCATCTTCTCTGAAAATTGGCACTGGTGAGCATCTTAATCCATGGCCTAACAAGTCTTCCTGTGCGCTGTTGTCTCCATACAATTTTTTGCATTTTCAGGCATAAGCTGTAAACCAGCTCTGGTGACAGTTTTTCTGTTAAAGAAGAAGAAGAAAAATGACATTGTAAAATCTGGAGCTGATCAACAAATCTGTTGGTGAAGCTCAGAGGCAACTCACAGCATTCTGAAGTTAGTCTGCTGCCATTACTGCTGCTCGCATGCTGCTTATGGTATCATAGAGATCATTTGGTTACAGCCTAGTTGCACTCTTAATTAGCCTAGCCAGAAGCCTGCCAAATTTGAAAAAAAAATAATGTTTAACTCAGAAGTGAGACATTAACTATTTGAGCGATAGTAACATCCACAATCTTATTAGTCTCCTTCAGCAGTTTAACCTTTTTCTCATCAAAACCTCATTTTCAAGCAGGAAAAGAGAATCCAGAAGTTGTGTAAAAAAAAGAGATACCTGCCCTGTGAGACCTTAGGTCTGGAGCTTTTGTTCAAAAATACCTCCTCAAGGCCTAGGTTTCAAAGTCTGCCCTAGATAAATGACATTGGGGGGGTTGGGGGCTCTGCAAGTGAATGAGGTGGGATCTCAGCCCCTTATTCGGCCTCAGGTTTTCCATACGGCCACAGGCAAATCATGCAGATGTTTGTCCCTACAGAGCCTTCTCCTGCAGGGCTGGGTGTAGATGTCAATTTGCTGTTGACCTTTAAACGACTGTAAAACTGTAACTTGGCCACACTGCAAGCACTCCCCCTAATTTTATACTTCCTGGGGCTTATCTATTATGCAAAACCAGACAGGTTTCACAAGCTGGGAAGCTGTGCAGAACAGCAGCTTTTCTCACAGCCCAGTAATATGTATGTGTCTATTCTTTAACATCATCAATTGTGTCCCCTTTAGATAATTGACCAGAGAAGAGCTACCAAAACTTTCCATGCTGGATAAGGTACCCATCTTGAGGAAGGACCTTACAGAAAAGACAAAAAGGAGACAAGGCACTTTTCTTTCTTTCTTCAGCTGAGCTAATTTGTAAAATACACAATTCTCACACGGGTTTTTAGAGCAATACAGACCCTGTGGGACAGTCATAAGCTTATAGGAATAATCTAAATACATGGTGATGCTGGGTTGGAAATACTGTTTGAAATGCGTGTACAGATTAAAAAAAAAAAAAAATAATTTTCTTAGTTCTAGTTAGCCTCTTTTAAACTAGATTCACTAGCCCCACCACACAACAGCTGGGTTTTAAAATGTCAGGTAGCTGGTAGGGGGGCAAAATAACAATCCACAAGTGTTTGATGATTATAAATATCAAAGCAGGAGATCCTCCAGTCAGGATGGAAAGCGGTCAGTACCAATTACTTTTGTAACAGCTATTGACATGAGCACATCCTAGCAGCCCGGTTGAATTTTTTGGATAAACAAACAGCCATTAACTCCTGGCTCCCACCAGGGTATATCTGAGACCTCATTACTAAATCAGACAGGCTTCTTAGGCCGGTTAAGTTACAGGAATTGATGCTGAGCCAGGCGAGCAAGGGGAATACAAAGATAGTAACAGACTGGAGATTCTGGGAGGGAAAAAGGTGCTCAGGGTGGGAAGGAGGAAGAAGAGGCCGGGCAAGAGAACTGAGTTGCTCTGTGAGAAATAAAACAAACAAGGCGGGGTTTGATTGATTTCATGAACTCAGGTTCTTTGCCTCCTAAAATCTCCTCTACCTTAACACCCTCGGGTTCAGTTCCAAACCCCACCCTCCCTATAGGGCTATGCTCAATCAAAAACCCTTGAGCACATTCGGGCAGGCTGGTGGCTCTCAACCGCTATAGAAAGGCTGGCTTCCACCTGCCTTTGCCACAGCACAGGCATTTAATCACGTGCTTTGTCCTCTGTACAGCTGCAGTTTCTCACAGACCTTATTTATCTTGAGATTTCAGCTCATCCTTCACATTTGGTTGAAATTGGGCCACAAAGTTTTTAAGGGGAATTGCTGAATGTACAGAGAGATAAACAACGCGATCTCATAAACCTCATTTCAAAGGCAACCAGGCTAAAAAATGCCAGTTTTTCATTTCTGATCCTGTTCATGCCAAATGTTGTCTAACATTTCAGCAGCAATCTGTGGCCCTGAGAGCCTCTTTCAATATCCTATCAAGAATATAAAATAAATTGTGATAAATGTAGTCTGTATAAAATAAAATGAGTTGAAATTGGTTGCTGGGATGCAAAACTGAAGTTGACAGGCAGTTGAGAGGAAACTTGCAAGAAAATGCTTATTTTATGTATTTCTTTGGGGCTTAGCAGCCTGGAGCTGTCAAGATGGTATTGCACTTGCTCGGCAGCAAAAACAAGGGAACTGAGCAATTTTACCAGTGGAAAATGTAAGTTCCTGCTGCATTAAGAAAACCTTCAAGGTTAGAAATATATATTTAGGGGCCTAATTTTCCCTTGTAAAACTACATCCTGCATTTGTATAGTAGCCTGTTGTGATAATTTCAACAAGGGCTTGTGAAAATCTGATAGAATACGTTAGTAAGTTCTCCTTCATTCATACCTTTATTGAACCATTCAGATACCAGTAAGAGATTAATGAGACAGATTTGTCTACTCTAGAAATTGCCATTTCTTAGACCACCTCAGAAAATGACCTCTGAGGTCCTGTATCATTCCATTTTTAAGTACAACATAAAATGATCATCTAATACACAATTTGCTGTATTAACTATTCCTTGGATTACCTTTTAAAAATACAGATTCAGTAGGCTACCTGTCAATCCTTTTAATGGCAAATGTTTATAGCAAGAGTTTGCATGTATCCTATAGCAACTATGCTATTTAGTTTTTGAGGTGCTCAAGAAATCCTCAGCGTGTACCCTTATGAGACTGGTAACTTGGCACCTTGGCATTTTTTCCGATGCCTTCAACTCTAACACCTATGGTATCTTTCCAAAGAATGTAAATAACGTAAATAATTTATTATTTAAAAAATAAGAGACAAGTTCAGGATAAACACATATAAGACAAGAACTCTGAAATTAAGTGGCAGAACCAATTTGAAACAAGATACTATGGAGCCTTTTTCCTGACAATCAACATTAAAATAACATTAGCTAGTAAGCACAAATAAATAAAAAATAAGTCCAAAAATAAATCAAAGTCAGTATAATAAAATGATGTTAGTCTCAAGTTTGCTTCAAGACATCCTGTCTCTTCTGGTAACACTTTTTAAATATTATCTTGCTCACTCAAGAGCAGTTACACGTAATGGAAATTAATACAAGCTAAAAAGAGTTCCAAGTTCCCAAATCCCAATGTTTGCAAAAAAGTACCGTTTTCATCTGTAAACCAAAAGAATTACTCAGGATTTAATAATTCAGGGTGCAACTCAGCCCTGTGTGGAGGCCTGGGATAAGACCAATGCACAGTTCATTTATCAACACAATATTAAGTTCACTCCAACTCGTACTTCCAGCCCCAGAGGACCCAGCAGAGGGGGTGGCCGATCACCTTCCCACATCCCAGGGCAAAGCACGCCCTCTTTGGCACCATCCATTGCTTCCTGGAGGGAGAAATGGAGAAGAAAACATATGTGACAATGCTCTTTCAATACATCTTTGGAAGACACACAAATACCTCAGCACTGGGCAATCAGTTAGGAATGAGAATGTAAGAAGATCATAATATATAAACCATATATATTCCACTTGCAGGCCTCTGTCTAGCCTAGTGTTTTCAAACACTCACATTAAATCTCCTTTTTGTTGCTAATGGTTGGGGACATTTCATTTGATTTCTTCATGATTCTGACAACTGCAGCAGCATCCCTAAAATGCTCCTTAGCTGCATCTCAAAATAGTCTGATTAATCAACCTTTTTCAAGGGCAATGAACTTTGTTCTTCTGTGCAGCTTTTGAGTTTGCATCTAATATTGTAAAATCAACCCAGGTACAACACAGAAACAAACTGAATTTTCCAAGGGAAAGTAGATACACCCAAAGCAGTGCCAGGTTGCCCATTTTCAAAATGAGCCCTTGGCAATTCCAGAATTTGCACACTTTAACATTCAACACGTAGGTGTGCAGATGCCACCGATGCTCTCGAACAGAAGAGTGAAAGGAACCGAGAAGATCCATGTAAGGACCAACATTTTATACATAACAGCCTCACCACCCAGACCCCTCAAGCTCTCCTTCCAGCTTCCTGGCTATTGGAAGTTATTGCAGCCCTTCCAGGGCGGCCAGATCCTGATGTCCTCCCCCATCTCATACACTAAATACAGAAATAAAAGTTCTTTAGACTAAATTCAGTGGCATCTGTGCAAGATTACTGTCTCTCGTACCTTTCAGGAGCTTTTTGTAAAAAAGGAAGAACAGCATTTAGCTTCCTTTCTCAGAAAGGTCAGTAGGAAGTAAAGAGCAGTGCTGATTTATTTATCTTCATCATTTAGTGACAAGTTCTGTGAAAGAAGTTGCCATTCTATATGACTCTTTTTTTTTTTTTTTTTTTTTCCCCCACAGAATCAGGGAACGTGATAACTTATAATTCATTACTTCTATGTCATTTATTTGGTGGGTACCCTGAACATCCTTCTTGGATACCTGTCACTTTGGTGACAAGATGTTTGCAAACATTTTAAAATTATTTTTCTGAAAAAAATGACCTTTGCATTTTATTGATGGCCCAGTCTGAGGAATCATCCCTACAAACACTTCCAGTCCTGCACTAGCTCTCTAATATATATATTTAAACTAGTCCACATACAAAATCATTTCATGATTTTAATCCAACACGATTACTTAAGCAGGACTCACCGGTACTTTGATTTTCAGCTAAATGTGTAATTTTTTATTAAAATAGGCTATGAACAGGCAGGTGAGGAGGTTAGAGAAGGTTCTCAGGACATCTTGGCAGAGGCAGAGGGAAAGGCCATGTGAGATCAAGCAGTTCTAACTACTTTTCACTCAGTGATGGAAATCTAACTGCTTTTCACTCAGCGATGGAAAATAGCAGCCTTATCCCCAATTTCTGTGTTTTCTCACTGGCACTTGACATAGAGTCAGACTCGGACTCATTTTAGACCACTGTGGGGAGAAAAGACAAGACTAGAAAAGAAAAGCCAAAAATGCATTCAGCCTTCATGAAAGTTTCCCAGTTGGGTCAACCTGCAAGAGTGTCCTGAGGACAAAGGGTGTCAGTTGATCCAAAAGCAGAATCAGACTACAAAGGAGAGGAATGGAAGACTTCATTCCTTGTGCAAAGCTTGAAGTTTGGTTTGTAAATCACAGGCTGTGGCCAAGGAAAGACAAAGACAGCAGGGACATATTCCTAGAAATGTTAATAAATGTTTTCTTCCAGAAAGGTGGTGATACTCAGACAATCTTGCTTTTGCTAAGTGGGAGGCAAGAAGCTCAAAGCCCTCCAGAAGCACACAGAGGCTGCCTATGAGTACTCCTGTATACAGTTATAACCATGCAGCCTGAGAATCAGCACAGAAAGGTATGTACATAACAAAGACACAACAGTCAGGATTTTGAGCCAGCAGCTTCCAGAAAAGCAGCTCCTGACATCAGGAGAGCACACGCCAGAGCTGCTACTCCTCTTTTTCCCCCCACAAGCTAAAGATTTGCAGAATCATCTCCTGGTCTCCGGAGAAATGCCCTTTGCTAGGCTGCCTTTCCTTATTTTCCTGTTCCCAGGAAAAACAATCCATCGGAACACCTCCATTTTCTAGCAGGAGGCTGGTTAGCCCCGAAAGCAACCACCGCTGTGCCTTCCAGTCCTGACAAGCATTCGCCGACTTCCAAGAGCTATTCCTACAGACTTCCTGGCCTGCCTTCCCCGGCCTGCGTGAGGGTAACCCCCCAAAAACCCTGCCATCCTCTTGTAGTGCATGGATAACCCCACCTTGCTACCCCTCCACTTTTAATTAAGTATGGTTAAGCACAGGGGAGAATAGGCACTAACAGGAGAAAGGATGAGAGGGAAGAAGAAAGAACTAAAGGCTGTGTTAGAGGGAGAGTAAAAGAGGTCTGGCATAATTCCCCCCTCCCCGTCCCTCAACTTCTTCCTCTCATATAAGAAAGTAAAGGAAGAATAACTGTAAATAAACATACATATATGTACTTTTATATGCAAATGTATCTAACTCTACAAATGAGTTTTTGCTGGTAGCTGCCGAGGAGGATGCCTGACAGCCTGAGATAGTGAAAGTGCAAGTCATCGAACGAAAAGCTGTGTGTGTGGAGCAGCAGGGAAAAGGCATTTGAAGAAAAGGGAAACTGATTAAAGCCTTTCTTTTTAAGAGACCAAGTTCCCTGGTCAAAACTGCAACAAGCAAGACAAAATAAAACATTCCACACTGGGGGAAAGGCAGGAAATACAAGAATAGAAGACGGCAGGAGAGTATCTGTTCAAGAGACGGCATATGCAAAGGTGAGTAATGTCTAATTCCTTGGATCTGTTTCAAATGGCAGCGTTCACGAAATCCAGAGGAGTGGAAATGGTGTTTGGCAAAAATAGCCCACTTAAAGGGGAAGGAGTGCAGAGTCTATTGACATATGGGGCTGTTAGCAAACAAAAACTATGGGTAGTGGCAATTAGGGTTGTTCCATTCACTCCAAAACCAGAAATAATGGCAAGAAGTGAATGGAAAGGCTGATGTTTTTCTTCCACAGAACTAATGACACTGCTTACAGTTTTGCAGCCTACTTCAAAAGGGGTTCCCCTATATTTCCTGGAGATATCAAAAAGCAACATGTACCTGCGCTTCATCTGACATTTGCTCCGGGCAGGATTCTTTATGCACTTTTAAGGATTATTATTTTTTCTGTTTCAAATAATTTTTCATCATGCTACTGCAAAATATTCAAGTACCTCTGAAAACATATAGTCTATATTTGGGTGGTTGCCATTTCAACGAGACTTTTCTACAAAATAAAGGTTTAAAGCTTATGTTAAAAATGAACTCTGTAACATAACTTGAAGCAAGTTGCAGCAAATGCTGTGCCATCATACCATCTGTGTTCAAGTACAGCTCTCAAGCTCTCCTCCTATTGCTTCCTAAAGTGGAAAATAATGATAAAAAATAAAAACAGAGAAGATGAAGAAGCACTGTGTATTGGAATACATTATGAACCTGAGCATTACGATGCTTGTTTCAAAAATTAACTCCTCTGTACCTGTACACTCCGACAAAGCATAATTGGGGAAGTAATAAGGAAGGTTATATTCTTCTTCACATCTAAATTAAGCAACAGTGATGTTCTCACCTGACATAGCTAGTAAATTCTGGTGAGCTTTGCTCTATCCAATATTGCCCGCTTTGCTTTTTTTTTAGCTCTCTTCACAAGCGTTCCAGCAATATTCTACAGGAACGTGAGTGAAATTCATTAAACCTCGGGATAAATGGAAGGCACTAGAACTTCTGAGAAATCAAAAAATAATACTCTACAGGTAAATCAATGTATAAGATATGTCACTGGATAAAACTTACACAGAGAAAAATGTACATTATGACAAACCTCTTAGGCCATGAGAAAGGGTGGTAAGAGATCCATAGAGGTAAAATGCCACCACAGAAAACCTGCCTGCTTTTTATAGAATATAATTTTAAGGGTAAATAAATAATAATTTAAAAAGCCCTATTCTTAAAAAGTCAACTTTGTCATGCGGAGCTTAGAATAGCACCTTTCTGATATTCAGTCAAAACATGGGATCGTTGTTTTGAAGATTTAGGAACAAAACCCCAGTTCTGGTCACTTTATTGCACTGTCAGGCCCGCAGTCGCTTCATCAAGGCGAGGAGGAAGGAAGACAAGGAACATACCAAGAAGCTACCCCAGAAGCACCTGGAAAAGACAGAGTGGGGCACGCAGGCACGACCAGGAGGCACAAGGCAAAAGGCAGAAGCTGTTGAGGCCGCTTTCTCTGGTCCCACAACAACCTGGTCCCAGCCAGTTACTTGTCAGTAACACAAATACACTCGTACCTTTCTCTTGCATCCCCAAGCGCCCCACTCATCCTATGCTATTCCCACATACTGCCCTACCAACATGTTGTTAGCATTCTGTCTACATAAATACATGTCCATCCCACGCGGTGGCTATTTCGAACAATTAGTCAAGCAGGTATTTGTGATCCAAGCAGGAGTCCCTCAGAAAGCTGCTGCCCCTTGATTTCCAGCTAGGGCTCGGCAGCTGGATAACCCAGCACGTGAGCAGAGCCTGGGGTTTTAACGGGAGACCTGGCATTGAAGAGGGGTGGGACGGAGCGCTCACCGGGGTCTCCCAAAGGCGCCAGAGCCTGGAGCAAGCCCTTGGAGGGGAATCTCCCTCTCCCACAGGAGATGGTCCTGTTCCATGATGCTGTCAGATCCTACGAGAGTCCAGAGGAGAAAATCTCCCTACCTCCTCCACCCCCCCAAACCCCTATCAATATCAAGGTGCTTTCTTGTCTCCTTCTCAATCTTACTGTTAATTCTGTGAAATCGTGCTGATTCCCAGAAGCCAGCGTATGAGATGTCAGGACACTGAGTCAGGGAATCAAGCTGGGGCAAGCTCCTTGAAAAGGGGACAAGTGAGCGCAGGCTTTGAACACCTTTGAGAAACACTCTAGGTTGTTTGGTGGTTTTTTTCCCAACAGCAGCAATATTTATTATTTTAATACCCTTCCCACTCCTGTCAGCACATTCTCATCAATGCGTGCTGCAGGCTGAAATGCCTGCTGGCCTTTCCAGGGGAGAGGCCTGTGAAAGGACAGTTTGGATCTGCAGGGCCTTTCCACCCCGGCAGGGTCCCGCACGGTCCCTCAGGGCTCCCGGTGCCCTCAGCCCAACGCATCCAGTGCCCTCCTCTTCTGGGCTTTTCCTTTCCAGCCCACAGCCTCCCTCCAGGCCCTGGGCCCAGGAGCCATTAGGTTCCCAGCCGGTGGTTCGATGCCCCGCTCGGTACGCGCAGGCCCTCAGGAAATCCCGCACCACAAGCGGGAGTCCCCGTCCCCTCGCTCCCCCGGGGCTCACCCACCTTGCGGCCCTGTTCAAAGGGAGCGGTGCCGGCTGCTCAGCCAGGCCCGGCGGCGGAAGGGGCAAGGGGAGGGGGGGGTTCATTTGAAAAACTCGGCCCTGGTGGAAAGCCCAAAGGCAGAAGAGGTCACTGGGGGCGTGCGGGAGTGACACCCATAGGCAACCCAACGGCCACATCAGGCGGTGCCGCTCCCCCCCCGTTTCCATACGGCGGCCTGTGCGGCAGGCCCGGCGGCGAAAGCAAGGGAGGGGGTGAAGGCGGCTCCCCGCCGGGCCGGGCGAGGCGGCTGGCGAAGCGTCAGAGACCGGGGCTGAGGGGGCGGGTCGCCGCCTCGCCCCAACCCGCCCCGACCCTGCGGCAGCCCTGCCCCCCCCACCCCCGTTCGACTCCGCAGTCGGGGATTGAGGGGGGGGGGGGCGAGCGCGGAGGCGCGCGCCCGCCGCTTCCAGGGCGTGTCCCGCCCGTCCGGCGCGCGCCGCCGGCACCCGCGGCGGTTGGCGGTGGCCTCCGCCCTTTGCGGCGCGCGGCGGGGGGGGGGCGGGGGGGGGGGGAGGGGGGGGGGGGTGGAGGAGGGAGTTGGAGGGAGTTGGAGGGGGCTGCGCGGGCTCGGCGCTCGCGCCTCCGCCGTTGCCATGGCCCCGGCTTGACGTCACGGGCGGTGCGCTGCCCGTGCAGCTGCGGCGCGCTGATTGGCGGAGACGCCGTGTGTGGCGCTGGGAGAGAGGCTGCAGCGCAGCGAGCCGCCAGACAGGCACAGTCCGCGCCGGCCGTCCGCCCGCCCGCCCCGAGACACCCGCCGCCGCGCTCCCCCGCCGCCCACAGGTAACGGGGCCCGGCCGCGCCGCCGCCCCGCCACTCTGCCCCCGGGGGCTCGGCGGGGGGGGGGGGCTGGGGGAGGGAAGGGGGGTCGAGCGAGGCGGCCGGCGGGCAGCCCCGAGCCCTCTCCCCCCCCCAACGCCCTTCTCCTTCTCCGGCCTCGGCGGCGGCAGTAGGGCGACTCCGCGGGGAAGGAGCGGGGCGGTGGGGGCCGCGCAGGTGAGGCCGCGGCCGCCCCTCCCCGCCGACAAGGAAGGAGGAAAGAGGGGGGGGGGAAGACAGAGTCGCCGGTGGGCGACGGGGTGAGGAAGGGGGTGGCAGGTGAGGGCCCCGCCCGTGAGGCGGCGGGCGGGGGCGACCCCGCGCCCGTAGGAAGGGAGGGAGGAACGATCGGGGAAGGTGGGGGGGCGCGCCGCCTCCGCCGGGCGGGGGCGGGGGGGCCTGGGCGCGGGCGGCCGCCGCTGGGTGTGGTCTCCCGCCGGGAGCACTGCCCGGGCGCGGAAAAGCCGCAGCGGCCGCCCCTCGGTCGGGAGCGGTTCCCTCCTCCCTTCCCCCCCCTCCCCCCGCCTCCGCCCATCCTCCCCCAGCCGAGGGGTCCGGGGAGTATTGGCGGCTCCCCTGGGACGGGGGTGCGGGCTCCTCCTCCGCCCCCTCGTTCTTCCCCGCTTTCCCCCGCCTTGCTTCGTCCCCTGGGGCTGGTCCCGCGGGCTTCCCCTCGTCCGGCCGCTGCCTGGGCGGGGACGCGGCATCCTCCTCCGCCGCCGCCGCCCCCGGCGCTGGGCGGAGGTGAGTGGGATTAACGCGCGCTGAAAGTGGGCTGGGCTCCGGCGCCCATCCGCCATGACAAAGGCGGGCGGCGAGGCGCTCGGTGTCCCCGCGGCGGGCGGATGCGGCGGTGGCAGCGCGGGGAGGGGCGGCCCGGAGCCCATCCGCCTGGCCCCGGGGGGCCGCGCCGCCCCGCCCGCTCCTCCCCCGGGCCCGCTCCATTTTCTGCTGTCACCTCGCCGGCGGGGGGAACGGCGGGCAGCGCCCAGCCCTCGCCGCGACTGCGGGGCGATCGCCCTCGGCCGCCGGGACGGACACGGGCAGCCTGGCCGCCGGGGAAGGATGCTGCCGTAGCAGCCTGCGGGCGGCCCGGTAGATTGGCGTTGGGGCCGGCGTTTTAACCACCCTCGCCCCGATCACGCCGGGTGGTAATTAATCGTAAGCCAAAACCTTGCCTTAAAATGGCTCCTTAACCCGCTGTTCGCGGTGCGGTCAGGTTCTCAACGCACGTTTGCAAACGCTGCGGAGCCGCCGCTGAGTTTGAGCCTCTGCGCTGGGGGTAGGAGCTACTAAAACTTTCCCTTTCAGGTGACTAGAATGTTAAAACACGCTTAATTTATTCCTAAATGGAAGATAGCGCCACTATTGTTTGTGGTAACTTCATGTGAAATGATAAAAAGGTTAATGGTTAAAGATTAAGATGCCGGGTTGTTGCATATGGAACATTCAGAAATACATAAAGCATATGTGACCAAAATAATTGGTTCTTCCTTTAGTAAGCTAGTCAAACTGTAAAGGATGGCATATCCCAAAGCATGTGCTAGGGCCTCAAAATTATTGAGTCAAGATACGTAAAAGAATGGGGTGTGAGGGAGGAGTATTCTTTCCTGATGTACCAAAAAAAAAAAAACCAACCAAAACCCCAAGCCATTATCTCTGCGCAGCAGAGCTTGATTTTATTTTATTTTTTTTTAATGTGCTGGTAAGATGCAAGTTGTGAAGCATCTTAGCCAGGCTGTGGTATCTCAAATACTGATATTGAAGTAATATTTTTAAATAGTAACACTTCCTTTTGTCTCTGAAAGCATAGCTTCTCAGGCTGAGAAGCAGTACGCTCCTCAGAACATCTACCATAAGCCATTTTGGGAAAGGAAGTTAACATTGTTGAAGGGTGTACACCTCAAAATTTAGATACATGGTGGACTATGACCTTAACATCCAGTGTGAGATTTGATTTGCCTCTGCCAAGTCTTTCTGCATGTAACTGTAAGATTCTGTTAAGGCACAGAGAGTTGCCTAAAAAATTTATCTATTTTTTATTTGGTCTGTTCCTGTGAAAAACTTAACTATTGGATATTTTCTTTGTCAACTTTGGTATATTGATAATTGGATGCAGTTGGTGCTAGAGCTTGAACATAGTCTTATGAGAGAATGATGGCAAAGGACTAGGATTGTTCATGCGTGTAAGATGGGAATGACTTGCTTTCAGTTCACCTTTGGATGCTTTTGTTTGCATTTATTAAAATAATAACATACTTTTAAAAGTTAACAAATTTTCAGGAGGAAACTGATCTTTAGTCTTCAATTCATGTATTGGTGTGTTAAAGCATTGAGTGTTTGCATGTCTTGTATTCTCGATTGGAGTTGTACCTCTACAGTTCCAAACTACTTAAAGAATGGTTGCTCTGCATATGAAGGTAAAACACCTTTGTCCTTTATCAATGTCTGAATAATGCCTTGCTATTTTTCCTCTTTAGAAATATCAGCATGGATAAAAATGAGCTGGTGCAGAAGGCCAAACTGGCTGAGCAGGCTGAAAGATATGATGACATGGCAAGTTGCATGAAGTCTGTGACTGAGCAAGGAGCCGAGTTGTCCAACGAAGAGAGGAATCTTCTCTCTGTTGCCTATAAAAATGTTGTAGGAGCTCGTAGGTCATCTTGGAGAGTCGTCTCAAGTATTGAACAAAAGACGGAAGGCGCTGAGAAAAAACAGCAGATGGCTCGAGAATACAGAGAGAAAATTGAGACTGAGCTAAGAGACATCTGCAATGATGTGCTGGTGAGAAATAATGAAACTGTTGATCCATTTTTACTTAGAGTTGCAGGGTAAATGGTGCTGGGTCCTCAGGGATAACTTCTAGTCTGTCAGTAAAGCTGTGGTCTTCTATGCTGTTTCTGAAGGACAAGGTTTAAAAAAAGTCTGACTTTGCTTATGATTAATCCATTATTTATATACAAATAGTCATAGTTATGAATGCTAGTGAATTTGTAGACATATTGAAACACTCTTGTATATAAAGTAAGAGGTACGAGAAACCAACATACTACTTTGAGACTGAACTAGGTATAGGTTTAGTTTGAGGTTTTCTCCTCTGCCCTTCCCCCTCAGTGCAGTATTTGTATCCTAGATGGCTTTGATTTCTGCAACTTTAATATGCTGCTCTAGTTGTAAGAGGTAGTTCTTACTCTACGGAAATTGTGCCCCTCCCTGGGTAAGATGATGTAATGTTAGTCATGACTCAGCCATGCAGAAAATTGTCTGCAGGAAGAGGCAGTAGAAATGCTGTGATACCCTCTTAAACTTGCGATTTTTAGTAGCAAATTAAAAGGGTGTTCAAGTTAGACGTTTTCTGTGGCTTGTAGTTATGTTAAAATGTGTGTGTACCCAGCAAACAACCCTATATTTTCATTAGGAGACTGCTTCATGAAATCCAAACCGCTTCCAAATTCTTATTCCAGATTGTCAGGTTTTTTTCAACTGCATGCCTGTAGTGCTTTAGTGAGCACATGATTAATGGATGTCCAGTACTGCAGCCACTTGTGAGGGGGATGTTACTGTCAGGAATAGAATTGTCCATTGGACTGTGGACCCTACTGGTGTGTCATCCCATATGTGACAAGGGATCACATACCCGGAGGTGGCAGAATGACATGTGATAGGAGGGAAGTGTTAAATAGCTAAGTATGTACTTGAAGATCTGATGTCAAATGAACATTAAGATCAATGACTAGCATGTATTTTGCTTGCTTTATAAGATAACTAAATGATGCTTCTAGAAGACTGGTTCTCCAAGGGTGTGTAAAAGTCGGCATGGATAACTCTTGAGTCTTGGCTTACAGTTCAGGTTGGCTTCCATGGTTATTGTAACACACCCACTTTTGTATGTTCTGTTATCTTGGGTAAGGACAACTCTTAACATCTTCATTATGAAGATGGGAGTGCCAAATTCACACATGAAAGAACTGATTTACTAGTTCTTGTGTTAGTGATGGCTCATCTATTTAAGCCAGGGAAATAAGGATCCAAATCTGGTGTTCTGATTTATTATTTCTTTTATAAATTAATTAATTTATTTTATTAGTGGGAAAGTACTTGGGGGGGTGGATGCTTTCAGCTCAGAGCCATCTGAAATTCTTTTGTAAACTAAGCTTGGGTTTAAGAAATCGTTTTAATTAAGTAGTTGAGTTTAAAAACCCCCTTTTAGAAGAACTTAGTGTTTGCAGTTAATTTTTTTTTCTGTTAATGGAAACCAGATTGAGGTGAAACTAGCTTTTATTGTGCATGCTAAATACGAAAACAAAAACCCGGCTTTTGAATTTGCTGCAGCAGCTAAAGTATCTGGGGGGGGACGGACATGGGTGGGGAATCTTGTTAAATCTCCTGAATCTCAGAATGGACTTGAATTTCTCCTTGTGTTGTACATTATTCAAAGAAATTAGTTTTCTTTGACATGTTACTACTTTTAGCTGATGTCTTACTAATTTTCAGTGTTGCTACTCTAATTTTTCTTCATGGATTAAGGAAAAATTACTACAAAAGAAACAATTAGGCAGTGATTAATAGTAATTAAACTACCTTTTTTAGACTTGGGTCTAAAAAGAAAAAAAACCCTTTTAAATTCAAGGGATAGGGTTTAAAAATGCTTTCAGTTGGCATGCACTACCTTTGACAATACTAATTGCATTGGAGAATTAGGTTTATATTTAAAAACATTGTTTTCTTTGTTGGAATACTCTGTTCACATGCACTTATTTACCTAGAAACATGACTGACTATATTGCTTTATTTGACATCCACTTTGCTTTAACAGTAAAAGAACTGTGGTAACATATTTAATTGTTTTTTATGAACAGGAGTCTGCACAATGCTATGTGCAAGTGTAGCACTAGGGTGGGGGTGTTGGTGTTGCTTGTATTCTTTTTTCTGGAAGATCCTCTGTAATTTTTGTACAGCATAATTTAGTCTATAATTGTTCACAGAAATGAAATACAAGGTTTACCAAATCTTGATTGGTGTGAACTATGCCATTAATAGAACCTGAAATGTTAACAGACTTTCAAAGCTTTCAGTCACAAGCCTTATCAATTGCAGTACAAAAGCAGCTTGGAAACTTTTGTATCTTTTATTAAGACTGTGAATCTGTGTGAGCTGTTGTTGCATCTTCAATTGCCTGCTGGACTCTTAAGTAATACTTAATACCCTGGGGTGTTACATCACAGCTGAGCGTGGAAGTAACTGGTGTCCAAATTTCAGTGTTGAAGGGAGGAAACTAATTAAGAGAATGTGTTTGTCGCTAGCAGAATGTAGCCAAAGCCATCTCCTCTGCAGCTTCTCACTCTCTTTCCTCATTTGTTGAAATCAAATTACTATGGATTGGAAGAAATAGCTCCTCTAATCCAGTAGATGCAGAGTATACTAAACTCTTCTTGGGTTGGTACCAGCTCCTCCACTAACTTACAGAGTGAGTAAGAGCAGTTAATACTGGACGTATTTCATGCTTCATAACTATTTGACTTGGCAATAAAAATTGCAGTGGTTATGTGGGTTGGGTTCAACTGTTCTTCTCCTTCACACTGACCGTGTAGCAGGAAAAGTCAGCATCTACTTCCTTGCCACTTCCTAAATCTTCACTCACTTGAACCTCCTGTGGAGTACTCTGCAGCTCTACAGACAGCTGAACTTGTCCTCCTGTGTGCTGCTGTACAAAGAGACACCTAAAATCTCTTGGTCCAGCGCCAATTCTGTCAGATATAACTCTGGAATATTTTAAGGGGTGTAGTATGACCAACTCCAGTTTGGAGGTGGTCTGGTACTGCTGATAAATTGCAAATAATTGCAACACATCGTGCATAGTTCAAGTTCCTTGCACTGTAACATGCAAGACTGAATTTCCAGATTCTTCAAGAATAATATAATGTGTGTGGGGAAGGAAGTACATTGCTATACCTGAGCATCTTAAATGATGTACTTCAGCATTATAGAAAATTTCCAGCCTTAGAAATGTCATATTAATACAGGAAATTAAGGTTTTTGTTAAGTACTTTTCCTCATGTTAGCTGCTTCTGGGCTTCACGTTCTGTTTCACTTTCTATAGTAGAAGGGAGGGTCTGTCTAAAATACCAGTATAATGATCTTTTATTTGTCATTTCCATAATAAAAACTGTTACTAATATAACAGGTGTGGATTTTCTTCGAAATGCTTTTTGCAGTTAATGGGAAACAGAACTATGGCTGAAGTGGTTCACATTAAATCTGTGGTAAGATGACTTTTTCAGCTAACGAAGATTCTGCAGCACAGAGAAGAATGCTCGGAGAGGTCTTTGAATAGCTAACATCTGATTAGTGCTTGCATGCTAAAAGTTCTCAGGAGCTCTAAACTACTAGTAGCTTTCAGGCAGTCTCTGATGTGAGCTAAATGTAAACTTATCATTTAAAACGCCACTAGCTATCTTCATTTTAGAATTAAAGTAATTCTAGACAGTGACACTCTCTTCCCTAGGTTGGGACATCCGGTGATAGTCCCCTGCATGTCCTCTGAAGTGAACCCTATGTGACACATCCCATGTTCTTCCCCCATGCCCAGTCTTTTGGGTGATGTCTTTTCCTCCCTCCGGGTTTCCCCACAGTCATACCTGAAGTACATCTCTTTGCTTGCAGTGCCCAAGTGCTCTTTTCCCTGTTTGTTTTCCGTTTTGGTGGTTCACCTTAAAGTCTAGAGAGCTTCCTGAAACCTTGGCTGCCCTTCAGCACTCTAGTGTTACTGTTACACATAGGTGATCCTGCACAGCTGTTTTCCCCTCACTCTGTCCCTGCAAGAAAAGCTGTGGGTTAATGGTGCCGTTCAAGATCTTCCTAATAATATGAATTGTTTGCTTTCTTCACCATGTTATTTCTTCCTAACTTCATGCTCAGAAGTGTAAAATGGTACTCCTGTGTGCTTATGCTATTTAGATTTCTTTGTACTTGTTACGGATGCTTCATTTTTTGGTAATTGTTGTGAGGAAAGAAGGTGGAGTTAGATCTCAGATAAGTGATTAAGCATACAGTTCTTTCATGTATATGTTGGTTTTGGGGGGAGAGCTGGAGGGAAGGGAGCATAATTCCATTCAGAATGCATCTAAATGGCTTTTTTTAAAGAATGTACCACAGAATTAATGCCTATTGTCATCATACTTGAATTACTATGGGACTATTTTCTACTTGCCTGCAAACATCTAATAGGTTACTATAACGTTTATAAAACCTGTTTCTGCACTAATTCTTGATGACAGCAATAGGAAATGTTGTCTTCTGTCCTACAGGAAGCCATATGCATTTTGACACTCACATGTGTGCGTTTTGTTGGGTTTTTTTTATAAAGTCAACCCTTGTTTGCTCAGTGTGTCCTACTGATGGTCAAAGAGCACAGCTAACCTACGGATTGGTGCTAACAAGCAGATTGCTTATGAGCTCAAGTGACTGATTATACCATAGTATAATCTTCCATACAACCTTCCATGCTATGAAGATACCTGATACTAACAAAAAATTCACTGTTATGACTGAAAATTGCTACCTTTAGTTCTGGATCTCCTTCAGATTTACTTAATTTCTTACTTTTGACTGCACTCTTGTTTCTGTCTCTGAGATGTGTGTCCATTATTTGATATTCTTGGAGAAGAAGAGGAGGCGTTTGTAGAAGCTTCTGTTTGCAGAATATGAATCACAGTATTGGGGTGGTTAATTTCTTGAAATTTAGGAGTTAAATGCAAAAAAATATTTGTTTTGAAAAAATTAGTCCTGATTATTTTAAGTTGTTTTGTTAGATTAATTTTAGTTGGAAGGGAGGTCATTTAGTTCAACTCTGCTCAGAACAGATCCAGTTAGACCACATTGCTCAAGGCCTTGTCAGTCAAATTCTGAATATCTTTAAGGATGCAGAGTCCACAACCTCTCTGGACAACCTGTCATAATATTTGATCATACCTACGGTTTAAAGAAAAAAAACCAATCCTTGTATGTAGTCAGAATTTGCATGTTCCAGCTTGTCTGCTGCCTCTCATCACATCACTGTAGACCTTCAGGAAGAGTCTGGCTCCATCTTCTCTAGGCAGCTCTACACAGGAGTAAGATCTGATGGTCTTCTTCAGGCCGAAGAAACCCAGCTCTTTCAGCCTTGCCTTGTACATTGCGTGCTTCATACCTGTAATCGTGCTGGTGGCCCTCACTGGACTCCAGTATATCCGCATCTTTTTTGTACTGTGGAGCCTAAATCTGGACGTAGAACTCAAGATGTCATTTCATGCTGTTAAGATTTATATTGAATGGTGGTAATTGGTAATGTGCTAGAGGCGTATGTGAAAATATGCGAATATCTGGTTCACAAATGCTTTTCTGAATGAACTTTTATGTATCGCAGAGCAAAATGTAGCCATGGTTTAATAATGTCCCAGGATGCTTATAATTTAAGCTTTTGATTACTTCTCCAAATCTAGCTCTTTTAGTTAAGGTTTGGCTGGTACAACTGGGGTTTGGCTCAGATACATTGAAGGTAGGAGGTTGAGGCAATTTGCATCAACCTCATGATTTCACTTTGTTAATCCTTTAATCACTTCCCTGGTTGTAGCTACACCCCTTCAAGTTTTTTTGGTTAGGTTTTTTTTGTCTGTTGGATTTTAATTTTGGGGTTGTTGGGGTTTTTTTCCTGCAGTGAAAGCACTGCCTAAACCAAAGCAATTTCCTTTTTTTTTTTTTTTTTTCTTAATTTTTTTAAGCAAATTAAACTGTTGAAAAACTGTTGAATCTTGTTGGAGAATTAAAATGTTCATTCATGGACAAGCTCAAAGATAAGATGACTTCTGTTGTTTATTTATTCTACGTTGTTCATGTAATTGTTTGTAAATGCATGAAACTTCAGCTCATGTTTGAAAGGATTTTAGATTCCAGGATATATAAGTAATTTACTGATCGTTGGAGTGTATGGACTCCGAGTGAGCTAGTACTTAATAGTGTCAGCAAGAAGTGCATCCATCATGTTGATAGGTGTGTTTGATGCATCCATTTATCATAACATCAGCGAAGGTGCTCTGTAAAATTTGAACATGCAGTTACCTTTGATACTTTTAGTAGCTATGCACGCACACGTGTACACACACATAGAATCATAGAATCGTTTTGTTTGGAAAAGACCCTTGGGATCGTCGAGTCCAACCATCTACCCTACTCTACAATGTTCTCCCCTACACCATATCCCCCAACACCACATCTAAACAACTCTTAAACACGTCCAGGGATGGTGACTCCACCACCTCCCTGGGCAGCCTGTTCCAGTGCCTGACCACTCTTTCTGTGAAAAATTCTTTCCTAATGTTCAGTCTAAACCTCCCCTGTTGCAGCTTGAAGCCATTCCCTTTTGTTCTATCACTAATTACCTGCAAGAAGAGACCAGCACCAACCTCTCTATAGTGTCCTTTCAAGTAGTTGTAGAGAGTTGTAGAGAGTGATGAGGTCTCACCTCAGCCTCCTCTTCCTCAAAATAAACAGCCCCAGCATTTATCAGAACAAATCTTTACTATAGATCTTTATTATAGATTTATTTGGCAGCAAACTTCCAGTATTCAAGTACTTTTTGCACTTGCTGCTGCTATGCAGTTCTAAGGAGCAAAAATAAGATAAGTTGATCAGTTTAGGCACCTGTGACAGATAATCTCCTCTTTCTGTGCTGTTGAAGCAAGAATTTAATGGGCTGTACTTGTAATTTTGTGAAGCTGCTAATTATGTTTGTTTCACTGGTTGGTTGAATTAAAAGGCTAAGAGTAGAAATGTTGCATTATTAAGATATCAACTTTTACTGTGCCTGTGAAAGCTGCAAGTGGTAGAAATACAAAATCTAGAATATGATCAGAGTTACTGTTATCTCTGTACATCTATATAAACAGATGCAACACTATCTCTGGTTTTATCTGGAAACTTCTCTCTCGTTACCATGCATTTGACAGAAGTACATGTTTCTGAAAGAGGTTTTCAAACACTTTACTTGTTCTTTGCTGTAGACAACCACAGTGGCTCCTGGCTCTGAACCTGAAGTTGGTCATCTATTTGGGCAGTAGTTGACTACTGTTTTGAAATAGTTTGAGGAAGCTTATGCTGTTAAAGTTGATTGAAGAGCGTTAGGATTGTGATTATTTCTTAAACTTGTTTTTTACTGAATGCTGGCCCTTGTTGCTTATTTTTCTTGAAATCTGACAGATCGGCAGTGCCTCTTCTAATGAGAAGTAATAATATGTAATTCTGCTGCTGAGAGAAACAGTAAACTCATACGTTTGGTTTTTTTCATCACATGTAACGCAGCTCAGGTTAGAGAGCAGTTGTATGTTGGGTTGGGGTTTTTTCCTGGGTGTTTTTACCTTCTGTGATTATGCAGATAACAAAATATTTAACAATGAGAAACTGTTCTCTAACTGCTCAGATTGTCCTAGTGCAAAGTAGGCTTACTTGTCTAAAATGTCATTTTTGCTAATAAAATGCTTTTATTAATATTCTATGCTATAATCAACTTCTAATAGATACATAGTCTACTTAGGAGGTATCAGATCTGCTCAGAGTGCAAGCAACTAAAGATAAATTGTTCCTACTTCTGTTTCTTATCAAGGATAAAAGGTATTATGTCACATTTATGGGGGTTTTTAATAGTATTTCTTCGGAGACCAAACATAGAGACAGCTAGAACATGACCTGGTTCAGAGTACACAGTAGCTGTCTCTTAGACTTACCTGTTTAGCAGAAATTCTCATCCAACTCGGTTGATTTCAATTTTGTATTATTTCAAGTTTCTAATTATTTTTCTATGAAGTGTCTTATTGGCTTCTGCTTTTCACGAGTTTTCTCAGAGTTGGTTACTAAACCAGAGAGGTATTTTTGCCTGTGTTTAAAAAATTTGATTCCTTCACTGTCATATGTTTGCTAAGCATACTTTGGTAAAAACCTGTGATGATAGGCATGAAGGACTTCTAAAGTTTTTTTGAATTATCTTAAAGAGTATATCCTTATATTAAGCACATCTGCTTCCCTTGCCATAAATACTAATTGGAAAGCAGAGTGGTAGGAAGAATAAGCTAGTGAAGGGTATGGTAGTCTAAGATGGGGAGGGTAGGTCTGCAAGGAGAGCTATGTGTGTGGCTGCAAAAGTGTGAACTGAGATGCTGCTCCTCATCGCCTCAGTTACATCCTTTTATGCAGACTGGTGTGTCCATCCTGAAGTACCATATCTTCCCTCTAAGCATCCTGTGGGTGACATAGTGCATATACCTATTTCTTACTGGTTTTGTTCTATCCCAGCGTATGTGTCAGCATGAAGATGATTTTTCAGGGTCTCCTACTTCTTCCATGTTTTCCTATGCATGTCCATATGTGATACTGATTTTGTTCTCTTTTATAAAGAAACACATTTAGATTGTTATAGTAGTATTTTTTTGCCTAAGTTGAAATTTCTTGCTATTCTTTCTGCTATACAGGATTCTCTTTTTGCCATTAGTCCTTTAGTGTTTTATTTTTCAGTTACCTTCTTATTACTGAGGCCTCATTAACTCCATATTTTCACTGTGTAGATCTTGACCAGATTGACTACAGCAAAACAGCTAATCAAGTGTACATTTTCCTGCTTTTTTCAATCCTGTGTATTCTTGTGCAAGTCACATCTCCCACTGTTGCATGAACTCCACAGTCAAATTCCTTCCTGCCCCTGAAGGTCCTTTGTTCCAAATTCTGAATTCCTCCCCAGCTGAAGCTCATGGCTCTCACTTCATCTCTTCCACCCTTTCTCAAATTTCTGCTGCTGTCTCTTTGTGTGGTTGGCCAGTTTGATGGGAAGAGAAAATAACTGTACTGGGAACAGGCAGCAGACTTGTTTCCTTCTTCAGCAGATGTTTTACCAGAGAGATCTCCAGTGCCACAACAGCCACTAGCATTTGACAGATTATATTGTATTCCTGTTGTAGCAAACAAATGAGCAGATAGAAATCTGTAGCTAAGTATAAACTAAAGGTTTTGCTTTTGGCTGGAGTAGGATGCTGACAGCTGACAGAGAGTTGGAGGTCACCCATGAGGTAGCAGTTGCATAGTCCTGATCCCCATCTCTGGGTAGAATTGTAATCAGAAGCAGCATAATGAACCTGTCTCAAAACAGCCCAGGTTTGGAAAGGGATTGTCTAAAAATATTCACCTTAAATATACAAATATTTGTCATTTTCCTCCAACAGTTCAGATAGATGTGTGTAAATAAAATTTCTGTTGGCCACAGATGGCTCGGTTTGTAGTGTGTGTGTCAGTCTACAGTGCAGCTAATTGTACGTGGTGTTGTATAGCTGGAGTAACTTTCCTGATGGTGGTGCTGAGGCAGAAAACACATGCCTGGAAAATCACATGCTAGTTTTTTTATGGGAATGATAGGTGTCTTGAACTTGTCTGACACTTTAACTTTGTCATCAAAATAGAAATCTGGAAAAGAACAGCTTAACAGCTGTTCTGTACTGCAGTTACTGTGCTGGTTGGTTAGTGGGTTCTACTTGGTGAAAGCAAGTACATGTAGCTCTTCCTCCAAAGTGTGTACCTGGAAACACTGATTTGAATCAATTTTTTTTGAATGCCTGCCTAAGTACACCTTAGGCAGTTAGTTACATACATGTAATTCTTTAAAATACTCATGTTCAGCTGTTGGTAGGTGTATCTTGATGCACCTGGAAAGCTGAATCTTTAAGATGCAATAGACTAACTTTATTGCTTATTCTAACACAGTGCTTCAGCTGGATGTGCCTTTTCGTAATATCCATCACATTTTATTTTCCTTTCCCTCCTTCTCTGTTCACCTTCTTCCTTTGTAAAGAATAAAGTAAATAGCTACCTGGATGGTGTGAAAATGCAGCGGGAGCTTTTGATTCCTGTTTGGGAATGCTACTGAAACTTTTCAAATAATCTGAAATTATCTGGTAGACTTCTAAAATGAGTGAAGGCTTAAATACCAATGCTTTTACAAGCTAAATTTTTTTAAATTAAACTGGGAAGTAGGTTAAAGACAAAAATATAACACTTCATTTTGTGCAGGTTGTCAAGTGTCTCCAGCTTCTTCTCCGTAGTGTATTGTGGGTATTAAGGTTATATTGACGTAAGGGGAGTTTGAATATGTGTGTGGAACATGGATGAGAAGCCTGTTGAAGGTTACTACGTTGAGAGAAACCACATATGGCTCAGGAAGTCCCTAGGCATTGATGAAAGCATGACATTTTCTTGCTTTCTTTATGTATTTTTCTAACAGCATCCTCTTTTGGGCAGTGTTGCAAGTAGGTTCGTAGACAGAAGAGTCCTGTCAGCCAGTACAATCCTTCCTATGTTCTTGTAATGTCTTGGAGAAAGATAGTGGCGTGCTGCTTACGTCATGAAAATACTAGGACATTGTGAATTAGTGTGAAATAGGTTTCATGCTGAGTTTAAAAAAAAAAAATCTTTCTTTCATGTCTTCCATGAACTTAAAAAGCAAAGGAGTTCTTCCATATCCTCTTCATCCCCATGCCATATACACAGTTGGATGACAAATAAGTTGAAGGTCAGCTAATACTCCTGTGTAATTTATCTTCAAAACTAGAAATTATGGCATAACTGTGATAACTGTGTCAGGTGGCTTTTGATACTGCATGAAAACAAAAGTCTGCTTTGTTACCTCTGAGCAAAACCAATACTGTTTAAATTGCCTAATATTTATTAGTGTATTTTGGTTTTTTTCCTGTTCTGCTTGGTTCTTTTGTGCCAGAACCTTTTTTTTTTTTTTTTTTTGATCCATGGTTCTAGAGTTCTTACTCAACAATGTGTCTTGATTAATTTTTGGTATTTAAAAACTTTCTTGCTCTCTATAGTACCTTAACTATATATTACTTACACATTTACAACTATATTTTTCTAGAATCTGGTGATTTTATTCTTATGCTCCTCTTTGTCAGGAGGAGACTATGTTAAATAGAAAATTGAGCTGTTGATGCAGTCCTCAAGTGCATTAATAATTATCTACAGTTCCCAGGTAATAACATTTACTGAGACTGAGCCTTTAATAAAGTGAAATATGCACAGAACTAAAGGCAACAAGGCAAAACTGAGGTGTTGATTTTAATGCTCTTCTGATGAATTTGGGAATAGTCTTCTGACCCACACAAGTCATTTGCCAAAGATGCAAGCAAATGCTTTTAAAAGAAGGGCTGTTTTAATCTTCAAGTGTCAGGAGAGGACTATTCAAGTCTTCATGGGTTGGCTTCCTGTCTTCAACTGAAGCACTTGCCACAACTTGGCAAACTGAAGCATGTCTGCTTGCAGTTTGAAGCAGGCAGGCTTTTTGTAGAGGGTTGAGTGTTGGGTTTGGTTTTTTTTTTTGTAACACAGAATTACGATTTGTTATGCTTCCCTAACTTGAGTCTGATAATTTTTACATTTCAGACTTCATCTTGCAAAATCACACTGACAAGTCCATAGGGCCTTTCATCAAAATAGGCTCAAAACACAATGTGCTTCATGTTGCCATCTGTTGACAGTGTCCTTGTTCTGGCAAAAGAACGTGTATAAGAATGAAGAAAGTGAATCTCTTACAGTTTAGTGTTCAACATAAACCAGGCTTGAACTTTGCCAGTAGAATAATGAAGCTGTGTGTATGCAGCCTCCGTTACGTCTTTGGAGACAAAGACTTTTCTCTAGTGCATATTTGCTGGGGGTGGGGGACCACACCAAATGTATGAGATTTCTTATCTGTGGTATGTGTGAGCATAGCTGACATCTCCTGAGCTCAAATGCACTGTCTCTCCCAGTCCAGGGTACCACAAGGCTGTTGATTTAGTCGTAATCACAGTTGCAGATGTGTTGATGCTTGATCTTTTAACAGCTAGCATATTAGTAAGAGTTGATATTCAAATTTGGTATGTGCATGTTTGGTTTTTTTTAAAAAAAGTAATAATTTTCTATTAGGTCTTTCTGGAAAGACTGTATGACTTTGCTATGAAAAGTATTAGAAGCACTTGTACAAGCTGTTACAGGTTTTGGCTGAAAAGCACTCTGAGATGCTGCTGCATCTGCCTAATTGACTACAATGCTATGGCTTGTTTCACAGCAGTTAGATTCTTGCTGTCAGATAAAATCTCTGACAATTACAGATGAGTAGTTGTGAGGTTTGGGGGGTAGGGAGTAGTGTTTTGGTTTTGTTTAAAAAGCTGTTTCTGCCAGATTCTGATTGAGCCACTGTAATTCACTGGCCGTGGAATTGTAGTTAGTGCATATATCAAAAATGGAAGGGAATTTGGCACAATAGCAGGAATGTCATGAATGAGCATGAGGGCTTAGCTCCATACAATGTAGCTATAATATACTCCTGCTGTGTGCACTTCAGTTGTCTGGGTGTTGAATGCATCTCAGTGATGCAGATCACCTCACAAATGCAGTTATTACACATCAGCTTATTGGTACAGGCTTGGACTAGCTGTTAGTGCTTCAGTAGCCCAAATGGTGATCAGCTCTATACTGATAGACATTGTCGTATTGACCAGTAGTAGACAGAGAAGGTAGGTATGTGTTGGTGGTACCATCGAAACAGTTCTTGTTCCTGTTTCTTCTGCTTTGAACAAACAGAACCCATCAATAGGACTTAGATAGTCTTCCTTGTTGAAAAAATTGTATCTTCCAGAGAAGCCTTGCAGTAAAAGTTAAAGCTATTAAAAGTAATATAGAGTTAGATAGACAGTATTGCCCATAAGCAGATGTGTCGGCACATAACAAAGTGTTAGATTGGTTATACCTTTCATTACGCCTAAAACTTTATGTTGTCTTGTGTAACTGAACTCCAAAAGGTCAGGAGTTTTATTGATCTCATCTATATGCCTTTCCATAGCCACACCACCTCCATGCAGACTGCAATTTTCACAGCCACTCTGGGATAAATCAGTGTATTCTGAGTCTTCAGGCTCGCTTCAAAGGAGTGTTTTATGTTTACTTACGCCAGTAAAATACATCCTGAACTAAAAAGACTAATACAAACAGGAGGAACTGGATATATAAGTAGTAGATAAATAATAGAGGAGAAATCTCCTTTCAGTAATTTTGCATGCTAGCTTTTAAATGCTAATCTGCTTTCAGATTTTGATGTTGCTGTTTATGAAGTACTTGGCTTAAATAAAATTCTCACAAAGATATGTGGCTTACCAGTCCTACGTGTTGCTTGTGTAAAATAGTCTTTCATCCAGATATGAGCCAAGCTACTAGTGCAGTTTCAGAGTCAGAGCCTCTTTTGCATAGGCTATATTCTATGAATGGCTGTTCAAAGGGGTTTTCTTAGTTTGTCAGCCTTTTAAATTCGACATAGGTTTCAAACTTCAAGACAAGGTTTACACACTGTCCGTGCTGCTGTTGCCCTGCTACTATCTATCTCATTAGAAAAACTCTCTCAATTAGTAGTCTCTCCTCTGTCTGCTGGTCCAGTTCACTTGTTCAGTTAGGTGTTAGCAAACATCGCCTTGTTTGTTGCCTAAGTCAAGTTTAAGTCTAGAAGTTTGATGGCTGCTATGGGAGTGAGCAGAGCTTTACTTCTTAGTTGAACAACCTTCTATACAGATGACGAATGATTTCTGTTTCTAGACTCACTGACAGTATTTTGGGCTGAGCAATTAATAGAGGGTACAGGAGGGCAGCTCCCCATGGTGCCAGAAGGATAGGTGCAGATTGACATGCCTGACTTAGTTGCAACCCTACAGAGAAAAACTAATAAGGAGCCTTATTCTCAGTAGCTGGGAACCTTCATTTGTCATTGAAGTCAGAGTTTCTTGGCACTGATGAAAAACGTCATAGCTGTGAATCTTGAAGCTCTCCAACGGTGAGAACAGAGCTGAAGTGCGTGACCCATATACCTTACAGCCTTCTGCTTCCTTCCAGAAGCATTGGGCAGAGGTGGCTCTGAACCCTTCTTGCACAGTGTTGTGCCCTTCAGAATGGTGCCCCTGGCATGAGGCAGCTCATCAGCCCATTTGACTGGCTCCATAAAAAAATACTGCTGCTGCCAATGTGCTTGTGTTGTGTTCCCTTTGTTGCCAAAAGGTTGTCTCTGCTGTCATTCAGTCAGGGAAAAAAGGACACAGAGTATTTTTTGATATCTCCCTGTGTGGTTATAAAAGGAAGCTGTATACCAAACCCCCCAATACTAGAAAATACCCAATAGTAAAAATGATTGAATACCTTCCATTATGGTGACTCTAAGTCCATTAACAGGTTTTTATGTCTTTGGAGCATGGGCGTAGCTGAACCTTGTCTGATTTTTGGTTTCTTCCAGCCAAACTTCTTCATTCCCCTATCTGCTGAGGTAGAAATGAGAGAGAGCTGTCATAACAGGTCACTTTATTTTGAAGAGTTTCACGCAAGGTTGAGGCTACCAGGCTAAATATTAATGATTTATATAGATGAATTAGCAGTATTTTAATTAAAAACAAAATCAACCAACCAAATTTGTTCGCTCTTCTTGTTCTTTCTGTGAATGAGAAAGTTCTGTAGCTTTATGTCATTTGGCCTGTTAAGCAGAGCAGGTACCACAGGTAGCTGTGTCACAGTACAGTGGTTACAGCTGACTGTATTCAAGGTGTGCCTGCCCCAGGACTGTGTCGTGTAAGATACTTGCTCAACCTGCAGGATGCTATCTAGATGACAGTACTGTAAAGCAGCCACCATTCTGTGGGTTGGAACTGAATTTGATTGTCCATTTCTGTGGTGTCATTGGAAATAAGAGTTAAAAACAGACAAAACCGAAAAGGCAGTCATCTAATCTACAGGGAGGGAAAAGACACAAACATTTTTACTAAAACCTCGTTTAAAAAATTATTTGCTATGTAACAGCTTCAGATTTAATTTTGAGTATTTAAGAGCACTTCTCTACTTTTTCTGGCTTTTAAGTAACTGGCTTTTTTTCCCTCAAAGTCTGACTTGAAGCACTCAATATCAAGAAGTCTGACAAGCTTGTACCTTAATTTGACTAAATGTGTTGGAGTTAGTGATGTGGGTTTTTTTCTTTTTTTCTTTTCATCACAATAGAACTCTTGCTAAATTACATGACTGCCTCAGCTGGGAACCTGCTATGCTAATTTAATAAGCAGTTAGAATAATCTAGAAAAACCTGGTCTTAACTGTCAGCCCTCAGGGAGGATTTGGTGGAGTGACTCCAAAGAGCTACCCTTGCTTTGGAAGATATAGGAAACACCTGTTAGGGCAGCACATAAAGTCAAATAGATGATCTTTTTCAGTGCTGTGCAGCTGACTGTCTGGAAATGAAAGAATCCAGATTCACCTTGCAGTTTCTTGGTGGCAGTGCCAGTACAACATTCCAGTTAATGGAACTGAGTTAACGAGGCTTATTTATTGCCTGTGTTTATGTAAGATATTTGGGTCCCATTTAGCAGCTGGTATTTTGTATCGTTTTATTATCTTCTGTGGATGTAGACTTTTTTCCATTGTATACCCTCTGCCTGGACACTTTAGATTACCTTATAATCTAAACCCTTCCTTTGGTCATACAAGACTCAACTGCTAAATTAACACAGCCTTCTCACCCTTGAGGCACAGCACGCAGCATTCCTTTTTGTACCTGGAGTTGTAACCCAGAACATGTTCTTCTTAGTTGAATATGCTCTGTAGGATGTGAAGAAAATAGGCAAAAAGTAGAGCTGTCTTGACTTAGAAATAGATTGTAGTATAATTGAATTGTTGGTTCAGCGCTCTGTAATGTTCAAAACACTATGTCCTTTGTTTCTCTTCTAGTCTCTGTTGGAAAAGTTCTTGATCCCCAATGCTTCACAAGCAGAAAGTAAAGTTTTCTATTTGAAAATGAAAGGAGACTACTACCGTTACTTGGCTGAGGTTGCTGCTGGAGATGACAAGAAAGGTATTGTATGTCAGCTTGTGGCTAAATATTGCCAAATTAGATTGCTTTTGTTGGGGTTGTGACATGACTAATTTAGAATAATTCTGATTTGGATGTACATATCTATGGTAAGAGGCTTCCTGTTTTTTAATGAAAAATCGTTGGTCATCGTAATTCAAATGAGTTATGTTCAATACTCAATGTTCAAATGAGCTCCATGTACCTGTACCATTGTAAGCAGGGAAACAGATATTCAGTCACAAAATCTTGACATTCACTCCAGCTCATGTGTATGTGCATCTGATTTATCACTGAAATATAGGTTTATGCATCTTCTGCCTGGCTGAGTATTGGTTTTTTACCTCTTTGCAGGAGAACAAGGTCTTGTAGCTTTTTGAAGTCTTATTCATGCTGTTTCTCCTACATTTCCACAGTATACAAAAAAAGTCTGAGTAAAGAGACTAGAAACCACCTGGACAAGAAAAAGGATTAATAAAACTGATCTTACTGTTAAGAAAATTTCTTCCATAACCATGGTAGTTTAATGTCCAAATTGTTTTTAATTTCTTTATGGTTTTTGTGTCTTCATGTAAGCAACTTTTCGTAATTGCTGGTAAGTTGCCTTCACCTAAATTTAGTTAGAAAAGTTAATATAAGGCACTTTAATATATTAGGTGGCTTAAATGCTATAATTGAAGAGACACCCTAACTCCACCCTAGATGCAGAAGAAGACATTTTGTTAAGATACAGCTCATTGCAATCAGTGCTGAGCTGTTTCCTAGAGCTAGTTTAGCACCGGTGGCAGCGTGCCCTGAAGAGCAGTTCACAAGAGCCCAGTCTGATAACTCCTGCTAGCCCAGAGCTCTTCCATTGCAGACTCTGTCTCCAGAGTATGGGATGCTTGGGAGTGTGCAGACAGACTTGATTTCTGATACTTTACTCCATGCAAACTGACCCAGTCTTGGTGGTGGCAGCATTGCATGTGTGACTTTAGATCTGGTGTTGTACAGAGAGTAATTATATTTTCCTTTTAGTAATCTCTATTCACATGCATAGAAGGCACAATATTTTTAGTTCCAAAGTTTCTTTTTCTCTTGAGGATTAAGGTGCAGACTTCAAACTGTGAAAATCTCTGTTTAAAGTGGTTTTGAAGTTCATTTTTATTTAATGCAGTGTCCTGGCAGAGCAGGTTTTTTTGGTGGGTTTCCCAATTTAAGAAAATTTACTGAAAGCCCATTTAGATTATAGTTGCAATCTAGTGGACAGGAATGTCAAGCAGGTACTTCACTGTACTATTTCAGCCTTGAACTTTGGAACTGTACAACACCTTCTAAAGAATGAAAGGTAAAACATTTCACTGAATTTCACTGAATTTTTAGAGTTGGAAGGGACCATAGAGATCATCTAGTCCAACTCCCCTGCCGAAGCAGGATTGCCCAGAGCTAGAGCAAGTCACTCAGGACAGCGGGTCTTGAAAACCTCCAAAGAAGGGGCTCCAGAACCTTCCTGGGCAGCCTGTTCCAGGGTTCAGTCACTCTCCCTGTGAAGCAGTTTTTTCTCATATTTGAGTGGAACCTCCAAAAATCTTGCAACTTGTTTTATACTGGGTGACTGATTTAAAAATTAACAGTCAATATGAAATTCTGCACTGCTGAAAAGGTAACTGTATTCTCTCAAATAAGGAGAAGAAATAGGCCTTTTTTTTTTTTTCCTGGAAGTTACTTATGTTAAGTGTTTGAAGTTGTTTGAAGGTATTATGGCAGTTGTCCGATTTTTCTGGAGCACTCCATTTATTAGTGATGAATGTAGAGAGGACAGAGTGTTGAGTAATTGGGCAGTGAGTGTCCTCCCTCTTCCGTGTTGAAGAGAACAATATGCTTTTAACTTTTGTGAATACATAAAGGTGAACAGATAGAGAGTACATAGACATCCTGAGTGATGGTATCTATTTACTTACTCTCAGACTTTGAGTACTTCTGACTTAAACACTGATGTATTTTTGAGTCCTTAGCCTAAAATTCCTTTATTTTTTAATACGTGTGACTGGCAGAGATGCTGGTTTGATCCAGGAATGTTGGAATCCTTTTGCATCTGAATTGAATGACATCCTGCCCACCTTTTTCTCAGATGCCATCAAAAGCCTTGGAGGGGGCAGGAACAAAGGTCCCTTTGTGCTTGGTGTCTAGAGCACTCTTGCCTCCTGCAGTCATCATGGGCATCCTCCAGCTGGTGGGCTGCCTCGGGCCATGATCTCTGACTCCTGCAGGCACAGTCTGCTCCTAAGCTCAAGTGTTCAGTGAGAATGGAAACTTGAGCCCTTCAATCTTAGTATATACAATATAGTTGGGTTTTTTCCATCAAGCGCTTATAACTTGTATAATTGGCAAAAGATTAGACTCTAAAAAAAAAGACACTAATGGTTAATTTTTCTCCCTTCAAAGTTTATAGCACTAGAATGTTCAAGTTATGTAAGAATGCTTTCCATATCTGCATTGGAAATGGAACTATGTTGGAAGCTTTTAAAAATTTATGTTTAATTTGGGTTGCAGCCTACCACACTATCTTTGCCAAGCAATTGGAATGGGAATTAATAGATGACTGCTACTGGAAGGGTTCAGCGTGATAGGCAAAGGTCACTGTTGTTTTCTGTGACTAAAATGTGGGTCTGTAATGCTTTGCAGTATTTAAAGACATTGAAATTGTGGCAATGTATCAAACCTACATGTAGTTAAAACTTCAGTTTTTTTACCTTTTCGTACCAGTGGTGGGTTTTATATTCCTGAAATACTACAAAACTGCTGCAAAGATTTGTAAATACAAGTAGTCACAGGGTGGCAGGATGGGACTCATCACTGAGCAAGTCACAGATTTAAATTTGGGTTTTTTGAGTAATTTTAAAATGTCATTTGTAAAATCTTTATAAAATTGTGTCTTGGTAGGTAAAGTGTTCATTCACTTCATACTTTGTTCATGCAAACGAGAACACAGTCCTGATTGTATGTCAGAGTACAGTATGTGAATTACTTACTTGGTGTGGTTTTTGTGTCTGTTTGTTTTTTCCCCAAAGGGATAGTGGAGCAATCACAACAAGCATATCAAGAAGCCTTTGAAATCAGTAAAAAGGAGATGCAGCCAACACATCCTATCAGATTAGGTCTGGCTCTAAACTTCTCCGTGTTTTACTATGAGATTCTTAATTCCCCGGAGAAAGCCTGTTCCCTTGCAAAAACGGTAAGTCTAAGGGAGGGGAAAATCAATTGATGTTATTTTCATAACCTTTTGTCACATGGCCAATGGAGTTGTTTGTTTTTATAACACTAGGCTTTTGATGAAGCAATTGCTGAACTTGATACATTAAGTGAAGAGTCATACAAAGACAGCACGCTAATAATGCAGTTACTGAGAGACAACTTGACAGTGAGTATCGTTAAAGCTTGCATGCTGTTCATAACAGGAATGGGCTTTGTGGCACTCAGAGTTCATTCTTAGCTGTGGAACTGTGTTTGTCACTTACTTACAGATGAGTTTATGCTACATCATTTTTCCAAGCTATATTTTTTTTCTGCTACCTAGTCTTTCATGTCTGCATATTAATTGATACAGTTTTCTAACATGACAAATTGACCAATTTTTTTCAGTTTTTTTTATTCAAGGGATTTAGTTTAAGTGATGTAGTTTGGACTGTGAATTGCAAAGCTACTGACTTTTGATGAACAACATTTGAAAATACTGTTGCATTTGCATCTTCAAAGCTGATGTCAAATTTCATACAGCTTATGCTGTGTGATTCACGTGCAAGGAGTAGATCCTTCATGAAAACTACAAACAAAGCTAGCACATCCCTTTAAAGGCCTGTTGTTTGGGAGGTTTTTGTTTGGCTTTCATTTTGGTAAAGCTGAAATTGGAATCAATGCTAGCCAGGCAATTTCCATGGCAGTTAAAAAAACAAACAAACAAAAAAAACTCCAACAACAACAGAAAAACCCCAAACTGTCTTTTTTTTTTCCTTGGATTTGCAGCTGTCTATGGTGTAAATCAGGGATTGAGATTATGTTACTCTGTCAGAGTAATCAAAATCTTTATCTTGGGGGGGGTTAACCTACTTTGAACTTTAAAACTGGCAAAGATAAACATCTAAAGCAAATGAAACAGTAAATCTAAGCAAACATGCAATAGTGTAATTAATATCATAGTTCACTCCCGGGTCTTTGTAGGGGGAAGGGAGAGCTGCAAGTCAAAACTGAAAAAAATAAGAAGCACCTCTAGTCACCAGATGTAACCCCTTGCTCACATTCTGTGCAGCTGATATCAGGAACATTTACAGAATGGCTGGGCCTCTTTTAACATAACTAGAAGTAAGGCTGTACAGTATATTTGTCCAATTTGTATAAAATTGGAGTTGCAATATTTTCTGCCTCTGTTTCTAACACTTTATTTCCCTGATCCTTGGAACCAAAAGGTTCTAGTGGAAAACCACTAGAATGGCAATGCTACTGAAAAAACTACTTGTGATTGTTCCAGCTGTTGCTTACAAAACAAATGGAAGAGATTTCTCAACCTCTGTAATGGAGACAGATACAGGGTTGGCGTCACTCTCAATGTCTGTGTGTGCTGTCCCCTTGTATGAGATTGCTCAAGAGCTGTCCTTTGAATGACTGGTATTGAAATAAAGAATAGAAGCTGACTTTAATTGCTAGCTTCCCAGTAAAAATAATGTAAAGCTTGTTATAGCAGTTGGAAAGCAAATTATTTCATACAAGAGCAAATGTTGGACTGAGCTACCACAGTGTGTGAATTACAGTAGTAGGCCTGATAATTGATGTGAGCTTTCCATTATAAGGCAGAAAACTGTAGACAGCTGCAGGATTCTGTATTCTTGAATGGGTCTTGCCTTAAATGCTTAGTGTGACCTGTACAAGTGCATTGATTCCATGTTCTTCCACAGCTTCTTGATACAGAAAGTAAGTTTTGATGTATGTGTGACTGACAAAGACTGCAATCAATTGCATAAATGTAACAAGTCTATTTTGCAAGTTGGGTGAGTCTGTTATGGTGGCTTTTGACAGTGGTCCAGGTCCAAGTGTTGCTTAGTTGTGTACAGCAGCAGTTTCCTCAGTTGTTGATTCTGTTTAGGTTGAGTCTTGTGTTGTTGACAAAGAGTCTCTGTTCATTCTTAGCTGGGACAGAAGGCGGAGAAGTGTTCAGTGTTGTTTAATATATCAAGTCAAAATTTATTTTACTGGGATTGCTAGGTAATCCCTCGTTTGCTCTGTTATGAAATTGGTTTTTTTTCTTTAAAAAAACAACCAACCAAAAAACACAAAACCCTAAGGGTTTGGGTTGTTTTCCACAGCAGATTTGTTAAACTGTGCTCTCCATTGGTAATCCTTCTTTCATGCCAGTCAGGCCCTTTTTATTTAATGAATAAAAGTATGTATATATCTGTAGATACTCTAGAGGTGAGGATTTAGGATAGAAGCTTCTGACAAAATTTTAATAAAACTCTTCCTACTAACTCTTCCTTATAAGAACAGCACTGAAGTTGAGAGTAACAACAGAGTATTCTGATGAAGTAGCCAGGTGCAGAGTTCAGGGGCTGGGAACTGAGGAGTGTGCTGTTGTCTCCAGTCATCTAACTTGTTGCCTAATGCCTTCTGCAAGGAACATTTAGTGCAGATATCGTGTATTATGTTCAGGGCCAGAACAAAGCTACTGGTCTTGTGCAAGTTTCTCTATT